>VWZW01005073.1:67680-328880 GCA_013397115.1 Edolisoma coerulescens | reverse complement strand
TCCCTGCAGCCGTAGGGGAACAAGGCATGGGAAATCCCAGCCTGGAGGTGGATGCCCAGCACACGGCCCCCGACGGGAGTCGCCCCCGGGGTGCCGGAGCGGACCCGCGGCGACCTCGCGGCGGCGGCGGGCGTAGAAGCCGCTGCCGCGGCGGTGCGGCCCCCCCGCGCCAGCAGCCAATCGGCGCGTCCTCCGCCCGCACTCGCCCCGCCTCCCTCATTATGCGGGACCNCTCCAAGCCCTATCCACCCTGGCCTTGAATGCTTCCAAGGATGGGCCATCCACAGCTTCTCTGGGCCACGCTAAGCCAGTGTTCTATCACCATCATTGTAAAAAAATTCTCCCTAATATCTAATCTAACCCTGCCCTCTGTCAATTTAAAACCATTATCGCTTGACTGTGCTAAAAGGTTCGTCCCCACCTTTTTTATAATCCCCCTCTAGGTACTGAAAGGCCACAATAAAGTCTTCCTGGAGACCTTGCTATCCAAGTATTTGGGGGATAATGAGGAGAAAAAAATTACTAAGACGCCCCCAACACCATGATGCCCCCAGTGCCTGACCCCCAGCTGGCGATTCCCTGCAGCCGTAGGGGAACAAGGCATGGGAAATCCCAGCCTGGAGGTGGATGTCCAGCACACGGCCCCCGACGGGAGNCCCGCCCCGCCGCTGCCTTTGCCTGCGCTGCCGGCGCGGGAGACGGCGCTGGGCGGGCGGCAGCGCCGGGCACTTGGCGGCGCCGGGGCCGTGCTGAGGCTCCGCGGGTGCCCATGAGGCGCCGGGCAGAGCCGAGCCGAGCCGGGCGGGCTCCAGCCATGCATCCCGGTGCGCCCGCGGGCACATGGGGCAGCGCTTGAACCGCTGCCTCGATGTCCCCGTCGCGTTGCCGCCGCTGAGGCGGAGGCTGTTGCTGCTCTTCATCATGCTCTTCCTCTGGCTCTATATGTTCTACTCGTGCGCCGGCTCCTGCGCCGGGTTGGCGGCCCGCGGGTCACCCGCGCCGCCTCGCGCCGCCCCTCCGCTGCCCCCGCTGCTGCTGGGGGAGCCGGGCGAGGAGAGCAGCCTGGAGGAGCAGCGGGCAGCGCCCGACGCCGGCAGCCCCATCTCCAGCTTCTTCAACGGCTCCGGTACCAAGCGGCTGCCGCAGGCCATCATCATCGGCGTGAAGAAGGGGGGGACGCGGGCGCTGCTGGAGTTCCTGCGGGTGCACCCCGACGTGCGTGCCGTCGGCGCCGAGCCCCACTTCTTCGACCGCAACTACGAGCGGGGACTGGCCTGGTACAGGTACGGGCCGGGCCGGGGCGGGCAGCGGCCCCGCGGCGGGACGGGGCTGAGAGGGGTCCCCGCCGTCCTGCGCTCGCCCGTCCCGGTGGGGAAGTGCGGCCGCCCCGGGCTCCAGAGCAGGTTGGGGAGCGCCCGGGGCGAAGAGTAAATGTTCCACGAAATGCTTTCCCCCGAAAAAACAACCCCTAAAAATATAATAAACCCAGCGCGCAACTTGCGCTCCCCGTTAGCCCTGGCGGCGGCGGGGCGCCTTCAGGTTTTACAGGAGCCAAAATCATATTTAAACTTTATATAAAGTTTAAATATTAATTTAATATTTTTAATCACTCTTATTCCGCAGTACTTCCAGATCTTTTGCTGGGGCGTTGATTTTTCCTCCAGCTCAGGGTGTTGCTGAGGGATGACTGGCGTGTCTCCCGGCTCTGCGCGGGCTGGCGGGCAGTGCGCTCAGCGACCGTATATTTGCGGGGTTTTTGACCCGTTTGGTTTGGGATTTTTTTTTACCCATTGGGGTGGGATTTAACCCGTTTTCTTTTTTCTCCTTTTTTTGAGAGGGATGGGGAGGGGGGGGGAAGGCTGCGAGGTGGTGGGGGTTTACCCGTTTGGAAGGGATTGACCCATTTGGGAATTTTTTGACCCGTCTAGGAATTTTTTTATGCGATTGGAGGGGGTTTGACCCGTTTCGGGAGCGCGGCGGCAGCTGGGACTGGCAGGCGGCAGCTCCACGTTCCAGATAAAACTTCTCACTCGCTCCTTGCGTTCTGTCTCCGTTAACTTTCCCCTACCCCGTAATCATCTCTGGAGCTGATCGATTGCCCGAGGTCGGGACCGCCAGCCCGGCGCTGGACTGCGGGAGCAGTGTGCGGTGTAGTGGGTAACGGGCGCGTCGGGAACGGGATGAACCCTTTGGACTGGGAGAAAACTATAATTTTTTTGCCTGCATCCTGTAAGGCTGGATGTAATTCTAAGTGATTTTGCAAGGAGCAGCCCGGTGCGGGATGTCTGAGTGCGGTGGGCTCGGCGGAGCGGGCGGCGGTGGGTGCGGAGGAGAAGCGCGATCGGACACCGAGCGAGGGCGACCCCCGTTTCGGTACCTTTCTCAGCCTTTTCGATTGAAGTTCCTTTATCAGGAGTATTTTGAATATGTCTTTCTACTGAGTGTGTACAGGAATGCTAGAGGAGCAGAGATAGAAACTTTGTAGCTAGATGGGAGCTGTGAAGTTACGAATTGTAACCTCTTTGTAGTCTTGAAACTCCCACCCGGCAAGTCCGATTAGGTTTATGTCTCTTTTTTTAATGTTGCCATCCCTCAGCAGTTAGTGAAATGAGTGCAGGATAAGATCTGATGAGGAGGAAGTAATTTTTGAAAGCTGTTTCGTTTTAGGAAATTCTGTCATCTCGGTGGAGGATGTAGCGTGTTGTCCCACAGCTGCCCAAATGAAAGCTTTGTAAATTCAGCTGAGTTTAAAAAAGTATGAATCCCGCATTTTGAAGGAGAACTTGCATATAACAGAGCAGAAAAGCTGTCAGGATTTATTAGCAAAATGGTGTTGTATGCGTTGAACTCTGTTTTTAATTAGGCACCTAAATTAGACCATAAAATGGTTGATTAATCTTTTACAAGTAAGAGGTGGAAGGGGAGAATGAGAGAATAATGCTTATGATTGAGTTCATCTGTTGTCCCAGATGCAGTGGGTGAAAGCCAATATATAAAGGATACACATTATTTTTAAATTTGGAGAACAGGTATCAAAGTTGTGTTTAACTTCCTAAAGTTTTGCCTTATCAGCTGCTGAATTTTAAGCAGTGCGGGCCCTATCCCTGCAAACACACTGTAGTTTTTCATTAGTATCTTTGCAAAAGGGCTGTTTTAGCTGAAATCCGACAAGTCTTGAGGTCTGAATGGTGATGCTCTCAAGCGGCAAGAGTAAGTGATGCTGGAAGTCTTGAAATCAGTCGTGTGTGATTCACCCTGAAGATGGGAGTGTGTCTGGCTGTCTGTGGGACTTGGACTTGGGTCAATTAGGGGGGACTAAATAATGCAAAATACTTGGGGGAGGATGAAAACCAGCAGACAAGTTGCTATATATTGTGCATTATTTCTAACTCAATTAGAATTAGATGCAGAAGTTTGTTCCTAAAAATTTTGTCATTAGAAGTCAGATCCTATATAGTAGTAACTCCACGCTCTTGCTGACTTTAGTGAATCTTGGCTTCTCAGCACTCCTCAAGAACATGCTTATTTCTCCCAGACCTAATGAGGCTTTTATTTATTATCTTATTACCAATAAGGAGATGTGCTTATATTTTCTTGTTAGTTGTTCAACACAGTTGGATTTAAGACGCTATAAAAGGTGCGTGGTGTCAGCATTGTGCAGTGAGCTGGGCAAGCCTCATCTCTGTTTTTCAGATGCTTATCCTCAAATCAACTGAATTTTGGAACTGGGGGAGTTACTGTGTCCTCAGCACCCGGAGTGCAGTGTAAATCCAATTGCATGGCTTTGAAAAGATGAAGATAGAATTTTTGACCCATGTCTCATTTCAAGTGTATTTTAGCTGACTGGCTAAATTTGTTTATATTTGTAAAGAGTCTTTGTTTGTTTAAGTTGTTCGTGCCATCCAAAATCTTAGTTTTCAGATTTTCAAGATGCAGAGGCATCACAGATTTACTTGTTTAGCTTGATGAGTTCTTATTTTTGAGAGTGTTTGTGATTAATCCTGTTTAACTACTTATTTCTGTCTGAAGTTTTCATCTATCGAAAATAACTTTAGAAAGAAGGGAACACAAACTTGGTCCTTGCTCCATTTTCTGTCAAGTGAAATGAAATCTGTTGGTTTGTTTCCTTTGTGTGGAATGCAGAACAGCATCAAGCTAGCTGAGTACCGTTCCTGAAAACCAGGGGGAAAACAGGAAAAATTAAATGCTTTTTTTCGATAGTGAGATAACTAAAATTTGGTGGAAATAACTTCTGTATGCACATTGCAGGGTTTCCCCCCCGTAATGAATACAGCATATTAACTGCTTCTAGTGAAAATATGTACCATGACAGAGGAGAAATGGGATCCAGCCACTATTGCAAACTAATTTTATGAAGTGCCTTGAATTTTTGGATAGTAGAGAAGTTCCCTCTTTGTGGCAGTAGGGAGTTCAGCTCCACAGCCTGTGTGCATGTGTCTGGCTGAGCAGCCTGCAGGGATGTCGTTGTTCTCTTTGGGGTTTTCTGTAGGGCTTGGTGGGGAGGAAAGAAGTGTTTCTTGCAAGCCTAGAAAATCAGTTGTTGAATTTCTTTTATTATTTTCTTCATTTGATTCAACAATGATGCATTTTGAAATGTCCTAGGGACTTGAAAGCCTGTTGTCCTATAATTAATGTAAGAAAAAAAGATTGTGTCATTAGTGTTACGTGTTTTGGGTTTTTTCTTTTTTTACTATTATTTTCAGCCCAGTGGGCTGTAATGCCCGGTCCCTCCTGCCCTGGGCTGGGCATTGCCAGCCCTGCTCAACATCACTGATTTGTACTTTGAGTCTGTAGCTCTCTGCTAGGAGCCCTTGTGCCGTGATGCCGACTGTAACTGCGACAGCAGGGCTACACTGAGCTCCTCTGGCTCTAGCAGTGCACCAGGCAGACCTCTTGTCCTTTTTTCTTCTTTTTTCTTATGGAAAATTCTTAAAATGCTGGTGCTTTGTCTTCTCACTACTGCTAAGTTGCCTTAATTCATTGTCCTTGCTGAGACTGGGTGATTTGGATCAGCAGGATCAGGCCCCATGGTCTGGTGGTGTGTTATAAACTGTTTCAAACATGCATTTCTTAGACTCCCAAATTGCTTGGACCTTAGTGTGCAAAGTCCTGCTTGACAGCAATTCCTGAATTGGGAGAAACTTCCTTATTTTTTTTAATTTTTCCCCATGAGCCTCCTTTTTTTTCCCCAAGGAATGGGAGGGGGGGGCAAGGGGGCAGTACAAGCTGGTGCTTGCAATCGGCCAGGCTGGGAGCAAGGGAAGAATAAGGAAATGACAGTTAAAAGGTCGGGGTGAAAGCCCTGATGAACCAAATCTTGAGCAAGGCAGGATTTTGCCCCTGTGTTTGGCCGTTCTCTATAATCTCAGCTTTAGTGAAGGTTTAGTACCTGCTGCTTAATTGCCTCCCCAGCGGGCATGGACCCGGCAGCACGGACAGAACCAGATGTTTGCAAAACTCAATGTGTTGGTTTCCGCTGAGTGTCCCACGGTTCGTTTGCCCCAGGAAGTTTGGGAGCAGTCCTGATACTCCCAACTGGACTTTGGGTGCAAATGACTACATCTGAGCAAAGACCGGTTCCTCCACTGCATTCCTGTGAGTTGTGCTGGGTCGGAACAAGCATCTCCTAAAGGGCAGTTGTGTTCTCTGGGAAGGTTTTGCCAAACAATTTTGGTATTGAGGTTTTCTGTTCTTGATATGAAAAAAATTTTAAAACTCAACTATTGGGCTTGCATTGTGTTGTGCTTAAGCAAGTGGGGACTTTTAAAGGTCCCCTCAGAATGTGCAGGGAGTTCGGTGCCCCCTTGGCCACTGCAGCGACTCCCTACGACATGTCCTGAGCTGCTGTGTAACACTGGGAGGAAAATGGCCCCGCAAAAGAAGGGATGGGCTGCTATAATCAGTCAGCAAGGCCCTTATGTTTGCATGGGATCATTCCTTTAGATCTGAGGAGGGTTGAGTTGTTCAAACAGATGGCAAAGATTATTCGTGTTGCTGGGGTTTCAGTGCACTGCTCTGTTTCAAGCATGTTGCGTGATATGACGCACGTGACAAGTTCTTCCCAGCACGACGCTGGGGGGGGATGACATTGTCTGTTGTGATCGGGTTTCATGGCCTCACCTGTTGAGCTGCTGAACTTTTCAAAGTTGACCAAGCGTTGGGGGCGACGGATGTGGATGGTGGATCTGCCTGGCTAATCGTGTTAGCGCAGGACCGCGCGGCCTGCCGGGGAGCATTGTGCTTCTTGGCATGAAAATGATGGGAATGAAAACCCATAGGCTCAGCTCTGGGTTTGGGATTTATTATTTTTTTCTTTTCAAGTGGGCCATGGCAGGTGCCTTGATGTCTCAAGGCACTTCCAGGCAAGGCTTTGTTTTTAAAAGCATCCAGCAAGCCCTGGGTGCAGTGGCTATAGGAACTCTACCTGAACCACTGTTCTTTGGAGCTGTATTTCCAATCGGCCTCATGATAGGATTGTCCTGTATTCAGGCCTCTCTTGCTGAGCTGCTCTGTTCGCTTGAGCCTGGGTCTGGGGCTATTTATCCATCCCAACTGGGAAGAAGTCTAATTTAGTGATCATTCAGCATGGGATTCATGTCTCCTGGTGGTGTGACCATGGGTGACCAATGGGTTCAGGGGATAATGAATGGGCCAGGGCCATGTGGGGCAGGTAACATACGGGTTCAAAGAACAATAAGTAGTGGGGCATGCTGTCTCAGTGGTGTAGTGGGTCAGGGGCTATCGGCTACTACCTGTTGTCACCATGTGGTGTGTGAGGACGGGCTGGAGAGGTTTCTTCCTTGGTTTGTGTGAAATGACTAAGTGCTGTGCTGGGTCCTGACTTGCTGCTGATGACTGTACCGGGGCTCGCCCTCACCGTTGCAATTCCAGGTCTTTCAGCAGCTTGCTGTGTGTTTAATTAGCTAGCGAGAAACACCATGTGTTTTTTAAAGGTGCTCAGCCCTGCAGCAGCCAGAAGGCAGTGGAGTAAATGGACCTGGTCTTAGCTTTCTTAATGGAAACAAGGGGTCGTGTGATAAACATATTGATTATCAGCAGGCTCAGAGGGAAGGTGGGGTGAATTCAGGACAGGCGTTTACTGGTGGTGTAACTTTGCCATCAGGGAGTTGCTCCCAGTCTGGAGGTGGCTGGAAGGTGCATGGAGACAAGTGGGGAAGGGCATCAAATTGTGCCATGGGTCAGATGAGGGGAAGAAATGGAGGTCAGGAGCACAGTCCGTCTGTCTCCACCTAGGGAGAGCAGGGTCTGCTTGGCTGGGATGTGTAGTGTACCTTAGTCCGTTTGTAATAGTCATCCAAACGAGACAACCTCTCCTGGTGCCACGCTGGCTTTGAGCGTTCCCCATGGTGGGTTTCCTCTTTGGAATAGCTCCAAATGAGGAGGAAAATGAACTCAGTGATGATTTACCATGTGGTGCCCTTGTACTGGGAAGGTCCAGAGGTGAGGAGGGACTTGTGGGAGCTGTGAGCTGGCTTGCTTGGCTGCCTGACCTTTCTTCCTGGCTCTGTGGCCACAGGAATCATTTAGAGAGGACCAAAAACTTGGGTGTTTGGGACTTTAGATGGTGTTGGTGGGAATGTTAGAGGAAAATAGGTGTACAGGTGCTGCTGGCAGATCTCACACTGATTTCTAGTAAATTATTAATTCCATTTTGAAAATTTTTCTGTCAAGATATGTGAGCATGGCAGTAGCCTGCCACGTGGTGGCTAGGGAAACTTTATTTAGAGAAAAATAATTCCAGGTCTGCTAAATGCTTTACATCTGCATTAACCTCCTTGGAAACGCCCTGGGACTAGCCTGCTTCTACAGCAGTTTTGTTTTTTTCTCTCAGTACAGAAAATGGAGGGAGGAAGAACATCTCTACAGAGGGATGGTGTGACCTAGCCCTGGCATCAAGGGAGTCATGGCTCTGTTTGGCAGCAGGTCTGACCCACAGTTTAATTTGCAGCCTGACTGGGATGCAGAGCCCCGTGGCTGACCCTGCCCTCGATGTGGCTTGTACAGGGTCACCCACAGAGCCTGGCTTTGCTATCCCTGTGCTGGTAGGGGTCATCCTCCCTTGTTCTGGTCTTCTTGTGAGTGTTGTGCTGCTAAAATTCCACAGGTCAGAGCTGTAATTTGGCCAGTCTTCTCTGCTGGTACTGCTGGGGATTTCTGCGAATCCACTGGTAGCTGGTTTATAATAAAAGTGAGCAGTTGTAACCTTTCCCTGGAACTGGCACAGACTTTGCATTCCTGGCAGTGTAGCAGGCAGTCTTCCAGAAGAAAGGGAGAATCATTGTGGGCAGTCTTTCATTTTATATGCCAATGTATAACGTTATAGGTGGATGTGTACATTTGATAGATCCTTCCTGAAAGTGAACGCGAGGCCAAATCCTGTATTGCCACAAACATGGTCCAACAGTACTGAGCATGACTGTGTTCCACTATACCAATTCCCTTTAAAAAATACACTTTTTCACATGGGAAGTTAGCTCTGATGAGGAGACGAGTCTTCAGCAGCGTGTGGTGACAGAGACTGAACCAGGTCCCCAAACGTGACTGTGCTTAATGCAGTCCAAAACTCTGCCTAGGGAAGGGCTCCAGGATCAGACCCTCAGTGTGTATCCATGTGACTGCGCAGAAAACGTCCCCACAGAAACCAAAATCCATTGCAATTAATAATTTCAATAAAGCAGCTTGACAAGCTTTATATTAAAGCCCCAAGCTCTCAGCCTCTTTCGATTATCAAACACAAACTTGCATTAAAACTTGACAGTCTTGAAACTTGAAAACTTAAGACTTCAAGTGTGGGCGAGTGGCACAGGGAGGCATAGGAAATCTTTGGAAAAGTGCTCATTTAGTGAAAGGGCAATTGAACGTGAGCAGCGCATTGCACAGGGATTAAGTTGCAGTATTTTTGATTCAGAATGGGGTCCAGGGGCTGCGGTGGCTGAGCACGCTCAGAGCATGGATTCTCCTGTCACAAGGGGGAGGACAAAACCCCAGCGTCTTCCTCATAAAGTGCTTTGCAGCTTCACTGAGCTATTAAATATTTGTTTAAAAACTGGCAAGGCCTGCAGCTTTGGCATGCCTTCGGTTTGTTTTTCTAAAGGTGTATTAGACTTGGAAGGAAATCAGGAGGTGTTGGAGTAAACAGGAGGTGTGTCCCAGCCCTTCGGTCCTGGAGTGGCTGTACATGGTCCTCAGCTGGTTTGTGCACAGGGCTGGGAATGCTGTTGCTAAACGTGAATTGCAGAGGGACCCTGTGACTGTGCCGTGCCCTGTGTCTCTGCGTGTTGGAGCAAATGTGATGCCCGACACCAAGGTGCTGTGCCTCTGCTCTGAACCCCCTGCACATACCTCTGGTGCCACGTTTAGTGAATTGTGCCAAATTGGAGTCAGTCTCCAAAGTGCTGGGGGGTTCCCATCTTCCACAAGTGAGTTAGAATGGGACAAGCTCATGAAGGTCTCACCTGGGACCAGTGGGGCAGTGGTAGATGCCTGGGTGTCTCTGAGCATCCCTGGGCTCCTGCTCTGACTTCACTATGGTTGGACCAGCCAAAGTGAGCTGCAAAAAGCCAGGCAGCCTGGGCATTGCCCCTTCTTAAGGACAAACTTAGCAAAGCCCATCTCCTTCCTTTTTCCCAGTGCAGTGCACTGAACTTGTTGCAACTTAACACAAAGCTTGTAACATTTTTTCCCCCTTTTAATTTCCCTCTTGAGCTGGTCTGGTAACTAATGAGCCTTGGGCTGTCTGCATGGCATATGGAAAAGCAGAGGGAATAGCTAATACAGGGTGTTGAGCAGGGAAGGAAGCCTTGGGAGAAGATATCAGCCTTGCCAAAGCAGAAGTGGAATAGCCGGTTAGGGTTTCAACCTGGGTTTGCTGCAAGCCGAGAGGGGCCGGGAGCTGCTGTCTGCTCCGCAGCCTGGTAATTACAGGCTGGCGCTGCCCGAGCAGCCGGACGCGCAGGAGGAGCCACCAGCCCCGCGCGGGTGTCTCGGCACACACCGGGGCCTCGGCCGGCTGCCCTGGCTGCACTGCCACTGCTGCCTCCCCCTAGAGATGATTTCAAGGTCAAACTGCTCAATGCAGTGTAATAATTAATTAGGCTATATATAAATAGAAAGCTCATGTGGTCCTAAAGCAGATTAAGAGCCCGTGAGTTTCCTCTTCTCCGCCTTCCTCCCCACAGTCTTCCTCTTCTGGGGTTCCTCTGCAGGCGAGGCCTGCAGTTGTCGCAGGCTTGGCTATTCCAGCAGGGCTCACCAGTTGGGCTAAGCAGCTGCACAGCTGGGTCGGAGCCCAAAAATGATAGGGGCAGAGCAATGCCTGCTCTGCCTCACCCAGTTCCCCCATCAAACCCTCTCCTCCTAGTGCTGGAGGACAGGGCGTGTGCCAAGTCTCTGCTCTTCCAGAGTGAATCGCTTTACTCAGTGGTGGTGCCTGATGCTGGGAATAGCCTGGTGCTGGGAATAGCTGCTGGCATTTGCCTTCAGTAAGAGGGGTTCCAAAGTTCCTGTTGCTTTGAGACGCAGTATAGCAAGAGCTAAGCTGGACAACTTGTTCCCCATCATGGGGAACATGGGGAAGCTACAGTGTAGGGTTCAAAACTTCCCTGAAGGCACATTTGTGTGGTGTTTGCAGAATGGAGGGGGAAGAATAAGCTGGGCTGGGTTTCCTGGAAGAGCTACAGAAACTTAAGTTTGTAATGAGGCTTGAAACTAAACCCAAACAATTGCTTGACTTGTGACTCCTGGGGAGCTGAGGTTTGTATGGTATCAAAATTGATAATGCTCTTTTATTTATTTTCTCATATATCTATCTAATACTGGTCAAAACTCTCTCCAAACTCCAAATGTAAAAATTTAGGGAAAACGTTTATTTAAGTTCTGTGTTATTTTCAATGTGGCTGCAGAACCATCTTAGGGAAAATTAAAAATCAGATTTCTTAATCAAGCATAAATTATTATGTGCTGTCAAGGCAGTTAGAGAAGAGCAGAGCAGCTTCCAGCTCTTCCGGACCAGCCCACGTGCCCATGTGCATGCCCTGAATCCATCGGCAAAGTCTGATTCTTGGTTTTGCACAGGGAAATCCTTGAAAACCAAAGAGACCCATGTCTGGCTCCAGGAGCAGTGGGGGAATGAGCATTGTCACTGCCCATGTTCACTCCGGACCCTCTTCTGCTGCTTCCTTGGCCATCTCCTCATGCACGTCCAGTTGATTGAGGGCTACCACCAGCAGTGAAGACTGGTGGAGGAGATGCCCAAGGTGATGGGCTCCATGTGAGAGGTTGCATTTTGGTAGTGCAGGTTGTCCATCTCCAGCTCCCTGGCTCTCCAAGGCAGAGCTGGCTTTTCTCACTTTTCCAGCACCAGGCTGCATCTACATCCAGGGGATGGAGGCAGAGAGAAAAGACTTTGTGAGGCTCACAAAGGAGTCCCAGATCGGTTCAGCCTGGGTCAGAGGGGGTTGGGCTGTCTCTTTGAGAACCCAAGGGTGTAGAGATCAAAGGTGTGGGTGAGTCAATTACAATTCACATTTGGTTCATCCATATGTTTGGGTATTTGAAAAGCTTCAATGGTCATCCATTTTATATCTCTTATGCCCATTGATTTGTTAATCTGACACTTGGTTTAATCTGAATAACAATAGCTGTCATTCAGAGTCCTCAGTGTTCAGGGAAAAGTCATTTCACTTGGGTTGTGCTCTAAGGCCTTGGCAGACTGGCCCACGGTGCTCTTTATGTAGAAGGGTTTGAAGGACTTGGGGATAATTCAGCCCCATGGCTGGCTCTGGAAGGAAATTGGCTCTGAATGAAAGCAGGGTGGGATGCTGGAGGTTGCTGATGGGCTTTGGCACGTGTAGTTTTGCTCACAAGGTCCTTCCTGGTTGTCATCATAGCCATGGACCTGCCATCGCAGTGTGTGGGGTGTAAGGAGATGGCAGGGTTACACACAAAGACAACCCAAGCTGTCAGAAGTGGGAAGCAGGCAAGAGCCCTCTTAAATACTGCCTGAGTGCTCTGGACTAGATCAAATCATTGGTATGGCCATGTGAAGTCTCTAATTATGTGAATACCTTTTAAATGAGAAGCAGTGCTTTGCATCTGTTGTACTTGTAGCAGAGCATCTCCACCAGCTGAGCCTGCTCTTTAAAGAGCTCTTGGCTGGATTTCATTGACTGTTTATGGCGATGCCATGATCCCAGGTAATGACTGGGCAGAAAGGCAGTCTGCAGACAGACCTGCTCCTTCATGTTTCCCTAGTTGGCATCTGTCTCCCTCCTTCACTGGGAATTTCTCCCCTTCCCAAGGCTGGTTTGGTTCCTTCTGCCCTACCCCAGGTCCTGCAGTGTCATTGGGGACCCAGGGATGTGGTGGCACCACAAACCTGAAGCCTGGTTGCCTCAATGGGCATGCTGGGTTTTTGTCCTGGAAATTAATTGTATTTTCTGCCTTTGATGTTTGATGTGAGGTGTCAAAGGGAGGGGACACTCAGGAGGTTCATCCTGGACTAGAGATGTTGGCAGAAAAAAAACGTCATTCTGGACAAATGTCTCACTGCCCTCGTCTGTTTACCATGGAGGGATCTTAATTTCCAGTGCCACTCCTTTATGAGTGCGAATCACAAATCCATTAACAAATGAGTTGAGGTGACAATCCCATTTGCGTTAAAATGCATTTAGGGATCAGTACTGAGAGGATCACCAGTGTATTAATTTGCCAGGCCTTTTGTTCCAATGGGTGGCAAAATTAGCTCATCCCAATGAGGGTCACATTGACCTGGCAGTGCCCAGATGGCTCAGGTTGTGGTTGGTGCCACCCCTCCCTTCTGAGAAGGAAGCAGGAGACTTTCAGAAGTTAATTAGGTGGCTCAGCTGGGAATAAAGTCTAAACCAATTATAAATTTTTGACCCACTCAATGGGATGCTGAGGGTAACAAGCAGCTGGTGAGTACAGGACATGCTTGGTTGGTTGAGCACCTTCCTGGTTTTCCTCTGATGGGTTTGTTCTTCCCTGCTGTTACAGGCCACCGGGAATGTCCTCTGATGGTCAGAGGGCCATCCCCTTCCCTTTACCCCTTTACCTTTATCAGGTTGAGGAGAAGCCTCAGTGCTGTACAGATTCAAGGTTGGTTTGGGTGTTGCTGAAGAGGCAGGTGGAGTTGCACAGCTGAGGTTTGGCAGCACCTTGTTGGCATTACTTGGCCTGTGGATCACGTGTACATGATAAGAAAGGGCAGAAAAACCCATAACTTTCTTTTTTCATCATGAAAATAGAAAGCTGGCTGTTTTCTGAGCTGTTGTTTCAAAGGTCTCTGCTGTTCAGGTGGTGCTGAATGCCCGTTGGATCCCTTTAGGTGCAGAAAGTGAATTCCTGGAGATCCTACATGGCTTTTTTGAAAAACTGTAGATGTAAATGTGTCTCAAGGTTTGTTTCAAGCCTGGCCTGGCCCTGGCCACCCTGTGAGATCCCTTCCCATGTGCTGTGGAAGAGCTAGTGGTCTCTGGTTCAGATGTGACATGGAAGATGTTCCAAGGGCTGTCAGTGCACACAGGAGAGTGCTGCTGGGTGAATAAAGAAGTGTCCCTGCTCCCCTCCCTGCTTTGTTATGTCCATGGTGAGGAGGAGGAGCAGGAGCAAAGCTGCCACCAGTCCCCTTTTGGGGCTCTAACTCAGCACAGTGGTTGAAGCCTGACTTTGGCATGTCTTGCCCCAAGGATAGACAAATCACTGAGAATACTCCCCCAGCACTGGTTGTGATCCAAAGGGTGAGAGCTGGGGTATCGCTCAGGTCTCCGAAGTTTATCAGGAGGCTTTTTTCTCTAATCTTGGCTGTAAAGCCCCAGAGCAGGAAGGCTGGGCTTAATTAGCAGAAATGTGTGTCAAGGTGGCAATCAAAGTCCTCCCTGTGCAAATGCTGGGCCACTCGTGCAGATGTTTAACAAAGGGCAACATTATCGGTGTAACTCATTACCTGCCCGTGCAGGCACACAGATTAGGGCGTTTGTTTCTGTGCTGGGGAAAATACAAAAGACCTCTCAGCAGGGCTGTGATTTATGAAGGTTGCATTAGTGGAACATGGTCCTCCCCATATCTTGCTGGAGTGGCTGTTGACTTGTATTTCCTTTAGGGGTTGGCTCTTTGCTGTGTGGATTGGGGTTTTTTTCCCCACCTTCTAGCAGAGTTGGAGCAGGTGAAATGTGGTGGCTTGGCAGTGCCCCAGAGGAGAGGCAAAGCCTGGGAAGTTCATCTCCTTGTAGTCCACTCCTGGGTAGAAATTTGTCAGGTGTTTCTGAGTGTCAGCTGTGGTGGACCAGGGCTGGCCACTCACATTCAGCTGCTTTTTGGTGGCTGGAGAAAGGCTGCTGCCATGGTTACTACGTGGTTACTTAACCAGAAAGTTAATTTATGAGTGTGTGCCATAAGAATCTATATCTATGTAACTGGTGGTGTTCCCCCACCCTAGAATAGCCCAAAGCAGGGGTTGTTTCTCTTGAACCGACTCCTTTTCTGGGAGACTGGGAAACTGCCCTATTGCAGCATGGCTACAGAAATGGTGTGGCAGTGTGTTGCTACCATACAGATGACTGGGGGGAACGAGATGTGACCGTCTCCCCTGCATTGATTACACCAGATGTGCCCTTTGGGTCCAAATCGAGGTGTACCCTGCTCACTGGGCTCACCACCTGCAGCATACAGCAAAACAAGTCACTAGAGCGGGGCCTGGAGGAGAAGGTATTGTAGGGATGAGGTTGGTGGGATAACCTCCCGTGGGCAACCTGGATTAGGAGTGCCTCCTGGTGTCCTAGCCAGGGGCAGGAGCCCCAGGGTGCTCTGGTGTCACAGGTGGGATGAGCCAGGAGGATGTTCTGCTCCATGTGCTGTGGTGGGTAGTTAGACCCTTGGATGAGTTGTGGTGCTTCTTGGTTTGGGCATCTAATTCCTGAAACACCTGATGCTCCTGGGACAGCAGCAGAAAGCCAACAGGCTGTACTCTTTCTGCAGTGCCAGCTCTGTGTGTCTCAATACCCACTTCTGCCTCCCCCAAATCTCATATCCTCTCTGGGGCTTAACCTGATGATATTGCTCCCTTTGCTGCAAGGAAGCATTTTCCCAAGACCTAGGAGGAAGAGAGATGTCTTAAAGACCTGTGAGGAGCAGTGCCTGGGGTGGTTTAACATCTTTGAGAGGATTAGTGCTGTTGCTACAATTAAGAGAGCAAATTGGTGGGTGTGGGAGCTGTCTGGGGCTAAGGACTCCTGAACACACCACCAGTACTGGCTGGTGCTCCTGCCACGTTGGTGATTTGTGCCTGAGCCTTGGTGGCAGGGAAGGGGTGAGAGGGAAGAGGGTGTGGTGTGAGCAGTGGGTGTTGGTACCTCTTGGACGTGACTGGGTGGCTGCTGCAGGGCAAGAAAGCTTACAGCAGGGAGTGGGCTTTGGTTGGGACTTGTGGGAACAGCCCAGTTGTTCTCCTGATGGAGTTGAAGCCAAACCCCTGAGATCAGAGTCTCTCTGTTAGTGTGGACTGTGTTAGTCCCACATCCTCTGCTGCAGGAGACCCTCCTGTCACCTGGGTACCATGGATGTGTTTTGGATGTCCCACCATTATGATTTCTTTATCTGCTTTTAAGCCTCTTCCAAGTCAGGCTTCCTTTGCTCAGGCCTACTCTGAGCTAGCAAAAGCCTTGCAAGTGCTGTGGGGGTTTTGTCTTTTTATTTCTCTCCACAATTAAGCCAATAACTCCAGACCCTGACTCTCTTAACTTCGCTGTTTTTTTTCTGGACAAGGACATTCTGTGCTTGCAGGTGCTGACCCAGTCCAGATACTGGTTTCAGCTTCCCATGAGGGCAGGACTGGTGCTACCTAAGTAAAGCTGAGTTCAGGAATTCACATCTCTGGTGCAAGGATGTGCTGAACCAGCAGTCTTCAAGAGCAGAGCTTTGTCTTGCCATGAATCCAGAAGTGGATCTATCAAATCTTTGCATAGTAGGAGATTAGTACACATACTGTTAACTCTAGGCTATAAATTCTTGAGGGAGGAGAAGTTGCTGGTCTTTCTGGTTGCAAAAGAGTAAGACATAGAGGCAGTCCAGAGAATTTATTTTTTACCAGGAATGAGTTGTAAGCACAGAAATCTCTCTGGATGGCTAAAATTCTTCCTCTTTCCTCCCTTTCAGGCTGTTATCTATTTAATTTATTGAGAAAAATGTTTCTACTGCTTTGCAATAAACTCTTGCACACTGTGACAGTAATCTTGGCTTGTTCCAAGCCTGCAAATGGTGCAGCTCTGGAGTAGTTGCTGATTTCCCTGAGTGAGCAGAGCTGAGCTGCCTGCTTCTGGTGGAAGTGCTGAGGACTCACACTGGTGGCCTCCAGGTGCCAGAAGAGAGGGAAGAGGATTACACTGGTGCAACTGAGGCACTCCTGCAGGGATGAATTCCAGTTAAACACTCCAATGGGGTGTACGAAGAGGTGACATGGAGCAGGAATAAAACACACCGTTTGGTGTAGACTGTTGGCGCTGCGATCTGCTGATAAAGGGGCTTTAGTCCCAGTTTGCCAGTTAGCTCAGTCATGTTTCCTGCTGAGTTCAGGGTTTTTTCCCCCTTGAATCATGGGTTTCACAGAATTTCCCTCTCCCTGCTCTGCTTTTAAACAAAACCAGTCTTTTTGTCCTTTTGGGGGGAAATGGAGACAGATTAGAGTAATCTCACATGACTTGACCAATGGGCAGCACAGCCCAGTGATGCTGGGCAATATTCTGAAGAACTCACCCATAAACAGCAATTAGCTTTTAATTGTGGCACTGCTGCCGGCCCGGGGCTGCAGGAACAGCACCGGGTGCTCTTTGTCGCCGGAGCAGCACCAGGGGGGACCCTCAGCCGTAAAAGGGGAGCGGGGGTGACTGAGAGGAATAAGATGCTCATTTCAGCCCCACCCCCTTACTGTGCTCAAAAGCTCTTATTTTCAGAGCAAAGCACTATTGAAGCGTCGGGACAATGGAGCCCAAATCCTGCTGGGGGAAGGGAGATGCTGGAAATTGCATCTTTTGTTGCTTTTCCTTCTTTACTTGCCCATGGCCTCCCCCATCCCACCCCTCCAAGAAATCCACATAGATGCTCGCTAGATGATAATGCAATCACTTTCTTGGGACCTTGCTAATAGGATTATAATTATTACTGGAGATGAACTGGAGTGAATAGAATATTTACCACTTCATCTTAAATTATTGTAAATCCCTCCAAAGCAGCCCTTTGATATGTAAAGTGCTGTTCCTCTGCCCCCAGTGAAGATAATTATTTAGTGGAAGTTCAGAGCTTTTAAGTATGATGGGGAGTAGAAAGAGGCTTCCTTCTTTACATAAAGAGAAGAGGAGGGCCTGTGTAATGAACTGAGGACGTTGATGAATATCTTGCCTGGCTGCAGCAAAAGAGGAGGGAAAGTTCTTAAGTTCTTGCTTAGCGGTTGTAACATCTTGTGCTGTTATTTGGGGTAGAGGTGAAAAAATAATTGGAAATGTGGCCCTTCCTTGCTGGAGGAAAGCTCTACATCCCTGCAGCTTGTGTTCAGTTGATGCATGATCTACCCAGTGTCACTGGCAACATTTTGAGTTTGTTCTATAGGGCTGGAGGAATTTCCGTTTGAGGAATGAGCAATGGCTGGGAGTCCTCAGCCTGGCAAGGAGATTTCTTGGGGGAAGGTATGGTACTCGGAGGTACCAGCCAGACTCGGACCTAGGCTGGAGATGGAGGGAGGGACAGACCGGTGTGATGGTGCAAGGACTGGGACTATGGTGTGAGGGGAGGGGCTGGTGAAAATGGGCAAAGCAAGGAGCCTGGATGGGCTGTGCATGCGGAGGTTCAGGAGGAATCATAGAATGGCCTGGGTTGGAAGGGACCTTGAATATCCTCTCATGTCGTCTCCCTGCAGGGGTACCACCCACTAGACCAGATTTCTCAGGGCCCCATCCAACCTGGCCTTGAACACTTACAGGAATGGGGCAGCCAGCTAGACATGGGGTTGGAAGAGAGATCGACTGAGGATTATTAGGTGGATGAAGTGCATCAGGCAAAAGAGAGCCTTTGGAGCTGAATTTGGATGGAGGTTGGTAAAGCAGTAGGGGACAACGTGCTGCTTGCCCCATTCTTTCTCTGCCCTTTCCCTCCTCTGGCCAGGGCTGGAGATCCCAAGGCCCCAGGAGAGGACCACAAGGAGAGGACTGCATCCTGTGGGCACATCCATGTGAGCATCTGCAAGGAGGATGTACTTCTCCCAAGTTTCCAAGGTGGTCTCAGCTCCCTGAACTCTTCCTCCTCGAGGCTGCCCTGCATGGAGCATCAGCTCAGGTGGGAAGGGGGATTGCTCCAATCAGCCATCTCCAAGACCACCTTTATGCCTTTGCATCCTTTGCTAAGGAACAGGCATGTCCCAGGAGTGATGGAGACATCACCCATCAGCCTCCCAGGAGTCTTTGTGGAACCTGGGCTTCTTTGTTGTGCTTCCTGGTGAAAGCATAAGCCTGTCCTGTGCAGACAAGACTCCCACCAAGTATTTCTGCTGCTCTAAGTTATTCCTCCCCTATAGGCTGCAGCTATATGGTACACCGTATATGGCACTTTGATACAGAAGGCAGCAGCCCTGTGAGGGATAACATGTCATATATTGGTTATGAGGCTGCTTCTAATTAACCCATTTAATCTCATGCAGTAGGCAAGGCATTTGGGTGAGAGATGGGTTTTGGCTGGCACAGGGTGGGAGGCTGCTGTTGCAGCAGAGGCTGGTGGAGCTCATTACACCCTTTGCTGTTCCCAGAGGCACAAACCCTCCAGGTTTTGTGCATGGATCAGGCCCTGCTTTGTCCAGGTTGGTGCTCGGATGCTGCTGTAAACTGTCTGCTCGTCTCTGTGGCTGGGTTAGCTCCCCACCTCCCAGCATAGAGAGGGTCAAGCCTCTGTGGTGGCTCCTAGGTCTGATTTGAATGCAGTGACTTTTGAAGAGGTGGATACAGTCTTTAATTAAAAAAAAAAAAAAATTAACCCCTAAACCCAAAAAGACCCTAAACGCTGGTATTTGCAGCAGCATATTGCCCCCTCCTTGAGGCGCTGCTTGCTTTGACTTGCCAGGGCCGTTTGGTGCGTCCCGGCTGTGCCGCATGGAGTGGGGACAAAAGGGCCGTCTGCCGATGCCCCGCATCTCCCCGAACCTTTGATGGGGTTTTTTATCCGCATCAAAGGAGCTTAGATCAGACTCCACAGCCAGACCAGAGCCTGTTCCTGTGGGGTACGTGGTGATGCCACCGGTGGCCACCGGCTCTTTGGTCCCACTGAAGTCCCAGAGCACCTTCACGATGGGGACTCTTCACACACCATTACTGTCCTCTCCCTCCTTTAATCCCCAAAACTCCCCAACAAGTGAAGGGCACCTAGCAGATTTGGGGGCAGGGAGCAAGGAGAGTGAGAAAAACATAAATTTAGGGCTGACATATTTTTTTCCTCCTTTCCCTCCTCCTTCATCTCGTCCTTTCTCACCCCCAAAGTTCATTAATTCCCATCATCTGGTTTGTGTAATCGTCATGGCGAGTGTTTGACGGAGCTAGATAGGGTTACATCCGTTTCAAAAAGGCCGAGGCTGGTTCCCAGCCATTCCCTTTTATTGTTGTATAATTTGCCAACCCAAACAACAGACTCCTGCTCGAGACAAAGGCACACATGTTGCTCTTACCACTGGTCATAAAAAGAGGAGAGACTGCCTGCTACTGTACAGGTCTGTGGTGCAACAGCAGCTGAAGTCAAGGAAAATTTTGGTAAGATGATGTATCAAATAATAAAGCAGCAAGAGCTCACACCCCCAAGGAGGAATTTACTATTGCTTCTTCTCTCTCTATTTCTTCCTCTTCCTCCATTTCCCTCACTCCCCCATCCCATTGCTGCCACAGAAAGCAGAGGCAAAGCCAAGAAGGTAATTTTGAAGCCAGTTGACCTGCATGCAGGTGGCAGGGTTTGTGATGCAATTAAAACGCTTTGTTACTTTAACAGTCTTTCCCAGAGCTGGTCAGGTTCTTGCTTTTAAGGAGTATTGCTGGGATTCAATGGTTTTGTGATCAGCCATGCAGGGAAAATGTCCTGGTAGGGGTTGGATGGGACCAGTGTGGTGGCCTCAGGAGCTGAGCTGGTGATGCTTTGGGATTTTGATTACCATATCATCTCTGAGCTCTTGCTCATGGTCAGGTGCCAGTATGGGGCTACAACTGTGTGGTTTTAATCCAGCCCCTGGCTGCTCTTACCAGCACTGTACATTTTTCCTGCTTTCTGACAGCAACCTGCTGCCTCGGAAACTGGGAACAACTGGGTATCGCCTTGGCAGAGGGGGTGAGCTGGAAGGCAAAGCTGCCACCAATGGAGGTACCACCCCCATCCTTCCCTGGGTGTCTACAGCTCTTTTTCAAGATATTAGAATTAGCTCACTTGGCCTAAATTTATTTATTAAGATGAGGAGGAGAGGAAAAGGCAGAGAAGCAGCAGGAATTAGAGTGAGAATGGATGTTGCAGTAAAGCCCTCCTTAAAAATGTTTGACTTAAAGTGATGGATGGACAGATAGACTGTGGTGTGAAATGAACCCTTTGGCTTTGGTGGGATCCTGACTGGAGCAAAGCTGAACAGGACCATTCTGGGATGGGAACGGGGCACCAAACTGCCCCTGGGATGGGGACAAGACAGAGGGAGATGCAGCAGGCTGGAAACATCGACTTCTGAGGGGATGCAGCTTTAATCTGCCTCATCTTCTGCACTTGGTTCCTCAGAGCTGTTCCAAGTGGGCACCACTGGGCCTGTTTGCTTTCCAACTTGTAAATTAAAAATGCAGCAAAAATCTTAAATTCGTCATGTGCGTTGAATTGTACCATGTTCTGGGTTGTTCTCGTTCTGGCTCTACTTTAGCTTGGTGTCATCTTGGGTTTTCAAACCCTCTGTCATTACTCTGGAGGCTAAAAAATCTGTTTTCCCCTAGTATGGGAGAAGAACTTTGGTGTTTACCTTTTGTATTTCTATTCACCTTCTCACCGTAACTTTTCAATCTAATTTACACAGTTTCTTGGACAGCCTTTTGGGAGGATTTGGGGGGCACATTCTCTGGAAAAAAATCAGATTGTCAAAATTTGGTTTATTGAAAAAGAATCACTTTTTGTCCTTTTGAAACATTGGTGAGGAATAAGGTAGAAACTGGCCAGAAGTAGGTTGGATGCTCTGTGTGTGCGGTGCTGGGCTGCGAAGCAAATAGTTCTGGATTACAGGCCTGAATTTGACATGAAATGTGGCTGATGTCCAAAATAGTTTGACTTGCTTTTCCTCCCATTTCCCATATTTTCCTTGCTTCTAGGGAATGGCTTGGGAGGAAAGTCTAGAAATTCTGCACTGAAAGTGGTTCTTGCTGTATTTCCTGGCAGAGCTGCTATGGGGGCTGCTGTGAGTGCTCCCCAGCCTGCATCTCATAGCTGCATCCAGGTGCTGTGGTGTTTTATCCTGACCATAGCAGCACTTCTCTTGCTTTTTCAACACCCTGTACACAGCTGTCCATCTCCTCCGGGAGAGTTTTATCACCTTTGCCAAGGGAAACTGAGGAATCACAGCGGATTGAGGAAGTGGGGTGGTGTGGAGCAGAATGCTCCTTTCGTGAGACTGGAAGGTGCCATTGCTGCAGCTGCGTCCCAGGACAACCTGATTTTAAGATTTACCTGTGGGATTCATTACTTGAACTTGTTGGAGCAGGGGGAACAACTCCCAGAATGATGCTGGCTGGCTCCAGGTGCTGGATAGGAATATATCCAGCACGAAACCTTCCTCGGAAAGGAAAGCTCATCCGTTCAGCTCTGGGGCTTCTGCTGGGCAGCAGGATGCCCGAGTGTGCTGGGTCCTGGCTGGGCAGCCTGACGGTGACCCCCGCAGCGGGCAGACGGTTGTGTCTGCAGCCCCCCAGGCTTAGCCCTGCCGTGGGCTCCAGGCTCCGGCAGAGCGGGAGGGTTTATCCCAGCAGGTGTTTGCCATGGCAGGAGGTGCGTGGGGGGACCAACAGACGTCCCCGGGGATAAAACCAGCCACCACTGCTGTGCTCTGCCCTGCGCTGGTCTGTCCTACCTGTGGCAAATAATGCAGCAACATGTTGTGGGGGTCCCCTCGCCCCCCTGGCCCCTCGCCTGTTCCTCTTTGAGAAGTAGCAGCAGATTAGCCTGGAGCCCCTCTGTGCAGACAAAAGCTGCCACAAAGGGCATTAGGCTTCAGGATTGGATTACCGTGTGGCCACCTGTCATCCCCACTTTGTAAATTTATCTCGCTCTGGGTCCGGTTTTCACATTGGAGAAGTTTGCACTTAAAAAAACCCCATAAAATCCCCTGCCCAGTGCCTCTCCAAGCAGCAGCCTGGCTGAGTTCATCTTAGTATCCCTTCTTATTCCGGGCTTCAGAGCTGCATGGGGCTGGGGATTAGGGCTGTTTGAATGAAGAGAGCCTTTATTACATTAGTTTAAGTGGTTAATAGGTAAAGTAGGCCAATCCATCTTTAGACTAAGCCTATCACTTCACCTACGAAGGGTGCAGACTTCACCGAGGAAATGCTCATTAAAGGAAAAGCTTTTCCTCTGTCCCTCTTGACATGTTAAGAGCTCAGGGTTAGGGGCTTGCTCTTTGCCTGTGCAAAATTCATAGCTGTGCAAAATTCATAGCTGTGCTCACACAGCAACTCCCTCCCCTCGCTGGGACCCCGTTGCTGGCAGCTCTGCCCCAGTCGGCAGCACTGAGCCCCTCCAGTGCTTTGGTGGCTGGGCTGGGTGGGGAATAAAGGACGCTGGAAGTCTACTGGTGCTCCTCATCCTCACTTCCTTCTTCCATGCTCAAGAAGCAGGTGCCTCATCCCTTTACAAGCAGGGAGGTGGGGAGGGAGTTCAAATGACAGGTAGAGGCAGTGCTTTGGTGCTGGGACTCTCTGCTGTGGGATGTTCTCAAGGCCAGAAGTATTCGTGGGTTTGAAAGGATTAGACAGTTCCTAGTCGCTATGAAATGGGATGATTTGCATGTAGATGCTGTCTCCAGAGGTCTTTGAACTCCAAGTTGCCAGAAGGCAGGAGGATAACAAGGCAGGAGGGATGGCTTGCCAAGCTTTTCATACTGTATTTTCTACTACAGTTTCCGCTATGGCCCTCAGTGGTGTCTCCATCCAGCCCTGGGGCTCAGCGGAGCTCCCTGTTTCCCACAGCCTGATTCCCTCTGTCATCTCCCTTTGCTCTCCCCGATGGACAGCGGTGGTAGCTGCACCTCTGCCTTTCTCACCTTGTGCCAGACAGTGCTGGCAGGAGCTGCCCATGTCTCCACGGTGCCTGTGAATCCTCCATGGAAACAGAGGCTTCCCAGCAGTCACAAGCTGCCCTGGGGTGATCTGTATCCACCCCTGAGCTGAAAATGGGTTTCTGCTGGACCCCACTCCTTTCTCCCAAGGGGCTGCCTCGTGCCAGGGCATCATGGTTTCTCACCACCACAGCTCCTCTTTCCCCTCCCAAAGCAACAGCTGTAGTTTAGCATGGCCCTTGCTGTCTTGGAGCCGCAGGAGCAGATATGTTCGGGTCTGGGTCTGGTCCTCCTTCCACCAAAACGTATGTCCAGTGTGTTGTGTTTGAGCCGCAGTGCTCTGCTGGGCCAAGTTGCCCTTCTCCCACTGTGGCTTGAATGGGAATAAATTCTTCTTGGTGACTTTGACTGTGAGTTCAGACTAGCCAATGTACCAGTTCCTTCTGTCCCTGAGGCTCTGCTGTCTCTGGCTGCCAGCATGATGGATGGTGCCTCTGTGGGAGATTATGGAAACCATGGGAAAGCTCCTCACAACTGACATGCAGATGCAATAAAACTTTGCTTTCCTGGATGTGGTGTTGTCAGAGGTTCAAACCACATCCACGGGCCACAATATTTGGCTTCACTTGCAGCCGTCTTCCTTTCATGCAGCCACTTTACAAACGAAGCAGAGTCTGAGACAATCTTGAGGGTCTTAGTTTTGGGCTATGCCTGGCACCCGTAGGGGTACAATGAAGGGAGAACAGCAGCAAGGGCCTGAGGGCTGTTTTTGGTGGATCCAGGTCTTGTACATGGGCTGAAGGTTCTGTTTCTACCTCTGCTCACCTCAGCCTGCGTTGGCCAACCTGAGGGCAGTAGGTGTGTCAATGTGCCTTGTTCTGCTTTGCTTGCTGTGATGGGTCACCAGCAAAATGTTCTTAAATTGCCAAGAATTCAGGCCCTCTCCAAAAATAACAATCTAGGAGGTTTAGACCTGCCCAGAACTGAGTGCTTTCATCTGCAACTGCAGTGTGGGTTCAGGAAATGAACTGCTCTGCAAAGGGACTGACATGAGGCCAGTGGATGCCTCTTAGGTAAAGAGTTGCTCCCTGCTTTCTTCCACTTATGGTGTGCTCCTCTGTATTTGCTGAAATGCTAATTAGGAACCTGTGTTTCCCAATCAGATCAACTGACTTGGCACTCCATCCCCAGCAATTTCCTCCTGTTTCACAGCCCAGCCCTACCCAATGCCTTTCTTGTTCAAGGAGGGGAAAAATAAACCTTGCATCATTCCCATGAGACTGATAAATACTGACTGTAGTAGTCCTGGAGGAGAAATCAGTCCCACAATGCAGGGCCCCATACCACCAGCAATCTGATTAACCTGACCTAAAGCTGAAGGGCTTCAGTGCAGTGCGGATAACCTGAGAATGTTTTGGGAAGCTTTCTCCTCTCTAGGCAGGTCCCAGGCCATTAAGGACTTCATGGGTGGAAAACAACCTCTTAAATCAAGCTGAAAAGCAGTTGGTGGCCAGTGTAAGATGTAGAACTTAGGTTTAATGTGGCCATAAAAGGAGACACCACTTAATGAGCAAATGTCGAAATCCACATCAGCCCACGTTAACTTTAAGAGTTGCTCTGAGCGTTATTGACTGGCCCTGTTCTGTGACAGCATTATGGGTTTGCAGAGTTGGCCAGAAAGGCAAAGGATTAGTCAGTTTTATTCTGGTTGCTGTTCTTGGCACACACTGGCTCCTGCCTTCCTGAAGCTCTCACATCCCAGGTATCTGGTAGACCAGCGTGATTTTTATCTGCATGTGAACCTCCACTTGTGTGGACTTGAAATCCCAGCCTTCAGGGTTGCCACCACCCCTGGGCATGACTGGAGGTTTCCACAAGCTGATATCCTCTTCCTCCACAGTCCAGCTTGTCCGTCACCACTTCTCCCAGAGTCCCATGCAGATCTGGCACAGGGACTGTCTCCCACCTTGGGGCTATGGAGAAGGGGCTTTATGGGCAGCTTCCAGGCGCAGCTCACCTGTGGGATGGAGGTGCAGCCACTGGGTGCCCCTTGCCAGTAAACACATTGCACAAAGGTAATGCCAGAAGCTGATGAAATAAAATACCAGGTACAGTGTGAGCTCACCAATAGTTGCATAAATAGCTACTGACCAAATTTCACAGACATGGGATGATTTTCGATGCAAACAGACCTCTCATTCCTGGATCCCCTGTTATTTGCCCTCAGAACAGATTGGTCAGTTTTCTTCCCTTGAGTTCTTAATCAGGGCAACCATTGGCTTTAGCACAAATTATCAGTGGCTGTTTTAATTGCAAGAGCCCTGCTGATCTTTGCTGTGGAAGCATAAAAGCAGTGAGGGAGGCTCAGTGTTGGGAACAGCCTCCATGCGGTGTCGTACAGCTGAGGGAAGCACAGCTTCAGGCTTGCAGGTCACACACTGGCTGCTTATTTCTCTGTGCTGGGTGGATGCTTTGAAAACTTAATCAAGTTTTATAGCTTTAATTTCGTGCCTGACTCCCCTTTTGCCTTTTCTTTTCAACTGTCTCACAACCCAGAGCAAATGAGTCCATTTGGGCTATAAAGGGAAAGAACTGGCAAACGGTCTAAAGTATTTTAGCTTGCCTAATGAATGATGGGAAAAAATGACTCTTCCTGCTTCATGCCACTTCCATCATTTCTGCAAGCTCCCTAGTGTTTTCCTATGTGGTTAATAAGAAATAGCCAGGGAATAAGGTGGAATTGCTGAAAGCTTTAGGTTTTAAAAGTACTTTGTGAAAGTATGTCCTGCCCATGCGCTAAGGTTGTGCTCTCCATGGTTGTATTCCATATCCTGACCTGCTGTAACCTGTGGGGCAGTGCTGGGGTGGGGTTGTCCTCATTGTCTCCTGGACTGGGATGTGCTGAAGATGCCACTGGCAGCTCTTGGTGCCCTGTCTAGTTCATGTGAGGGAAAAAGTTATAGGGAACAGTAAAGCAGGGGCTGAAACTGAGTACAAGAGGACACCTGTGAGTGAAGTCCTGCTGTTGGCAAGCCAGGGAAAAATTGCACCATCTTGCCTGAACTGGGAAAAGTTTTGCATTTGGAATGCTGCGGGAAAGTGAGGTGGACGTGCTCCAGTGAGCTCCTGCTTTTCTGCTATACTGTCCTCTCATCCCCATGGGGAAATGAGCTCTGGACTGGGGCTGAGGTTTTAGTGGTGTTGACATGAGCCAGGACAGCCACCTGGTGCAACTCAGGACCCATCCTGACCAGTCTGGAGCTGGTGTGGTACACGTAGACACGGTCCAAGCGCAGAGCGTAGCTCAGCTAATCCACTCATGGATAACTGGGAGATTACTCATCTGGATTTCTAATACAGTGGCCTTTAATAATAATCCCTCCCCTAATCCCTAAATCAATGGGAAATGGATCTCTCCGTATGAACCAGATGGCCTGTGAAGGCATTTTAGGGAGAAGAATTCTTGTGTATCTATGTGTGAACATACATGTAAATGCATATGGATATTTTTGTTCCTCTTCCTTGCCCTTCTGACCCATGCCTGTGTGTTTTGCTGGCAGAGACCTGATGCCCAAGACACTGGACGGACAGATCACCATGGAGAAGACCCCCAGCTACTTTGTCACCAAGGAGGCCCCAGCCCGCATCTCCTCCATGTCCAAGGGCACAAAGCTCATCGTGGTGGTGCGGGACCCCGTGACCAGAGCCATCTCGGACTACACCCAGACGCTCTCCAAGAAGCCTGATATCCCCACCTTTGAGAGCCTGACCTTCAAAAACAGGACTACGGGCCTCATCGACACCTCGTGGAGCGCCATCCAGATTGGCATCTACGCCAAGCACCTGGAGAACTGGCTCCTCTACTTCCCCATCGGGCAGATCCTCTTTGTCAGTGGGGAGAGGCTGATCAGTGACCCTGCGGGGGAGCTGGGTAGAGTCCAGGACTTTCTGGGCCTCAAGAGGATCATCACAGACAAACACTTCTACTTCAACAAAACCAAGGGCTTCCCGTGCCTGAAGAAGGCGGAAGGCAGCAGCAAACCCCACTGCCTGGGGAAGACGAAAGGCAGGACCCACCCTGACATCGACCAGGAGGTGGTGCAGAGGCTGCGGGACTTTTACCGGCCCTTCAACATGAAGTTCTACCAGATGACGGGGCAGGACTTTGGCTGGGACTGAGCCTGGCATGGGAAAGTCCCCTGTAATTACTTGCCCAGCACGGTTTGCTTATATAAAGAGAGATATATGTATGTAAAATGTACAGAAATCTATTTTATAATAATTTATTTTTAATTCCTAAGCAATTAATTCACTAAGCTGCCTAACCGCACTGGCTAGAACGGTAGCCTGTAACCTGTTTAACATTCCACAGTGTTTAATTCTAATATGTCTCTCCTTTCCCTCTTTTTTTTCCCCTTCTGCTTTCTCTTTGGTTTGGTTTGTAACAGACAGTGCTTCCACTTTTCCTAAACAAAATTTGTATTTAAAAATCAAACGAAGCAAGGGAGGGAAGGGAGGGAGGGAAAGCACAAGTTTATTTTTGTTACGGGTATCTGGCCTTTATAAACGCTTGCTTTCCCTATTCCAGTGTCCCAGTCTCTGCTCTAGTGTTGTGCTCCCTCAACCCACAGTTTTCTGGTTAGTTCCACGGCCCCAGGGGGTTTTCTCTGGGGTGGGTGGGAGGAAGGCTGGGCATCCCTGCACCCCGCATACCTCTGCTGAGCAGCAGCATGTTTTCCCAGTGGCTGTAAGCGTGGGAACCCCAAGCCATAGGGCTCCTGCTCAGGATTGCCAGGAGGGCAATGTGCTCCTTTTCCAGCAGAGAAGCTGCAGAGCCTGTTGCATGGGCAGAGCTCTCCTCAGTATAGTTTTCCTTCCTGCTTTTTGTCCAGGAGGTTCTTTCCCACGATCCCTCTATGCATTTAAAATCTTTACTGCAGGACAAATGTGTCTGTGTGTGACACGTGTGGTGCTGGTCAGAGTGACTTGCAGAAAGTGTCACTCCAGGAATACCCATGCACGCCAGGCACTGCTGGGAGATGGCACTGCCTGCAGCACGTGGAGCACCCTCCACCCACCAAAGACACCAGCAGAACCACTGGGAAAACCTCAGGTGTCTGCCTGGCATCATGCTCAGCACGGAGCGTGTCCCAGGACATGGCACAGGTAGTGTTACCTCCAGCCCCAGGGCCACCGCAGTGGGTCCCAGTACATGAGGCTGGTGAACATCGCCCTTAGCCCTGTTAAGTCCCACCACTCTCTGGTCCAACACCCTATCTATGGTCTTTCCCAAGGAGCATCATTTGCTTAGAGCCAAGAAGAGGTGCTGCTTTACCAACAAAGGTGAATGTGTAGGAAGGCAGGGGGGAATCTGGGCATGCTGGGGTTGGGGTATTCCTGGCAGTCCAGGGTTGCCCTGGCTGAGCACAGGGGTGGCAGCCAGGCAGGACAGGAGGCTCCAAGCGTGTAACCATTAACCAGAATGAAATCCTTCTCCTCGGGTGGAACCAGTTGCTGTGGGACTCCAGAACAGTTTGGGTGGGCTGTCCTGAGAGCTCTGCCAGTGTTTTGTGAGCTGAGGAGGTCCCGATAAGCACCGTGTGTGTCCGATGCCTTATCGTTGCTGTCAGAGGTTCTGCCAGCTTGACTGGAACACTTTTGGAGCAAGGTGGCAGCAGAAGTGATTTTCTCATTGAATTTTTAACAGAAACAGAGCTATGATGTCTTTGGGCAGCAAAACTCCCCACACCTCACCTGCAGCACTGAAATGATGCACTGCACCGCGCAGCTCCTGGTGTTGCCGTGGGAGCACTTCCATAAGCAGTATGAGTGGAACTGGAAACAACACAAACACCAATGGGCAGAACATCTAATTTCACATGCATTGCCTATAGAAATCCATGCCCTGCACCTCTCCACAGTTACCCATAGCTCTCCTTGGAGTTGCCCATTGCTGAGCTGTGTCCACTTGTGGTGGGGCCCATTCAGTGGTGTTTCCCAAATGTTTGCTTTGCTTTTGCAGCCTCCTCACTCTTGCCTGCCCCTTCCATCTCTCTCCTGTGGCTGTTGGGTGATGAAAATGTTCTTCAGAGCCTGGGCTGCTCTGTCTGTGTCAATCTAGTCCTGCTCCAGCAGACAGAGCGAAGAGCAGACTTGGCTCTGGGTCTGCTGCAGGTGCCAGGGAGCTGCCCTTCAGAGCTGTGTTTAAACCTTGAGCAGTTTTGGCTTGGCTCAGCAGCGTCACATCTCCAAAGGGGTTTAGGGACTCGCACTGCCGTGTGTGGGTTCACATTTGGGGTGCAGTGCATGTGGGTGACCTAAAGGAAAGGGAGATTTTAAGCATAGCATCATCAGGCTGAGCTGCCTACAAAGCTGCTGTGAGCAGGATGCAAATCCCTCCTCGGGGTTTGCCTCCAAACACATCTTCCCACAAACAGGGAAGTTCTCCTTCTTGCCCTGAGCCATTTCTAGTGAAGAAATGACACTTTGGGCCAATACAATCCGAATTCAGGGGGCACAGGTGGCATGTTGGACCTGCTGGGCTGTGCAGGCTGACAGCCCCTGCTTTTCCCCAGTCCTGCAAAAATCCAGCTGTAGGCCTGAGCAGCTGAGTGGATCTATGCACTTTTGAGGGGTTTGGCTTCAACTCCAGCCAGGTCCCTGGCTCTGTTCCCTGCTGCCAGGACAGGTGGCGAATGCAGGGGTGTGTCTGCTTTATTCCAGACCCTGCCACTCTTGGGTGACTGAGGGGAAGGAGCTGCAGGCACTGAGAAGAAAATTCTTCCTTGGAAAAACAAGTGATTTCTGGTTCTCAAAACCTCAGTCTTCCTTCTAGCAGCTTATGCAATGCATGGAAAGAAGCTTGACCTCTCCACTTGGCCTTGGGTGAGCCCCCAGCCGTGGCCGTGCCACTTCCCAGAGCATTTCACTGGTGGAGCCTCCAGGACCTGTGTGTTGGCATGGGCTCCTTTCCAGGCGCTTCCCTCCAGAGCGTGTGCTGGCTGCTCAGTGCCGGAAGAGTTTTGCATCCCCTTTGTCTTCCTTCTTGCTTTCTTGGAAACAAGTTTTTAATATCCCAATGCCTTCCTCAGCTGTACAGCAGAGTGTGGGCTTAATTTGTATAATCAAGCCCTGCTGCAAGAGGGTCTTGTGGAGCAAACTTATTGGAGAGTGGAAATACAGAGAGTGAGTAATAACTCTTCTAACCATAAGCAAATTGCTAGTCCTGACTCAATATCCTTCATGATGAAGTCTGCACTAGACTTTTAATGTAAAAAAGCCTTACCTAACAAATATGACAATGAAGGTGAATCCTCTGTGGTGTTCATCTGGTTGCTAATATTGGAATCAGTGCATTTATTTAAAATACCCCTTTTTTAAAAAAAGTTAAGCTTGGAGGTGTGATTAGAAGTTTGGTTGGTTGATTTTTTTTTCACGTTGTACCATTAATTTATGGCTGAGTTTCATTCAGTCCTGTATTCAGAAGTGCAGTACAGGTATTAGTGATGTGTTGTCTGTAACATGGTTCATAGCGTAGTAGCCAATTTGTAAAAAAAAAGAATAAAATGGAAAGAAAAACAAACAAAAAAGCCACAAAAATGAAAATCTAAAAAAAAATGTATATGGAGTATTTTGTGGTATGTACAACACAAATTAATTTTACACAGAGAAAGATGTTTCTAAGAAAATGAAATTCTGATAATTCATACTATTTGTATGAACAAATAAAACTCTATTTTACGAAGCGGCAGGCAAGCTGTGTTCATTCGAGGGGGTTGGAGGTGCTGTCCCCTGTACTGGCACGTCCACCCCAGGACTGTCCGTGCAGCTGCGCTGGCCTGGTGGCAAAGCCCAGGAGCCTGTGCTGCGGCCAGCGGGTCGTGATCCTGAACATGGGCTCGCATCCAGCACCCGGCTGTTCTGGAGCCTGAGGCTTTCCTGGGGGTGGATGTGTCCGAGTTTCGCTCAGTCAGTTGTGTGGGGGCTGCTCTGTCCCGTTGCCTTCATCCAACGCCGTGTCAGGGAAGAGATCTGAGGGATTACCCTCGGCCTGCTGCAAAAACTGGATGGGCTCAGGGATGCTGCGGGACAAACCCAGTCCTTCACAGCTGCCGTGGGGAACCTCTCCAGTGCCAAGTTACTTTTCCAAAGCTTTGCTCTTACTGTAGTGATGCTGATCCAGCCTCTGGGGCCAGTGGTTGCTGTTGTTCCCTACACACTCAGCGTTTTTCGACATAAAACTTCATTATCATTAAATTCAGAAGAGTCCCAGGCCAGTGCTATACAAAGCAGCACCTGAAGAATGATACACATTTATGTTATGTACCAAATGCCATTAAAAATTAATTAAAATAATTTCATTTTTCTCTGCAAGCCTTGTATCTGGTGCAGAGTAATTGATGGGACTCTTTTAGATTGTCCATCTTTCAGAGACCTTCTAGAGAAGGAGTCAGAACAGAGCACAATTTTTAATTTAGCAATTTAGGAAGAATTCAACCAGGAAACCTCCAGCTGGTCAGGACTGTAATTAGCTGCTCCCAAACTCTGGCAATGCTTAAACTCTATAGGTGTCTCATTTTTAAAATATGTAGATTTTGCTTTAACATTCCCATGTAACTTTCAAGCAGCACAGCTGGATGACCTCAGCTTGATGGAGTTGAGCTGCTCCTTACCTCATTCTCACCTCCCCTTGATTTCGTTCCAAACCAGGTGTGAATGCCCCAGCAGATGTCAGTCCTGGAGGCAGCCTGGCTCTGAGCTCACCCTGATTTTGCAGCAGCTATTGGACCCCTGTCCCTCATTTCTGTATTTTATATGAGCTGCTCAGTTCTGGGTTGGAAAGAGTGTGAGTGCTTCTCCTTCGCAGGGGGGTCGGTGCTGTAGAGGAAAGGGAAGTTGAGTCCTTGAGTCCTTGTGGGGTTCAGCATCTGCCCTGTCTTCTGTATCTCCCTGAAAACTATTCCCAGTTGTACCTGGGCTTATGGATATTGGGGATTCATTCCCTGCTTTTTTTGGGGGCCATTCTCAGGTGCTGTTTTGGCACGAGCATCTAGAAGACAAGGATATGGATGTCTGTGGTTCATGGGGTCCTGAATACAGAGAAGGGTTTGGTCAGAAGAAGATGGGCTGAAGAGTCTTCTTGCAGATCTCGGAACCTCAGCTGAAGGAGGAAGCTCCTGAAGAAGGCAACCAGATTGATGAAGAGGTAGGTGAGACTGTTGAAAGGTTGCTGCTGAAGATGGTGATAGCTGAGGTGGATTTACTTTTTCTCTTGGTTGATACAAGAAAGGTGAGAAGCAATTTCTTTAACATAGAAATCAAACAGGTCTCCAGGTTGTGCAAGTGACTGTGGCATTTCTAGGGGAGATGCTCAGGCTGATGGCAGCATCCCAGAGAAGCATCACCTTGCAGGGATGAGAATACACAGAGCAGGGAGGAATCCACCTGAAAGGGTACAGGCTGCTGCCAGGAACATCTCTGTGTGGCTCTCGGAGGGTGTGGAGACCTCCCTGAGGAAGGTGAGGGAAGGTTGAAACAAAAAAGGATAATCTGGAGAGTCTGTAAGCACTAGGGAAAGGTCTAGGGAGGATCTGCGAAGGCAAGAAGTGCTGGTAAAACTCGGAGTTGAGTCCATGCTAACAAAGGCATTGAAAAAGTTGGTAGATTTCATAGGTAGAACCACATGTCTTGAGCTTCAGGCCAAAATGATTAATTTAAAAGCACCTTGAAGCTTGAGAAGGTTTTCACTGGGGCCTGTTTTCAGGAACATGTTTTTATTGTATATGTGTATTTTCCTTGTGCCTGGTGTTCAGATGGCTGGGAGTTTGTGCTGCTGGCAGTCCCAGATCCCCAACCACCAGGGCATTGCAGTTTTTGTTATCTTTTTCTCGCCTTCAAAAATGTTACCTAGCCACTAGATCTGCCTGTAAATTGCTTTATTTGAAGCTAAACTACTATCCTCTAATTTCTCTCTGTGGTTAAGAATCATGGTGTTAAAACTTTTCCTAATGCATATATTTAGAAGGGTAATAATAGTGACTAATTGGTTATAAATCATTCAAACATTTCTATGCAAGGCAATTGTTCAGCACCTTGTTAAATGGCTTCTTTATTAGAGAGAGGAATTCCTGTGCCAAATGTTAGTGCTGGTACCTTCAGCTGGGATAAAACCTTATGGCCATTGCAAATCCTCTGACCTTCCTGTAAATCACGATTTCCTCCCTTTAGGGATTAAAATTAATTTCATTAAAACAGCTGATTGTTGCAGGGTCCTACAGCCTAATTCACTGGGAGAGCAGGTGGTCCCAAACACGTAGTAGGTTGGCTCGTCTCACTGTCTCTGAGCTCTTCTCACCAGACTGTTTATCCTCTTTTCCTCCTGCTGCTTTCCCTTCTTTTCCAGCAGACCATGATTCAGTCCTGCAGGACTTTTAGATCTCAGCTTCTGCCTCCACAGTTTACTCTTTCCCCCGAGAAGGGGCTTACAAATAGGATTGCAAGAATCAGCCACTCTCACCGGAACAATTTGCTTTAGAACTGGAGAGCATCGTCCTCCAGGAATATTATTTGCAGCTATTTATACAGTCAGCTCTAATTGTGAGGCTTAATTCATGCTCATTAAGTCCTCTGAGATGCTTGATGAGCAGCACTGCAGTAGTGCTAAGGGTTCCTGGCTACTTGAGCTGCTCAGAGCAGTGAAGGCATCACTATTTTTCTTGCCTTGATCTTTTCCCCATCCCACCAGGGACTGGTAGGGAGAGCATTGGTACAGCTGTCCTCAGGAACAATCTAGATATTGGGCTTTTGCCAGAAATTACAGGCCATGTGCTGGTAGCCACCAAAACCCTGAACAAAGGGATTCAGTTTTAAAATAGTATGCTCCAAAAATGGCTTGGCAGAGAAGACACAACTGGCTGCTTTGACATGAGGTTATTTAGCTGTGAATTGATGTGTCAAAACCTTAAAAACTTCACCAAAGAAAATTTAAGAAAGCGCCATGATTCCAGCTAATTAAGTAATGTCAGCCAAATATAATTTATTTCTCACCATCACTCATGTCTACAACAGAATTATCTCATTTTTGATTTCTAATGACTTACTCTCTCTCATTAATCTGGCCATGAATTATTTTTATATAACTTTTTGGCATTGAAGCAAAGAAATTTTTTTCCTTGTAATAAGGAGAGAATCCCTAGATAATTCTGCATCACCCTTGAAAGGGGGCAGGGAGTGTAGCTTAGGTTTCATGGCACAACACCAGCCTCCCTTCCCAGAAACTCTGGTAGGCTCTACCCCAGGTCTTACCCAGGACTTCAGCTTATCCTTGCTCCCTGAGAAATTCCTTCTAGTACCACACTGGGCATCCAGGCTCTGGTTTGGGCTTTTATTCTATCAAAAAAGAGGCTTTTTCCCACAGTTGTCAGGGAATTTTTTTCAAGTGCTTCTCACAGAGCATCACTGGCTTTTCTGTTTCTCCCAGGATCCCTGGTTCTTCTCATATATACAGGCTGTTGCTGAGGTTTAAAATTTGGTTCCTTCGCTTGGATCATCCACGGTTCTGTCCCAGGCATGTGTGTCCGTGTTATTGGAAGTGTTCATGTTTCTGCTTTCCTGCTTTGGCTTGTGTGTTGGTTTTTACTAATGGTTTGTTATCTCAAGTTCAGCTTGTTTCCGAGTCCCTGGAGCAAGCCCTGAGGATGCTGCCAAGCAGGACTGGATCAGGTGTGTTGTTTTTATCCAGTCCCCCACCTCTGATCCCAGATAGCTCCAAGGGCAAGGAACTGGAAATGAACTTTTGTTTTCTGCTGCTCATGGGTGAACAGGAGTGAATCTGTAATGTGGAGGTCTGTGCTCTGCTGGGGTTTCTGTAGCGGTGTAGCCCTTGAGCATAACCTAAAGACACCAGCAAATATCCTTTTGTGTGAAAGGGCCAGTCCCAGCTACGGAGTTAAGTAACTCAGGTGATTTAGAAAGGCAAGAATGTGTTGGATGCCTCACATATATTGTCCTGACCTCCAAAAAATCCGTTTGTTTCCAAGCACTTCAGAAGCAGAGCCTGCTACCCTCAGCTACCAAGAGCTCTGCATCTCCCATGGGAGGAACTGCCACTTCCAGCCAGCCTGGGCTGCTGCAAGGTAACCTGGTTAGCAGGTGACCCGGGCAGACAGCAAGAGCTGCTCCAGCACCTCCCCGGGGAAAGCAGGAGGGAGCACAGCCAGGAATGCCAGGCAGGCAGAGTCTCAGCTGGCAGAGATCCACTGCCTTCAAAGGGTGAGCTGGGAGGAAGCTGCAGGCAGTGAACAGATGGCTGGAGGCAGGTGTGGAGAGTGGGAAAGGAAGCACTGCACAGGGACAAACATTGCTCTTCTGTGTCCTTTGCGTCAGCTGGGGCTGCTTAGAGGTACCTTATGTGTAAGGGGACTTCTGAAACTCAGCGGGTCATGCCCACCTTGACAATAAATGTGTAATTTAAGTTGGATATGGCTGACTGGCCACAGCTCGTGGAACTCACACCAGAAGTGAAATTCGGATAACAGGAGTCACCTACAGTTCAGCATCTCCCTGGTGCTTCACCAATGTCTTTCAAGGGCTATGTGGTTACAGCTGGCTTGGATTTACCATTGTCTTCTTCTCTGACATGGTTTAACCCCAGCCGGGATCTCAGCCCCACTCCCTCACTGTCCCCTGGTGGGATGAGGGACAGAACTGGAAGAGTAAATCTGAGAAAACGTGTGGCTTGAGATAAAGAGAGTTCAATATGTAAAGCAAAAGCCATGCTAGCAAGCAGATCAAAACCAGTCCTGCCATTCCCCACTTCCCATGGCAGGCAAGTGCTCAGCCATCCCCAGGACAGCAGGGCTTCACCAGATGTAATGGTGACTTGGGAAGACAAATACCATCCCTCCGAATGTCCTTCCTTTCTCCTTCTTCCCCAGCTCTAAGTGCTGAGCATGATGCTATATGGTCTGGAATATCCCTTGAATCAGCTGTCCTGGCTGTGTCTCCTCCCAGCTCTTTGTGCCCCCTCAGCCTCCTAAGTGGTGGGATGGGGTGGGGTGGACAGCAGAAAAGGCCCTGACTTTGTGCTAGCCCTGCTCAGCAGCAGGGGAAACATCCCTGGGTTATCCATGCTGTTTCCAGCACAAATCCAAATCACAGCCCCGTACCAGCCACTACAAAGAAAATTAACTCTGTCCCAGCCCAAACCAGCACACTTTCTCACCTGTGCCCTCCTGGATGACCAGACAGGCGCCAGTGCTGGATTTCTAAAGCTGAGCTCAGGGGCGAACAAGGGGAAAGTGAGCAGGTAAATCAAATTCATGTGGTTGCAGCCCACAAGGCTGGAGGACTCTGGTTGCTCCATGATCTGTCACTGCTGAGGACAGGGAGAGGCTCTGGCAAACCTGCTCTCAGTCCAGGATCCCACATAGCAGTGGGCAAACGACAGACCATTCCCGCTGTAGGAGATGCAGAGCTGCTCTACTCTATGTCCCACTCTCCCCTCCTCCTAAGCCAAAACAAAATTTGAAAATCAAAAAGCCAAACAAGGAAAAGGCCTCTAAAATCCAAAGGAGTTTTTGACTCATTTCTCCTCCCCAGATTTTCATTATTTCCCATGGAAAATCCACTTCACCCACAAAAACCTGCTTTGCAGAAACTTCCATGTAGTTAAAAACTAAGAAAACATCTTTTTGGAAAATGGAGTAGCGCTAACACTTGTGCTAATTCTGGCCCAGCAGAAGGCAGTCAGATGGGGCAGTGGGGAGCGGGGGATGAGGACCTTGGCAGCTGGATGCCTCTGCAGCAGGAGGGACGTGAAAGCCCAGTGTCCCTGCTGATATCTGCGCAGACCTGCAGGTGAATTCTGTCAGGCAGACAGGGAGATGTGCGGGAGCCACTGGGCTGTACTGGTATCCAAATCCACCTGAAGTGCTGTTCAGTCATGGGCTAAAACAGGATTGACTGCAGAACTGTCAGACAGGCCTTGGCTTTCTTTGATGACGAGAATGATGGAAAGAGTAAACTTCAGGCCAAGTACTAACACAGCTCTGCCAAGGGGAAGCTCCAAAGCACAAATCTCCTGGGGCCCATCAGCACCAAGAAAGCACAGGCATGGCATCCCTGCTGAAGTGCAGTTTGGAATTTAGCAGATACCCTACCCAAAACCTGGGGTCGCAGTCCTGTGGGCAAGGTGGAATGGCTTCAAAGTGAAGGAGGGCAAGTTTACACTAAGCATTAGGAAGAAATTCTTCCCTGTGAGGGTGGTGAGGCCCTGGCAAAGGGTGCCCAGAGAAGCTGTGGCTGCCTCATCCCTGGAAGTGTCCAAGGGCACGTTGGACGGGGCTCTGCGCAACCTGGTCTGGTGGAAGGTGTCTCTGCCCACGGCAGGAACTAGGTGATCCTTGAGGTCCCTTCCAATCCAAACCATTCCATGATTCTACATGTTGCATCTCCATCTGCTGCATGGGCTGTGGTCTGCTCAGATGATCCTCAGACATGGGCATAGAACAACACTGTATTAATTTTTTTTCAAGTCTCTGTATCAAATTCCAATGTGGAGGGCCAAATCCTGAGTTTGGTATAAATCAGCCCCATTTCACATGCTGCAGCTGAAGTTGTCCAAGTAATTCCAGTGGTTCTTGCAGGGCTTATGGCATCTGGTGGGACCTGCTTTTATGCAGCTTCTAAGCTAAAAACACAGCAGCAAATGCCTGGACAGCCAGTTCTCAGCTCCATCCTGAGTAGCCCTGTGGTACCGATAGAGATTGGCTACCTTGACAAGGCCACAAATGCATGAAGTGATAGAGCTGTACAAGAAATCCAGCTGGTTGTCAGTCCTCGGGAAATTCATATGCCATTTGTCAGGCTGGCATTATTCATCCCTGGAGGGGGAACAGTGCTGGTATCTCATTACTTTCCTCTGTGTATACTTCCTTTATGCCTCTTTGTTTGAGAGCATGTTTGGCAAATTGGTTGCTCAAGTATCGTGCTGGAAAATACAGTGTTTATGCATCAGCAGCGAAAAACCGCGTGCAGACAGTCAGGGGTGCAATTCCAATGGGAGAGCACTGTGAGGGATGCGGGGTGAGGGGTCCTGTGCAGGATATCTTGGAGTAAGGAGGTCAAGATGCTGGGATTTGGGGCACAAAGACTGGAATACTTGTGGGACGGGAGTCTACGAAACATTTGTTGTGTGTCTGCATTGCCATTTGTGGTGGAGCCTGCACCGCCTGTGAAAGGGATCAACCCTTGTGCTTGTGTCCAGCTCTTTAAAGATGATGCTGAAGGGCTGTACTTGGGTCTGCACAGACCAAACCATGGGGTCATTGCAGAAGGTCACCTCCAGAAGTCCTGACTGTCTCAGGGGCTCCACCTTCTGCCCCCTCAAGGAAGGATAATAGTGGGAGACTTTGATCTTCTGGGTGTTTCTTGGCATTTTGTAGACACTCCAAAAGATTTATAATGAGGCACTTTTCTTATTCCGTAAATCCTATTTTCAATGGCAACTTGGTCCCTGGGCACTCATTTTCCTATGGAATACTGATGAGGGCTAGTTTTCTATGGCCTCTAGCTTGAAAACGTAGAAGCAATTTGCTTACAGTGTTAGTTAGAAGCCTGTTTAGGATCTGGCCCTCAGGGCCAACTGTTTCTGAAAATGTTACCTCAAAACACTTCAGCCCCAGGTGTTTGGGTGGTTTTGCTGGCTCTTCAGAGGTTCACATCCCATTTAGGAGGTTATCTAAAGAGCTAAAACAAAGTTCTGTGTTTTGGGAGGCTTTATGCTCCTGGATTGTTTCGATGGAGTGTTTTTGGCAAGCTGCTTACCCTGCCGGACCACCTTTGTGTTGCTTCCATCCTGAGAGCAGAGGTCCCAAATCTGCCTTACCTTACCCTGACAGAATTGTTAATTCTGAAGCACGACTTGGATACTACAGATGGATCCACGTGTATCTTTTTTGCTGTTCACCACCTTCACTCTCCCGTTTTAAAGTTTAAATAATGATGTAACCTGGGAATAAACTGTAAATTCAGGAACAGCTTATAGTTTAGAAAAGATTGACTAATTCTTGGCAAGGGCAAGTTGGCATAGCTGTGTTGACTTCAAGGGAGCAGAATTGATTGATGTTAACAATGTGGCTGGCCCTGTTTCTCCAGATTTTCTGGTGAATGCCTGCAGATAATGAATCCTGTCTGGAAATCTGCAGAAATTTATGAATATTTGTGGGATAAAGATGTCGTTACATGGATTACTGTGACCTGCTCCAGGCATGGCTCAGTGCAGGGCAAGAAGCAGCCCTGCTCTGTTTGCTGAGGCATAAATGCTGCCAGAGAGACCCCCGTGCAGCTGTGGAGGACAAAGCTGTTGCAATCGCTGCGGAAGGTGGATTTATCAAGAGAGCGATCGGAGCTCGCTCTGTGTGTGTGTGTGACATAAACATCTATTATCTTCATTTGTAAAATTTCTCCTTGGCTCACCTCAGGGCAGATACTTCCGAGAGCTCAATTACAGGCAGTTGTAGTTGCTTGACAACACTTCTGGCAGAGTGCAGGGCTGTGTCCCTGTCAGAGAGCAGATCTCTGTTTATTAATGTACTGACATCAAGCAGTGCCCAAAGTCACCTGGGAAGTTGCTGTGCTTCTCACAGGGATGGAAAGAGATGAAGCCTGGAGTATGAGGTCCTTGTGGCTGTTGCAGGAATTCCCAAGAGGTCTTTGGTCACTTTGAATCCCATTGGGATGGAAGGGCAGCATCCCTGTGGAATGGTCAGTCCTTGTCTCCAAAAGCATTGCCATTCAGACAGGAGAAATTTCATCCCTGCACCTCAAGTGCAAAGGGATTTACCCAAGGGTGTGCAGGGAGCCTGTGGCACTGCTTGTAATCAAAGGTGGATTCCTGGCTTGCAGCCCACAGTTCTTTAAAGCATTTAAGCAGATACAAATCCCATCTGAGGATTGGACTTCTGCTCTCCAGAGGGATTAGAGAGCAGAAACTGTCCCTGTGTGTCAGAGTCACCAACTGAAATAGTCCCCATGGAGCTTGAGGGGATGGTCCCTGCTGTCCTTCACCAGTGTCTCCCCACCTGGAGGGGGTCTAAGGTGAGGAAGGGTCTCTGGAGGTTTACAGCACCCAAATGATGCCTTTTGAAACAGCTGTCTAGCAACCTTTTGCTCTGCTAGCTGGCACAATGAGGGTAGGAAGGGGCTAGGGGTCTCCTGAGAGTGACCTGGGATTTTTAAAGGCTTATTTATTTAAAAATACTTTCATTCTTCCTCTAAAAGCTGCTGGAAGGGATCTGAGTGGTCAAATGACAGCTCCAGTGATCAATCAGTTCTTCCTAATGACCAGCATCCTCCAGCAGTGAAGGGTCACAATCAATCACAACCTATTATTATTACATGGTGAACTTGTAATTATGGGAGGGAAAAATGGCATAACACTTCCACATCCGTCATCCCCGAGCTTCACACTTTGGTGGCACCTCTCAGACAAGTTCACTGAAGTATTTAATGGAGGTCCTTCCTTCCTCTCTTCCCTCCCTGCCGATCCCCCTATCCTGGTTCAACACAAGCGGGAACTCAGGGGGAAACCAGGTGAGGGAAAAATGTGGAAAGAGTTCATTGCACCAAAACTCTTCAGATCAAATCCCTTGTGTCCTTACTGCTCCCCTGGTGCCACAATATGTCACACATCTGTGGAAGTAGGAATCATCTCTTTTTGCTGGAAATTCTAAATATTTTTTACATGAAAACAACAGTATCCTGGCTGACCACAAAGGTTAAAAACAAGAGGAGAATGAGCCCCTGGAGTTTTTGTTGCTCCAAGATGAATTATTGTGAGAGAAACAATGTAAAAGTTCAGAATTACCTCTTTTCATCAAGAGTTTGATTCCATTTTGAAATTACCTGAAGAAAAGTGCCTTTATAGCCTTTTTATATATAAGTGAAATGAATTAAGTATTTAGTAGTTAGCCAAGGAAAATTTTTGTTTAAGATGTTGGTCAGAAACTTCCCTCTTATTCCAAAGAGGTCAGATACTACCAGAAATGAGCCTTTTGATGAGTGGCTGGATGGATTTAGATGACCTCAAGGTCCCTTCTAGCCTATCTTCTGTGACCCTCTGACATTAATCTCTGTTCTAATAGCCTGATCATCAATTATTACTGGACAAAGGCAAATGTAATTTGATAATGTCTACTTGGCTGTGTTTGCTCAGGCTGCTCCCTTGCCCCTAGAATGCTGTGCTGGGAAAGGATCCAGGACACACCTTTACTGAGTTTTGTTCTCCACGGGGGATTGTTCAGGAGGTGCTACAGATCACGATGGGCTTGGTTACATTCCTATACTGCCCTGGAGCACAAGGAGAATAAAACGCGCATCGCATCCTCACACCTAGAGCTTCCCAGTGCATGAAATAGGCAAAGTCCAGTCCCTTGCTCTGGCTCATGAGGGTGGAGGGGATCCAGGTCAGTTACATCCCTGAATTGGCACCTCGTGGGGTTGAGGTGAGTCTGGACCAAAACAGCCACAGGGCTGATCTCTACTCCTAGGGCAGATCTGATAGGGTGTTTCCTCTGCAGCAAACCAGCAGTAACCTGAGCTGCTCTGATGCCTGTCCATGAGCAGCCATTTCTCTGTTCAGCAGAAGACTACAGCCAATGCAACATCTGCGTCTCCCTCCCATTCAGTCTCCAGCCTGCTTTTCCCCAGGGAGGGGCTCCCAACACTGGCAGAAATCTCCCCTGCTCCCGTGGATTGAGGGTTTTTTCCCTTCCCTTTCTGCCCCCAATTGCGTTGATATTCACTGGTCAATCTCTTCACTGAGCTGATTTTGTGCTGATAAAGGGTACAATGATTTTTTTTTTTATAATCTATTTTATTTTTCATCCCATGTTCCTCAATTGTAATTGAGGAAATCTCGTTTGTGAAATCTTCAGCATAAAGGTGGCAAGGTTGGGTTAGAAACAGGGAGTTTCTGCTGCAAAACATCTGAAATGTCTTGTGGCTGTCTCTGCTTGGAGTAGCCTTGTGCAGTGCCAGGAAAACTGGAAGCAGCTCATCTGTTTGTAAACTTCTCTTGATCCTGGAGACTGGGCTTGCACGGAACTCTGCCTTGGGGAGGAGGGCATCATTGGGCTGGAGAAGACTCTGAGCTGCTCGTCCAACAGATTTTTGAAGTGTTTCCTACCAGAGGATAAAAAATTCTCCATCACAGAATATCCTGAGCTGGAAGGGACCCACAAGGATCATCAGGTCCAGCCCCTGGCTCTGCACAGACACCCCAACAATCCCACCCTAAGCATCCCTGGGAGTGATGTCCAAATGCTCCTGGAGCTCCAGCAGCCTCGGGGCCGTGCCCATTCCCTGGGGAGCCTGGCAGTGCCTCTGAGGGAGACCACCCTCTGAGGTGAGAACTTTTTCCAAATATCCAACCTAAACCTTCCCTGACACAGCTCCTGCCATTCCCTGGGATCCTGTCCCTGATCACAGAGAGCAGAGATCAGAGCTGTCCCTCTGCTGTCCCTTGGGAGGCACTTGTGGCTTCTCTGAGATCTCCCCTCAGCCTCCTCTCCTCCAGCCTGAACAAACACAGCGCAAAACAGGAGAGGGAAAATAAAAAGCATCACTGAGACAATCTCCCTCTTCAACAAACTGCAGAGGTTTTGTGTCTCCAGTTATTCTTCGACCTTTCCTATAAAAATGTTAGTACAGAGTTCACAAGAACAGAACCCTGATCGACACACAGTGTGTATTAAATAAATAATAAATGGGAATGAAGTATCAATGAGTGGTGTCTGTGGCAGACATCTGTTCTCTCACTGGCCTGCAGCCATCCTTTCCTGGGCTGAGATCTCATCAGCCAAGTGAGGTCAGACGAGTTCAGCTCTTGGATGAGGATCAGCATGTAGATGCAGTGCTATGGGAGCTGTGTGCTGGTACCTGTAGGCTTCTTCACTGGCATCTGCCCTTCCTGAGAGCAGAGGGAATGTCAGGCAGGTCATCAGCCTCCCTAGGATGATCATCTTGAAATGCTGGACTCACTGACAAAATCAGTGTGTAGGTGTGTGCTGCCCATGGATTAGGAAAATCTTCTGGCTAGAGATTTTTCCTGAATATTGTGATATATTCACCTTTTTATGTGATGCTGAATGGCAGAAAGGCACGAGACTTGCTTCTTGGCAAGCAAAGAGCATAAACACCCAAACAAATACTGATCGGTACTATTTGCAGGAAGGAACCAAAGATGTACAAGATTTCAGAAGAGTTTTAATAAAAAAGAAAGAAAAGGCATGTTTTCACGGTGATAAAGCAGTTTCAGATGGTGCTGACTGATGTCAGTGGGGTTTGGCAGAGGGAGAGGAGAGCAGTCCCTGAGATAACCAGATATGGCTCTGATTCCACTTAATCTCTGTAGCAGGGGAGGTTTTGGTTCTGAGAACTAAATTCTCCTGTCTAGAGCATAGATATGAATAGATGCAAAGGCATTTCTTGAGGTGGGAAAGCATTTTTTTTTTCAGTTTTACCCCCTGCCTCCTAGAAGTAGACTGAGCTGTGCCTCCAGTGCCATTAGAACTGTGGAGCTGCCCACTGGAGGAGGCCCCCAGCTGTCAGTCAGATGTCCCTTTTCTGTGCACCTTGGGAGGAGAGCAGGCCCCTTGCCATGTGAAAAACAGCATCTGGGTTTCACCTGGGGGATGAAACAAACCTTCTGTCCCAGACAGAATGTGTCCCTCAGGCTGGAATGTCTCTGCCCTGTCCCCCACAGTGCTCACTGACTGCTGGCGTGGCTGTCCCGCGCTGAGCAGAGCCCGTTGCTGCTGAGCCACACTTCAAAGAGCTTTTCCTTTTTTGCCATCCTTAGTGCCGTCAGCTCCTCAAATCTACAATTTCTTTCCCATTGCAAAAGGCTACTGGGAAAATTTGCCAGAGAGGTAGCATTGACTGGGCTTAGCCCAGAAACCTCTGTTTTCCTGTCTGGTTCTCCTTTCCAGCCCTTTGACTTGCTGGCACTGACTGAGGGTCTGTGTTTCCTGCATGATGCTTGTTTTTGGATAAAACACCTGGCATAATTACACTCATTCACTCTCTTTGGTGGAACACTCTGGTTTTGTGAAGAAACAATTTTGTCTTGTCAAGCCAAGCTCAGTCCCTTGAGCTGTCCCAGCACCCAGTGGGAGGCTGGAGATGGTCCAAGGTCCCTCTGTGCCTTGGGGGGCTTAGTGCTGATTTCAGTGGATTATCTGCAGCCAGAGCTGCCTTCCTGACACATCACTTGAGCTGAGTAATATCTTAAGAGCTTCTTAGTCCAGCTTTGCTATTGGAAATGAGGGCACGACGGCAGGGAGAGGGTGGCCTGTTTTGCTTTGAATTAGCTTCTACTTCTGAGGCCTTAATTACAATCAGGTCATGATTTCTAGAGCCCTTTGTTTTTTCCTTCCAAGTATTAATGGTAGAAATGAAGTTAAATTAGAAAGCTGAGAGTTGCATTGTAATAGTGTGCATCCTTGTGGTAAGGACTGAAGAAAAATGCCAAGTATAATGGATTTCATGATAAAAACTGCAGGAAACAGTGGTTCTGTGTGATGACAGCTCCTGGAGTGGAGCAGAAGTTGTGTTGATGTTATCACGTACTTAATTAGATGTTTTGAACCCAAAAGACTTCACACTGGGGATGTCATTGGCTTCATGTAGTTTTAAGGGAGGGTTCACAAGTAGTATTTGGCCTCTGGAAAAGGCCAATTAGTCTAAATGACACTTCAGCCCAAACTTGAGCGATCGCCTGGGACACGGGTTGCTAATGGTGCCTTTCAGTTCGAGCCTGTCTTTAAATGCTGTCAGGAATCTGGTGTTGAGACAAGCAGTTTCTTGTTTTTGCCTCCTCAGGGTGATGTTGGGAAACGGCTGCTCCTCTCTGGAGTGTCCCGGGAGCTGCAGGCACATCCCTGCCTCAGGGATGGAAACGCAGCCAGAGCCCTCTCCCTGCAGCTGGTGAAGGGCCAGGGAAAGATCCAAGGGGCTGAGCAGTGCCACACAAAGCTTGTTCAAGCTTTGTCCAGAGCCCTAAGTCATAGGCTCATTACTGAATTTAAGGCACAGTGTGACTAATTAAGATTTAGGAGTTTGCATTATACATAACAGTGCTCTTCCCATGCTTGCATGTAGGAAGGGACCCAGCGTCAGGGAGGGGTCTCATGCGCCCAGCCGGAGTGCCGCCGGGTCTGTGCCACCCCCTGAGCTGGGAGCAGGCACCAGGGGTGTTATCCTGCACCTCCCGTGGAAGGGCTGGCGTCCCCGGGGGCACACTGGAGCCCCAGTTCTGCCGCTGCCCTTGGCAAATGGTTCATTATTCCCTGCCTGCAAGTGGGGGCAATATTTTAGGCTGTCACCGAGCTGTTAAAGGTTCTTGCATCTTCCTGGGAAATAGAGTTGCGTGTAAGGATGGGCAGCACAACTGAAGAGGAATTGTACCTACAAAATATCAATGACAGAGCCAGAAGTAAATTTCTATAGCTGTGGAATCCCAAATCCATGCTTAGGCTCCCTCAGCAGTCGGCAGAAAACTGGGAATATTCCAAAACTATGGCTGAGGTGAGCTGTCTGTGGAAGCAGAGCCCCAAATGTTGGCCCTGATACATCCAGGCCAAAGTTAATTACCCCAAAAAGAGTAATTCTGTTGGGTGTAAGCGAAATACTGTTTTGCTTGCATTTACATGTTGTCTGAAATGATTTGTCAACAATCTTCTGTAATTAGATCTTGATTTAGGCTAATCAGGATATGTCTTGTTAATTCAAAGTGTGTATTTAAACCCCCATTGAACGTAATAGGACACAAGTGCATGCTGAGGAAATATGAAATATTTTCACAAAAAGACTGAACTGAAATACTCAGCCTTTTTTTGCTGTTTCAAACATTCTTTCCACTGGCAAGAAAAAAAAGAAATCCATTATTCTAATATCATGAGCTGTCTCCAATTATTTTGCCAAGCTGGGAAACTTGCGAAAATTCCACTCTGGAAATGTGAAAGCAAAACACGCCAGTACATTAAAGTGTTTTAAAGCCACTGCTGAGAAAGTGGTGACGTGGTGGCTTTGTTCCAATTTTCTATCTGTGTTGCACTTTTTGTTTTGCCTTTTGTCCCTACAGAAATTCCAGGACTGAGTCAATTTTGTAAAAGTCACTTGGATTCCACAAGGACTGAATTTGCAGCCTTGCTAATGTAATTAACATCTATTAAGCGAGCGCGTGCCCCGAGCAGCTTAATAGGAAAATCTAATAATGTTTCCTATTGGAATGTTCCCTGTTAAATCGTCAAAGTGCTTTAGTGTATGTTTTCTGTAGGCAGCACTGTATAATGGAAATGTTACACAAATTAGTATTAGACCCTCGGTGAAATGGGATCTTTTATTTAATTTGATTTTACAGCCAGGATGCAGAGTGATTGCTGCCTTGGCCTCGCCAGCATGTGGCCAGGCAGAATTAGGTTTTGCTGGGATCACCTTTGGAATGACTCCTCCACAGCCCTCGCCTACGGAGGGGCCGGGGTTCACTTTTTACCTGACCTGTAAATGGCATTAATAATGTCCTTGTGGAGCAATAGCATGGCAGGATGGGCTCCATGAAAACAGGAATCCTGTGGCTGACCAGTGTTGTGTTTTATTTTTTTTAAAGTGGGTAATAAAAGAAGAAAATGGAAAGCTCATGCCTTTGGTGTTGTTTGGGAGCAGAGGTGCAGGTGTTTGAATAAAGCCCCCCTTGTTCTTTGGGTGCCACCGCTGCCCCATTTGCTGGAGCCCCATTGGGTTTACTCAGGGGCTTAGTGGTGGTTAACGGAGCAGGGACAGTCGGACCCTCATGCCAAGTTCTCTCCATGTCCTGGGATTGCAGGGAGAACAGCTGGGTCTCCTGCTGGGAAGGGACAGAGGCCTAGGAGAGCACAGCCACTGCTCTGCTTGTGAAGAGTGCCCAGAGCTGGGCAATGTCTCCATCATCCCTGCTTTACTCCTGGGAGAACTGAGTTGTGAGGAGGGCAATGATCCCATCCCCTTGAACTTGGGGAAGGGCTGAAATCACAGAGGAGCTGCTCCTCTTCTCAGTAACTACACGGTAACCTTGGTCAGTCAGCATTAAATGCCCACATTAACCTCTTCCCTCCAAAATCAGAGTGGCAAATGTTCGTGCCGCATGAGGGAGGTGCTGGGTTGACTCAGTCTGGGGTGGTGCAGCTCTGAGAATTCAGTGTCAGCAAAATATTAACTGAAAAGTGAGAATTCTTCCTCTTTTAGTTGTTTCTCTTCTGGAGAGGGGAAGGGATTAACATCCCCCTGGATTTTAGGGGAAAAAGGAGGGCAATTTGTTAAGAAACTCTCTGAGATGGGCAGCGTATCTGCAGTTAATATGCAAGGGGAAGGGTTTGCCTCTCTCTTCAGGTTGCTGCTTTAACTCACCCCAGGAGGAAACCACCAGGCCAGGGGTTCTTTAATTTTTCATCAGGCAAAGCCGTTTCCTTCCCTAGCAAGGAGAATTTCTTCTTCAGAGCAGACTGATTAATTCTGTCCTGTGCACCATCTTGTACTTGGGGCTTGCAGCACAGCTCCTGCAGCCCCTTCTGCAGCATTGGGCACTTCTCGGACGTGACTGAAGTCGAGATCTCCTCCGGGAGCAGCTCCGGGTGTAAACTGGGCTGATTGTGCTGCAAGAACAGCAAACTATGGAAGACTTTGCTGAGCAGCCCCCTTGAGCTCTGCCTCCCTTGGAGCAGCAATGTGCCTGTCAGCAGCTAGCCCTGGGCTGCCCAGCCAGTGTCCAAGTGTCCCTGAGCCTGAAACAGCCAGGTTTGGTTTGGGTTTAATGGCAATTTCCCTCAAAGCAGTGGCCCAGCAACTCACACATAAATTTGAGCAACCTGGTCTAGTGGAAGGTGTCCCTGCCCATGGCAGGGAACTGGAATGAGATGGTCATTAAGGTCCCTTCCAACCCAAACCGTTCTGGGACTCTGTGCCTGAGGCTCACTGGGACTCTCTGTCTTCCAGAAAAGCACCATGAGCATGGCAGGAGCTTCCCTGGGTACAAATCCTCTCCCAAACACTGAGATGCTAAAATGAAACTGAGAACTCAGGAGCAGCCCAAGGTTTCCTGGCTCAGTGAACTGTGAGCTGCTGTCCTGATCCAAAAGAAAACAAGAAAACTGGACTTTCCAAAAACGTTGACAGACAGAATTCTGACAGACAGAGTTTTCCTGCTGGCTTTCGATGGCATTTAAGCAAAGCTAGAGCTGAATTGATAGTGCTGGTATACAAGGGCTGGGGAGCAAGGCGGGGGGATAGAGAAGGGAAATTATTTGGGCAGTTCTCGGTGGAAAATGGTTTTAACAACAACAAACCCATTCTGTCTGCTTGTAAAACAATGAACTTTAAATCCTTGTGTCCTCTAAGTGAAAAGCCCTTAGGCGGGGACAACTTTGACCAAAATCATTAAACAGGGAGACCTACACTTCTTGTATGTTCCCATTACCAGTTGCAAGAGCCTGTGAGTGTCTTTATAGATTTCTGCTGTTGTAAAAGAAAAAAAGAATTGTTGGTTCCTCATATTGATGAGTCTGTAAAACCTTTGCTTGGTTTTTTTGGGTTAGTTTTGGTTTTTGTTTGGGGGAGGGTTTAATGTTGTTGGGTTTTTCTTCTATTTTTATTTCTCCATGAATATTAAAGCAGTTCTCAGGAATTGGCTGGGTTCACTTTCACTTTGAATTAGATAAACTGAGGCAAATATGGGGCTGTACCTTGCCCAAGATCGTAAAATGGATAAATGACAACATTTGGGGTAGAACTCAATTTTTTCTTGGTTCAAGCTGGCTGTGCAGAGACTCAAGAGGGCTTCCCTGGAAGCAGGTCAGGACTATTCCCCTCACCTGTGAGCCAAGCTCTCTCCTAGCAGCAGGGCCATACGCCCCTGCTGTACCATTTAACTACTGATTTATATCTTCCCTGGAAGGCCTTACACGCAGGCAGATCTGGCAGTAATGGTACGTGATAAAATCCTTCCATTTTCTTGGTTTGATGGTAATTGATGTCATTGATGTTTTCTTGGTAATTGATGTCAGCAGTTTCATGCCTGCATGGAGCATCAGCATGAACCATGTGGAAATGATTGATGAGGTGTTGGGTCCATGTCAGGAGAAGGGGCAAGAGCTGCCTTTCTCTTGAAGTATTTGGCTTTTATTTGCTACCTGTAACTGCAAACAGTCATACTGGGACTTCTCTGACCAGGAACCACTTGGTTTAGGTGCAGCATAGAGACCTTTTTCCATGCCTGTGGTGTTGCTGTCTTGGGTCCCCACCACGTTATGCTTCTCTTGGTTGAATATTGCTGCTCAGCTAAATTTAAATCAATTTCTATCTTTTGGGACATTGTATTCCCTGAGAGAAAGTCTTAGTGAGTGCTGGGTGAAACAGGGATGTGGGTCCGAGGACAGTGCTGTGGCAGTGTGTGTGTGTCCTCATTGTTGCCATCTGGGCCAACCTGGCCTGGCCTCACGTCTCCAAAGGCATGAGATGGCTACAGAAGCATGACCTCTGTGAGACCTTGGAGTCAATTCCATGCATTTGAGAGAAAAACATTGCTGTTCAGGAGGAAAAGTAATAGAAGCTGCTATCTGGGGTGGTGGGACACAGTGTCCCAGCCACATCCTGGCCACGGCACGTGTTGTGGCCCCAGGTCAGGCTCTCCAAGGAGATACTGGTGGTATTCGTCCTTGCAGAGCCGGCAGCTGAAGTTTTTGATGCACAGTTTGGAAGCTTCCATGGTTTGAATCTTCCTGTGATCTGGGGCAGTGGAACTAAATGTAGAGGAGTGAGAAAAGGGGATGAAAGGTGGAAAAGGAGAGAGAAAGTGGAATATTGTGCTAGGTTTTGTCTTCAACCAAACCCCAATCTGTGTGTGCTGTTTGACTTTGTCAGATGCTCTTGTCATGAAGTCTGTTTTCTGCAGGGACGGTGTCTGGGCGATGCTGATACGAGCAGGAGTTTGGGATTTGTGATGGGCTATCTGGTTTGAATCAAATAAGGAATCACTCTGAATCCCTGCCCAAAGCACAAATGAAGCCTGCAGCGTGTTAACAAGATGAGAAAGTCTGGCCAACTCACTTAAGCTGTTCCAGGCTCCTCTTGGCTTCCAGGTGCTCATCCTGGATCACAAGCCAAAACATCCTGGGAGAGGCTCTTGCTGTCATGTTTCCAGCCCATCTGATAAGGCTCTTGCCTCCGAGCCGGCATGCTGCTGCAAGATTCCCGCTCTGCCCTAGCCAGGGATGTCAGCTTAGGGCTTCAAGGCCAGACCCAAACTGTAAATAGAAAAATAGAGGTTTTGTCAACTAAATGCCTCACCAGCTGTATGCCTTTGACCTCAGAGCTCCCCTTTGGGGCATGTGCTTTTTCCACAGATGGGCAACTTATTTTCTTGTCCAGAGTCCTCATGGCACTTTTCTCTGTTTTAAAGGGTGTGCAAGGAACTGGGCAATGCTGGTTGATCTAAAGGAGGTCCAAGCTCACTTCTGTCCCCAGACAAATCTACCAGACAGCCACATGCTACCTTGTTGACAAAACCATGCTAGGACATCTTGACAGATGGGCTTAAGGAAGCAAGGAGAGCCCTGTGCTAATGTGGGAATGGGTTTGGGGCTGGTGATGGTCATGCTCTGCATACTATACTCACAATTCACAGCTCTAGACTTGGACCTCCTTGCTCTTCCTTGGCTCTCTGGTCTCTGACTTGCTTTGCAAAGAGCAGTGTAGTTTTTGGCAGGGCTCAGTAGCCCCTGCTGGAAGGAAAAAGCCCCTGAGCTGTGCCCATGACCAGCCTTCTCTGAGGAACCTGGGGAGTGAAGGGAGAGGAGAAGCAGCAAGAAAAAGGAAAGACTCATCCCTGATGATTTTGTCAAGCACTTGATGGGGGTTGGACTGTCCCAACAAGGCTAAAACTCAACCCAAGGGACTTGTCTGTCACAAACCCCTGGCTTTTCCATAGCTAAATAGAAGATGTTTCAGACTGACTTTTCAGTGTTTCTCTGAATTATCTGCGTGTTCTCCTACCAAACATTACAAGTACTTTCAATTTTTTCCCCCCAAAGAGCTGAATCTAGTCACTTTTTTCCTCTAGGCTTCAGAGGAAACAGAAAGGTACTTAACTTATGTTTTATTCATTGCAGTCGCTATCTCTTGTTAATTTACTTACATTATTTACAGAATTTTAAAGTATTTTGTGTGTCAGGCAGCATCCCAGGCCCTATAAAATGCTAATTTTCAAACTGTATCAGAGGCAAACATTTTTCCTGGGCCTCTAGGTAGACAAAGGGTCATCCCCATTCTTAATTTATTTTTTATGATTCTATATTTAAATGCAATAAAGCCTGCTTGAATAGAGGATCTCAGGCAACCCACTTCTCTGTGTGGTTAAATTTTATGACGATCCATTGTGGTTGTGCTACTGGTACAATAAATTCAATTTTTGATCTAGTGCCCTTAATTACTAAGGATGACTGAACCTGGCTTAAGTACAGGGATAACTATCTTGGATCTTTGCCCTCAATGGGAACGAACGTAAGGTTCCAAAAGTTCAAGTAACTTTCCAAAAAGAAACTAAGTTTTATTTTCGCAGTTGCTTCTTTGCACTTCCGGATTCCAGTGAGAGAGGAAGTGGGGGAAAACTCAAACCCCAGAAGGGTCTTAATGTTCTAGGTTTTAATCTCATGTCTGTGAGCTCTCAGCAAATTGGTCCAGTTCCCAGCCTTGGGGTGTTGGAATCTTTCAAAGTGCTGGGGCAATTGACAACATAAAATTGGGCAACACATGAAGATTTAGGGACATTTTAAGATAGTCTAAATCACTGTGACATGCCTGAACCCTGTGTCTCCTACTGCTCAGTTGACTCTCAAGGTTTAAGGTCTATCAATAGGAAACACGAGACAGCAGATTCACTGTGATGCGCCAGGAAATTACTGGCTAAAGAAGTCAGGAGCCATTTACTGAATGGAGGAAGAAAAAGACTCTCTTCAGATAAGAGCATGGGAAAAGAAAGAATGGAAATTTAGGATAGGTTAAAGATCTTTTAATGTGCAGAATGTAATATTTCACTGTGTGTAGCAGAGATGAATTCTTTTTTTGCAAGGGAAAGAACTTCCAAGGAAATACCTTCTAAATAGGCTGATGTATCCAGGTACAATAGGAAGAGAAGGCTGTAATTATGAATCTGTGTAGCTGGAGATAAATGAAAGGGGGGCACTCTTTCTCTGAGGGTTACACTGGAATGCTTCCTGATCCCAGAAACCTCCTTTATGCACACAAAAGTTAAGATATTCCAAGCTGGATCTCCCATCTGATCATTTCCAGTGCACTTGCTGCAGTGTATTATACATCCAGGATGTAATTTGCTTTAGTGAAATTGTCATTTTTATTCCTAAATAGCTGGTGACCACTGGGCTAAAGACAGCTCTCCAAAAGTGACCTTGAAGATCACATACCATTACTGATGCCTTGTTTAAATTGCAGAGAAATGCTGGGGCTGCATAATAAGATGTTGATTGTCAGGCTGAGCAAGCAAACTGAGGTGAAGATGACGTTGGGAAGACGTGCTGCTTTGACATCTCTGCCTGCACTGTTCAAAATGCTTCTCTTGATTCTCTGTTCATCCACTATCTTTCCTCTGCAAACTTCCTGGAGATAAGTTTCTGCTCCTCTTGGACAAATATTTTTCAGAATAAACAGTGAGGCAGAGGGAAAGTGTTTGTTTTATACCTTGGTGAAGTGATAAAAAAAAATCTCCACGTTCTGCAGCCCTTGAACCACTGTTCCTTTGTGTTTTTGGCAGAAATGTTTGGGCTGTATTGATTTCTCGTGAAACGAAATGTTAACAAATGTGTAGCAACAATGGAAGTTGTTTCCTTCTCTTTCTTGTGAATTTTCTGAGCCTGGAGGATTTTTTGACCTTTATTCCCTAAGCTCCTGGTTGGAAATTGAATGAAGTTCATGGGAAAACTCAGTGTAACAATTAGTGGTGTGTTCAGCTGGCTTCTCCCTCCCTGTAGTGTCTGTGTCACACGAACCTGCCTGACGTGTGGAAAATAACAACAATTAAATACCACAAAACTTTGGACAAGAGGCAGCATTAAAATGATGTTGCTAACTTTTTTTTCTTATTATTTCAAAATGCATTAATAAATATTCTCTTGGAGGGGGAAGCTCCTTGACAAGTTAATCCCATTCCTGGCTTAGCCCTGGTTTTTCTGCAGTGCTATGAGCCCATACAAGCTTTGCAGTGCCCGGCAAGCTGAGGCAGCTGCTGACAACAGCCTGGGAGCAAAGCTGGTCCCACAGCGTGCTCCAGAGGTGCCAGCAGCTGTGGGGGAGAAAACCTGAGCCTTCCTGTGCTATTTTCCAACTTCTAACAGAAAAAAGGCTACCAAGGGGAAATTAATGGGGATCAGCTCCTCCTGGTGCCCACTGAACCGTTGGTTTTAAGCTGCAGATTTTATCTAAATCTCGGTAAGGTGCATCCAACCCCTGCGCTTTGTGTTGTAGCACTCAGCTCCTGAGCTGCCCTCCAGCACTGCTGGATGTTCGCTGCTCTGATGAATCAATCCCATAATATTCCACTCCTCCATGTGTGACCTCCCTGCACTGTAGGGCTGTTTGCAGGGTTATCCAGGTGCACTGCTGTAAGTACAAGCTCCCAACACTCTCTCCCTCCTGTAGTTTATAGCTCTCACTGCTCTGGCAGGGAACAAAAGGATCTGACCTTCCTGAGGGCAAGCAGGGAAGTTACTAAATAACCGAGTTCTCCTTTCCCCAAAAGGCTGTAAATTGTGCTGAAATAGTGGTTTCACGATATGCCAGATGAGAAGCTGTTGTCGGCCATGGAATGATTTTTAATTGAACATGAACCAGAGGAAACGCTTTACCCTGGAAAACTCCCACCTTCTCTATCCTGCAGAGCACGTGTGCTGCCTGCTTTTCTCTCAACCTGGTGGAAGCAATGGCAGCATCCTGTGGGTCAGAGAAGGTTCTGGTCCACCCCAGGAAAGGACACAGAGATACCATCCAGCTTTCAAATTGCTGCTGGTGTCTCCTTGGAGTGCTCAGGGACAGCTCATGGTCTTTGGACTTGCTGAAGATTTGGACATGTGGTGGGGTCAGGGAGGGCAGTCCTGGAAAGCCCACAGCACCTTGTGGGTTTGGGTTGCTTTGTTTTGGGGACAGCCTGGAAAGGGCATTGAGCAACCTGGTCTAGTGGGAGATGTCCCCACCCATGGCAGGGAGCTGGAACAAGGTGCTCTTGCAGGTCCCTCAAACTCAAACTTTTCTGCAATTGTGTGGCAGGTCCACTGTGCCAGAGGGATAAGGAAAAATAGAGGAAGTGGCTCTGCTCTGCTGAGAAAACCTTCATTAATGGTGTCAAAACAAGGTCCCAAAGCCAGAAGGTGAATGAACTGGATTTGTGCCACCTGTCCTCCAGCTGCAGCTTGCATTTCTGAAGAAGACAAGACAACAAGTGCCACAGGACACTTCTCTTTTTGCCTGTGCAACTTTTATTGAACACCCTAAAAATCTTCCCTTTAGAATTTAATCCTTCAAAAATGGCTCTTACACACTTTTTCTCCTCCTCTTGGTTATTTTTTTCCATGCTTTGACGTTATTAAGTGAGGGACATTACTGAGCTCCAAAGTGTGGAAGAAATGGTTCAGAGCCAAAATGTTCTGCTGGAAAAAAAAAAAAAAAAGTATTTCCACGGCTCCTCTAAATGCAGCCAACTTGGTTTTCTGTGGCTCCAGTTTTATAGGAGAGATTTCTGAAGTCCTACCCTGAGGTCACCAACTTGTGGGAAAGTACTTGTGATTTCTCCCTCCCCAGCCAATAAGTATCAGTGCTACTTTTCACACCATTGCAGAATGACCCTAATTAGGCTTATTAAAGTTAGTTCTGTACTAATGTTGTGGCCACAATCCTGCAAACACCTCTGCATATGTACAGACATTCTTGATGTTAAGAGTTCCTGGTAAAGCCAGTGAGGCTATATGTGTGCTGAAAACTGGATGTGTTTGTCAGGTTGTCAGGGATGGTGAGAACAAAAGCTGTGGCCAGATATTCACTGCATTTTGTTGTAAGAGAAGACTTTCTGATCACTGCTGAAATGTTTAAGATAGGTTGCCTAGAGATGGAAGCAAGTGTTTTACACAAAATAAGACCTGAACCAATAATTTCCTCCAATTAAAGCAGAATCCCAAGGCTTCATTTTTTTCCTGTCAAGGAAAAGATGAATTTAACATTTTTATATCGTGTTATTGTGACTGAGAACTACACTGGTGTCTTGATTCCTCCCTACCAAGCGTTGCTGCTGCTGCGCCAGTTGTGGTTTCCTCAGAGCTGCTTCCTCTCCAGGGCAGCTTCCCAGCACAAGCAGGAGCAGCACTGCTCCCTGGGAGCCCCCAAGCCCTGGGAAGGCTGGCTCGTGCCTCATGCAGCTTCACCACCCAGAAACGTCGTTCTTGCCCATCCTGGTACCCCCGAAGTGAGCAGTAGCTGCAGGAGGTGACAACAGGCTTGAAGCTGTGCCAAGCCTGGGTGCATCCAGCTGACCTCTAAGTAACGCTGGCCTTGCGCCCTCCGGGGCTGGATCTCTGTCTTGGCTTGGGATCAGATGTCCACAGGGATAGCAGTAGCCTGTTTCTCGCTCGTTTCGTGCTTCAGTAAGACACAGCAGTTTTTTCTCATGCAACTTTTGAGCCTTCTCCTTATCAGGTCTCTGCTGCTGGGTTGTGATTTCCAGGAAAGGCCTCCCGGTGTCTGTCTCTGTTCTTTGGCTAATTGGAGCCTCAGGAAGGAGATGTGCATGATGGACATGAGTGTGCCCCAGGTTTGATTCTCTGTAGCAGATCCAATTGAGAACTTCTCAAGCTTCACCACTGCCATGACTCACCGTGTGTTTTCTCCCCTGGATTATGGTTCATTAAGTAATAAGTAAACTTATTGCTCCTTAGGTAGAGGCTACGTGAGAACTTCCCATTGAATTTCTTAAGAATTCTTGGTTTTGGTGGTTCTGAGCTATTCAGAAGCCTGGTGTTGAATGTGTTGGAATAGATGGAAGGGGTTCAATTGATTTTGGGGAGAAGTTTGCTTTAGGCCATTCACGAAGAAGAAAGGACACCACCTAAAGATGTTTCCTGAAAGTATTTCTTCCTTCCCTCTAATTTCCCAAGAGCTGAGGAAGTGGGCAGTCTGATTATGCAGAAGAGCCGCCACAGGTCAAGGGAAGCCCTCAGCCCTTGCTCGGACCCAGTGGGCAGCTGCATATGAACAGTGGCTCCCCTCACAATTCCATTGCTACCCTTTGCTGTGGAGATCCCTAATTAGACAGGAGCGCTGGAATCTTTCCAAGACGTCTCCCCTGCTGGCTGCCCTCCCATTTGGTCATGCTAAACGAGTAGGTAAATAGGCCTTTCATGAAATCTAACACCCGCCCTACCTAATCCCCCTGCCTTCAAACTGTGGGGCTAATCAGTTGTTTTGACATAGCTGGGATCCAAATTCTACAAGGAACATTGCCAAGAAAAGTTCAAATCCAAGACCAAGATTAATGAGGACTTCAAAGAAATTTGCCACCAAATGTTACTAATTTAGTACACCCTCTGTTTGAAACCAATGACCTAATTGGAAACTATATTCTTTAAAAGCCTTTATGTTCCAGCTCTTTAGTATTCAGGAGGTGACTTCTGAGATCAGAGTGGGTTTATGTCATTCGGTAGGACAGGACTGTTGATTTCCACTCCCACCTCCCTAGAACTGGGATAAAATATCCTGCATCAGGTGATTGTGCTCTTAATGCACAATAAATAACAGATTTGTAATCAGACAAACAATTTCCTTCTGCTCTCCAATAACTGAGTATAATATTACAAACCCCTTAAAGCTGGTTAGAGAAATGAAAGGTCTGACTGCCTTTGCTGCTTAACACGTTGCCAAAAAATCAGCACATCAAAAAAATTGTACTTAGTGTAAAAATGCACGTTGTTTCACGGGGCTGTTGGTAGTACCTCTGCCTTCCCAGAGTTTCACCAGGGTCTAAATGACTGTATGTTCTGCTCTTGGCTATGGATTTGGGAAGAAAACCCGAGGAGAAAATCAGATCATCGATGCCTTTAGGAAAGATCAATCAACCTGCTGTGGAGGTCAGGCATGCTTTCATCAGCTCAAGCACTGCTCTGTGTCTTGTGTTCTTCCTAGTACTCCACAGAGCTCCACATTTTCCTGAGAGGGTCCTGCTGTCACCTGTGATGAGGTTGTTTGTCCTGCATCCACCTATGCTGATCCTCACCCCTACAGCCAGGACAGAGGCAACTCATGCTGGAGACCCTGCAGGGTTTTCCCAGCAGATGAACTTGGATAGAATGAGGTCAAGGTGGGACTTGTCTCACCTGCTGCTGCAGATGGAAGTTTTGTGTAAATGTACATTCTAAATCACGGCTTTCTTTGTATTAGGAGGAGGAAAATTCCTTCGCCTTGGGCACCTACTTTAGTGTGAACTGTACCATCCTCTGGCACTGGCTGTTTCTCTGCTCTGACTGCAGGGAGAGTGTGTGGCAGCTCAGGGTTATATCTTCATGTCCTGAGCATCAGTGAGGATCAGAGAATCACAGATTCCCAGAATCGTTTGGGTTGAAAGGCACCGTAAAGCTCATCCAGTTCCACCCCTGCCATGGGCAGGGACACCTTCCACTATCCCAGGTTGCTCCAAGCCCCATCCAACCCGGCCTTGGACACCTCCAGGAATCCAGGGGCAGCCACAGCTTCTCTGGGCACCCCGTGCCAGGGCCTCACCACCCTCACAGAGAAAAATGTCTTCCCAATCTCCCATCTAAACCTGCTCTCTGTCAGTGGGAAGCCATTCCTCTCTGTCCTGGCACTCCAGCCCTTGCAAACAGTGTCTCTCCGTCTTTCCTGTTGGTTCCCTTCAGGTATTGGAAGGCCACAATGAGGTCACCCCAAAGCCTTCTCTTCTCCAGGCTGAACAATCCAAATCCTCTCAGCCTTTCCTCACAGCACAGCTGCTCCAACCCTCTGGTGAACAGGAAGCAGCTATGAAGCAAAGTCTTCTCAAAAAAAATCCTTATTGGTTATCTGGGCAGAATAACAGCTCTGGAAGGATCTGTAGGGAAGATTTTGGTCCATACCCCCGAATAACCACAAAGTGAATTATTTGGGATGTACTGCAGCTCGTTTCAATTATTAGAGGACCTGGGATACCTAATTTGCCAATGTTGCCGTCTCCCATGGAGTCTGTACCGCAGTGCTGAGGTGACAAAAGCACTGTGGAAGAAGTAATGTCATATTTTGACATAAAGCCAGGCTTGAGCTTCTCACCTGCCACTGCACAGGGGGGCGAGAAGCTTCTCTGGAGCCAGGGGACACAGCATTCAGACCTGACACACGCTGAGGATTTTCTAGTAATTTGGAGAAAAAAGTTAGTTTTTAATGGAGGTTACATGATCTCTCAGGCTAAGAACTGGTGTTTTCCATTCCTAAATCACAGTGGAATTCCCCCTTTCTGCATAAATTAAACTGCAGAGAGTAGTTATCAGTTTAAAAATAAATAAAGGAATAGCAAAAAAGAAAAGGCTGGAGCAGTTTGGATACATTCAACATTTAAGAAAGATTCCTTGTTTTCACATCAGTGATATTTTGCCAATAACAGCTTAGTGAACATCAAGGAAGGTTTTTCTTGGGTTATTTTCAGAAAACAGTTTAAAAAAAATTAAAAAGCCTAAACCAAATGTGGTCCTTTGCTGGCTGAGGAGCTGATTCCTGCTGGGTGTATGTACAGTTGGATACTCAACGTGATGGGAATCGGTGAGGTTTGAGCAAGTCCAGCTCAGCTGCATTATTCTCCCCCACCGAAGGTGTTTCTGTGCGTGTCCAGTGTTACCGAACTCATTTATTAGACATTTATTAATTTATGCTCAATGAGGATCCTTCCCCACTCCAGCGAGGGCAGCATCCCCGGGCAGTGCTCGCAATCCTGCATCTGCTGAGGAGAGCTGGATATTGGAGCGATTTCCTCTTCAGCCTTACAGGCCTTGTGGGGTTCGTGCCACCTTAGGAGTCTGGGCAGAGTTTGAAAGGCTTAAGTGCAGGAGAGACCAAATTTCCCATAAAAGGGAAATTTGTGTTTTATAAACCCCACAGTACCCATTTTGCTCACATCCATTTTATGATTATAATTACTTAGATTACTTTTTAGATGAAGAAAAACAATAATGAAAGAGTAACTAAATAAAAAAAAAACTCAGAAAAAAAGAGAAGGAAAACACTGTGGTTTCTGTTCAGAAATTTTAACCCTTCAGCAAGAAGAAAGGCTGGATTTTTAGAGGTGAGGGGAAAGGCTGGCTTGTAGCTAAATATATTCCACTATTTCAATCTGCTCCTTTCTTCATTCCTGCCCTTAAAGAAAAGTGAATCTCTCATGCCTTTTCTGTGCTTAAATGAGTTGTGACTCTCCAGATGAATGCAACAAAATTGGGCATTATAAATATTAGATATATGCACACACATGATAAATATACATGTATAACGCAGTTCAAGTGAGTTTAGAGGGTAGGTCCAAACTCCAGAAGATCCTTTCTACCTTTACCTCTGTGTAATGGGCACTAGAAAAAGCTTACCCATGGGTGTCTGTGCTTCTGGCTGCTCCATCACGGGCGAATTACTGGTGCACAGAGCTGCTGCTGTGGGGGTTTTGAGGGGAATAAACCCCAGAATTAATTGCCAATGGGAGGTCTAATTCCCACAGGAATGTCTATTGCAGAGACACCCACTGTGTCCATCCTTGCTGGAGCGCGCTGAGAGGGGAGCACCGGGGCTCAGCCCCGGAGAAGTGGGATTGAGAAGGGGATGGAGTGCTGCAGCAAATCCCCTCTGTTGGTTAATAGAGCATTAATGCATCATGCTCAAGCAACGGAGCAGCTGTCTCTACCCCTGGCTCATCTTGTCTGAGCTCTGGCGGGGCTCACTGGCTGATGTTCCACACGTGGGGCAGCACCAAATATCTGTGAGACCCCCCGCCAGGGCTCCCTGTTGGGCTCTGAGTCTGAATGAGGATTTTCAGCCTCGAACAAGTGATTTTATGGGAACTAGATAAATAATTAAGATTATCATCAGTCTGTTGGTGTTTCAGGCCTGCTTTTGGATTCCAGCAGAGAGATTATAATCCTGTAAATGCTTTGGAGTGTGATAATTTCCAAAATAAGTGAAACCTCAAACCAGGGACTGATGGTTGCTGGGGACCCTGTGTCCTCATAAAGACCTCTCATCCCTTTTCCCATTCTCTCCGTGGTGGAAGCTGCTCTTCCTTCTTGTATAATACCGAAAACCCCACAATGTATAGGAAGCTTGTTCTTTCCAGGGGCTTCTACTGTCCTGGGCTGTGCCTGACTGTTTGAGATGCCCAGAGGTCAGAACACCACAGGTATTGCCTGAGTTGCCTGAGTCAGATTTGCTGAATTGTATTGATCTTTTCTGGGTGTTTAACCCGAAAAAGGACACAGCATCCTTTTCTGGATCATGAGCCCTGGGAAGCAAATGCCGTGAACCTCCACACCCACTACAAAGTGCATGGTAGGCTGCAAGGAAAGCAAGCAGATGTATTGGTTTCTCTGCAGTGGCAATCAGGAAGGGAATTAAAATTATGATATGTTGCCATGGTAATGAAGTCCCAGGATTTGGCTAGGAGGAAAAGTGAGGTTGTAGCTAGTTGCTCATGAATTCCTCAGTAGGCTTTTCAATACTCTGTTTCCTTTAAATGAAATTGGAGAAAGACTTGCAGTTCGTAGTGGGGATAAAAATTTTATGAAGCTAAATCTAGGCAGTGTTTTAGTGTCAGTCAGCATTAACCCACAGCATGAACACATAAATAATTGAAATTTCAAATACCCCTGGATTAGAGCACCGGCTGCACTTGAGGGCCGGTGTTCCATGGGCATCCCAGAAGCTCTCCAGCCTCTTCTGCAGCATCCTGGGATGAAAACACCCATTCCTGCATCCTCCCCTGCCCCACCTCTTAACAGTATTTCTTCTAGCGGAATAAAACAAGACAAATCCAACAGTTCCTCTGGCTTGGAGCAGGTGAGTTGAGCTGGTCAGGGAAATATTTGCGGCTCTCCTGAAGACCAGATTTCTCCTTATCCATAGGATCCCGGCTGCGGTCAGCAGGATGGCTGTGGGCTGGAGTTCTTGTGTTTGACATCCATGCTGCCCCTGCCAGAGCCCAAAAAAAGACAATCCTTAGACAGGCAAACAGAAAAATAAATGCAATTAGTAAAAAAATCATAGAAATGTGTCAGAGGGAAAAGATTGCAAAGCACTCCTTATTTGTGAGGAGGATGATGCTTGGTTTTGAAAATGAATATTCTATGGAGATTTTTAAAAATTTGAAAAACGTTTCTGTTTTTTTGACCAATCTTCTCTAAACCTCCAAATTTGGCTTGTTTTATTTAAATTAAAAAATCAGAAATGCCCCCATGAGCCTGCTCTACTTTTTTCCCATTAGTTTTAAATAATATTTCTCAATAACTGCTTAGATACACTTTCTATTTTCAGCACAAACTTGAATATGAGAATAAACTTGAACAGTACAAACAGAATCAGTTGTGACAGGCAAATTTACAAGGTGCTGATCCTGGACAGAGATTTTTGAAAACTCTTCCATTTGAAAGGTTTGTCATTCAAATGTTTGCTAAGTCAAAGCTGACAATCATAAATCTCCAGTAGCATGTTCAAGAAAGGTATGTTAATAAATCTGAGGTTGGGATTGCCTCCAATTTCCTGCCAGCGACCATGGTGCAAAAACTAAATAAAATAAACAGGCAGAAGTAAAATCTGAGCAGGACTATAGCATTATTTAAGAGCAATTTTTACTTAGGCAAAAGTTTTCCAAAACTTTTAATGGCCATTTGTGATAAAAGCTCCCATTTAGGTAAGTTTCTCTCTAATGTTTTTTCAAAACAGTAAAATTAAACTGTTAAAATCCCAGAGGTAACAACATGCCATTTCAGCCAAAACAACTAAAGCTTCCAGCTTAAAAACAAACTATATTTTACTGGGAGAATAAAAACTTCCAAAGGAAATATGAACTGCTTCTTCAGAAAAAGTGGGAAATGGGAAGACCCCCCCACCTACTGAATGTGTTCTTCCAGCAAAAGCACTCTAAAACAAATTCTCATTTCCCACTGGAAATGTGCACATCTCCTATCAGCTGAAAAACATTGTGTTTTGGCATTAAAAGTAGTTGCTAAAAGATCTTAACCAGAAGCAGGAGGTGGATTGGATCAAGGGAAAGCTCCACGGGATGTGTGCTGCTTCCCGCTCGCCAGAGCATCAGGAAGGGTCTGACTGGGGGTGGCAGGTCCGTGGTGCTGGGCTTAATGAGCAAAATTGGTACACAAACACAGGTCTCACGGCAAGCCTGCAAGTGTCAAATCTTTATTATCCTGATCTCAGGGGTGTTCATTTTAATCAGTGCCTGGATGGTCAGATTAGGTCTGTTTGCTCTCTTTTGTGAAATCTCTGCAATTCAGCATTAATGCAGGTCTAATTTTACAGTGTTACTGTTACAGAAGATAATACAAGCCCCAGAATATTGGCAAGGAAATAAACTTTTGAGGTCCATGCCAGTAGTCAATTCTCTGAACTAGTTAATTTCTTAACTGGTAAATGAGATCAAACAAAACTTTGACTTTCAGCTTGAACAAAGCCATCACCCATTTCCATTAAGACCTCCTCAATGTTTTTTAATTATTTTTCTGTTTTTCACAGTTTTTTGGCAAGAGAACCTCACTGCAAGGATGTTCTGGTGAACAGATGAGTTGGTCCAGGCACTACTGGTGAAGGTGGGACTCAGGCTGAGTGGACATCAGGATGGGTGGTGGTAAGTTCCTGGGGCTAATGGTGATGGTTGCCAGCAGTAAGTCTGAACTCCCTTTCTCCTGTGGGGAGCCTGCATTGAATTGGAACAGACTTGGTCAATGCTTCTTGAAAGTTTTCTTCATCCTGTGCTTACATTTCTTCATTTCCCCTCCAAGTCTGTCCTTATTATAAGAGGAGATACCAAGGTGAATCCAGGCATAACATCATGGACATCCTGTTTCTTCAGAGCCTGCTGTGTGTTTGACTTGGCTAATGTTTCTTTCTCAAGATCGATGAATGCCCATCCTGTTTGCCTTTCTCTGAAGAGAAAATAGATAAAATAACCTCCCTCCCCACTCCTCCTGGGATTAGGTTCCAGGTCTGGGCAGCCCAGCTGTGACAAAGGACAGGTGCTGGTCTGCAGGCAGGACGGGGCACTGGGACATCCCTGCGGGTGCTGCTCGTGAGAGATGAACGATCTCCATGACCAGTCCAATTAGGAAGGGCCTCTGCTCCCCGTACTGCTCCGCAGGCTCCGCGTGTTTGCGGAGGAAAATTAGAGGAGGGGGCTGGAAGATATTACGGCTTGGGGGAAGTGTAGATGAGAGAGTAATAGATGTGAGAGGGGGGAAAAAAGACAAGAAAGTATTCCAAGAGTTGCATTAAGAATGGACAAACTGGTAGTGTGCAATGTGAGGCAGGCAGTGTTTCTCTTTTTGGTGGTGTGCTTGTTGCTCTAAATTCTCTTATTTCTCAGACTTGGTTGTGTGCAGTCCTGTGCTTGCTGGGAAGGGTCTAGAAAGCAGAGGGTGCCCATGGCTCTGCAGTGTCCCTGGAAAGCTGAGCACAAACCCACTGGGGCTGCATAAACTGGCTGAGTTACAGCCGCGGAGCAACAGAGACCACCGTGGCCTAACAGGTACAGCCTGGTGCGGACGGGGCTTTACTCCTTCACTCATCCAGGCTGGGACAAAACCCAGCAGTGCTTGTTGTGGGCCAGGGAAAAATCCGGAGCCGAGCTGGGACCAGCTCTTCTTGCAGCTGTGTGGGCCAGGATGCTCTCTTGCACTCTGATGCCAGAGTGAATCTCCTTTACCTGTGTCAGCGCAGAGCCTTGCAGCAAGGCTGAGCACAAACCCCGTGCCGAAAAATTTTGGTGGAATAGATGTGACTTGTTTTTTCAGGAACTGCTGCTTAGTGTATGTGTCACTATAGATGTCCCTGCTGTGGTCTAACACCAACAACACTGTGAAGACAAAGCCTTAAAAAAACCCAAAAAAATGCAAATTCCCTTGACCATTTATGTTTGGAGGAAGGCAGAGAAAGCAGAGAGAAACTGCAGAACTTAACCTAGGTTAACTAAACAGACTCTTAAACTCTGTTTCAACATAAGACTTCTAACATTACCTGCTTGGTGTGTTTCACAGCCAGGGATAAGAGCCACCACCCTGTGCACAGTTAATCACAGAGCCAGCTGCCCCCAGATGCACGGGGACATAAAGCTTGTGAGGGAGAAAGGGGGAGCTCTTTATCTGACATCCCTCATGTCACAAGAAGAAAAATGAATAAAGGATGGGAAATCTCACATGACAAGGCAGACACCAGTCACTAAATGGAGCTGGAAGTGCAAATTCTTCAACACAATGTCTTATGCCATATATTCTGGTGGGGTTTTTTTCCCCCTTGTTTTTTTCTTTCCTGACTTTGTATAGCAGTATAAAGAGTAGCCATGAACTTAATCCTTCAGTTCTTTTGACTCTGCCCAATATAGGTCCCACTGTCTTTTTAATGTATCAGTCTTTACTGGGAATGTGGAACTAAACAGGCATATCTTTGTTCTGTCATTGGCACGCCAAAGGCAGATCAGTTTAAGCTCTTGCATCATCTCATCCTGCCCTAAATTTTTCTTGATCTTATTTCTTGGAGAGTGACTTCTTGACCACCACATCCCATTTTTTTCTGTTAATATGGACACTGAGGAGCAGCTCTGGGGCTGCTTTTCTCGACTTGTGTGTTCTTAGCAGTGGAGTCCAGACTTGCCAGTTTTGGTCTCTGCTTTTGGACTTAGCTTTGGTGAAACTTCTGCTGTTTCTGCCATATCCCTTTCAGAAGTTCCTTTTGGAAACTAAACCTCTCTGAATGTCTGCAGTGATTTCTTACAGCCTCCTTTTCTGGGCATCTCTGCAGGGACCTAAATGAAACGCTGGAGGAAATATAGGCTTTCTTTGGACAGCTTCATGGTTAAAGACACTTGACAGAGACTTAAGAGTGTTCTTTCCCCAGCTCTGTGTCACTGACCTCCAGCAAACCATTTTATCTTCCCGTTTCCTATCCGTGACAATGACAGAAATGTTCCCTTTCTTTCTCCCTTTGTCTGTCTTATCTATTTATATTTTAAGGTCTTTGGGGCAAGGACTGTCTCTTGAGTGTACAAAGGCTGACAGACAAAGGCATTGACCTTGCTTGGGATCTCTAAGTGTTAATGTGATAACAGTACCAGAACAGTGTATGAGTGCTAAATAGTAGCACAGTCTATTTTGGAAAAGAAAGCAAAGAATTTTCCCTTCCTTCTAATAGCTTTTGAGATGCAATAATTAAGGCATCAAATAGAGAGTACATAGGGCTACATGAAAAACTGCACGTTCTACAAAACACTCTGAATGAAACACTTTTGTCAAAATTGAGGTTATCGTCTTCAGTTTTCTAGGGGATTTGTTTGTTTCATTGTTGGGGGTTTTTTTGTTTGTTTGTTTCTGTTTAAAGCAAAATCCAGCCTCTGAGAAGGGGGACACTTGTAGCTTGCTAAAACTTTTAGGTCACTTTGGGTATTGAGGACTCTGAGACAGCAGCTTTGTCACTGAAGAAAGCTTTTGGGAGTCCGTGGTCCACAGCCCCCCATCTGCAGCAGGTGCAGGCGTGTGTGCAGCTGGCTGTTACCTGGCACTGGAGAAATGGCTCAGACCATTTTCAACCATATGAACATGTTTTGGAGTTTACTCCTAGAGCAGGTTTTCCTTCTGTTGCAATGCAGAAAAAAAACTTGCAGATCTTGCTAGAAAATGGAGTTCTTCCCCTCGAGAAGGAAAATGTCCTCTCATCTCCACAGGTAACCTGTTTTTCACGCAACCAGGAGAAAAGTGTTAGTATGCTGCTCATTAGGAATCTAAAATTTCTGCTCTCCTCTCCTGCATCCTAACCTAAACACATTTCATCTCTTTCTTATACAGAGATCCAAACAAAAATTAAAATGTTGGTTTTAAAAGTAAACTCAGCAGGAAATCCAGTTTCTCTTTTCAGCTGTAGATGTGGTTTTGACCTTCTAAAATGTGACTTTTTGTGTTAATTTAATACTAAATTCCCATCGGATTGAGCACAATCTGAAGACACAACAGGAGAATGGCAGAGGAGGGGAAGCCAAGCAGCACTTAATGTCATCTTTACTTGTGTTTCCTGCTGAAAGATCAGATCAGGTAGTGAATTATTAATGCTGCAGTCTGGCACAATCCTGGGCGTGCAGCCTGCCAAAATGTAAAAAGCCCATTGCAAAGGCAGGATATTGGATCCCATCGGTGCAAACAGGCGTGCTTCCATGTTTGAAAGTTCACAGTGGGAGAACTCAAATCAACCTCTGGGGTTGGCTGCAGATTAAACTCCTCTATTTTTAATTATATGCCACGCAAAGAACCTCGTCAGGAAAAGAGTAACACTAAACCCATGGAAATATCCGTAATAATTGTCCTACAGATTCAGTCATTGTCGGTGGGGTAAAACATTAACATCCTTTTATCATGCTTAAGCATTTGCTTGGTTTGGGTTTTTTTTCTGCAGTCCAACAACTTTAAAGCCTAATGAGTTAAGAATTGCCCAGGATGATAATGGGGCTGCTCAGGGTCTTTAATGATTGGCACAGCTCAGGAAGGGGAGAAACAAAACTGGAGGAGACTCCCTGGGGAAGGGGCTAAGGCCACAAAGGGTTGAGTGGGCAACGTGGAGAAAAGGGCTATTGCTTTCACGCTATTTCATGTTTAAAGGAAGACAAACCCTGGCCACAGCTGACTAATTTTGGCTAATTGGAACCTGCCTGGAGGCCTTGCTCCTGCTAGTTCAGGGCAGCATCCATCCCTGGGCTCTCCTCAGAACGTGGTCCATCCACAGCCTGTGACAGCAGCCATGAGATGGCAAGTGGGTGGAAAACTATTCCTTGTGGAAGATCATGTTCCACCCGTTTGTCTTTGCTTTCCCAGAGCTGGGATGGACCAAACTCATGGGCTATCCTGGCTTTTACAGGCTCATGTAGTGACAGGACAAGGGGGAATGGATTCACACTGACAGAGAGTAGGTTTAGATTGGATATTATGAAAAATTCTTCCCTGTAATTGCAGTGAGGCCCTGGCACAAGGTGCCCAGAGAAGCTGTGGCTGCCCCATCCCTGGCAGTGTCCAAGGCCAGGCTGGATGGAGCTTGGGGCAGCCTGCGCTAGTGTAAGGTGTCCCTGCCCATGGCAGGGGGTAGAACAAGATGCTGTTTAAGGTCCCTTCCAACCCAGGCCATTCGATGATTCCTTCTGCTGCAGGGCCAGCAGGTCACCATGGAGCCTTCCTGCTCTGGTGATTGATCAGCTGCCATTCACCCACTGCTCGTCTCCTGCTGAAATCCTCATTAAAAGCTTTCAGCTGATGCTGGTGGGTTTTGGTCCTTGACAGGGGTGGCTCCAGTCCAGGGCTTCATCTTGGGAGTGGAGCTGAATGACTCAAATTGCCTGTTTGCATTTTTGCTTCCAAACTGTGAGTAAAAGAGCCTTTCTTATGTAACAGCACTTCCATAAATGTGGAATCCTCCTACAAAAGGTGGAGGCTTGTGTGGGGTCAGCTATGGGGAGAGCTGGGTGCCAGGGATGTGCCTGCTCACTCCTGCAGCGTGAGGACTGGCCTGGTTTGGGGCAGTGATTTTTCACTCAAATACATTAATCCTTAAAATACATCAGGGAAAAATATAATTTTGATGACATCTCTGCTTAATCACCTTTTCACTGCCAAAAAATTATCACACTGTGCACTTATTTGGTAGAATTCATGTTCCTGGTAAACACAGTGAATTACTTGGACACACTGAAGCCTGTTACGTATTAAAATTAATAATAATTTATAATAATATTATTTTGACTGAGGTGCAGGACAGAGGAGGAAGGATTGTTCAAGTATTTCCAGTATAAATCTCATGGTAACCTGAGAATTATAGTTAACAAAGAGTTTCAGTCTGTCTTTTTTAAATGCTACTGAAGTATTGATTTAGGGAGATTTTGTCATTGTTAGTAGGGTTTTTTCACTTGTTTTGGTTTTTAAAAGGAAATACCAGATAGACCTGCGAATCTCTCTAACAAACTTTAAATCAAATCCTCTTCTGTGTTCCTTTTTTCATATAACTCAAGAAAAGGGAGAAGCTGTCAGATAGGCTGGGGTGTCAAAAAAGTAGATTTAAAAAAAATCTCTGTGTAAATGTTTCCACCAGCCACTTGCTGGTATTCAGTACTTCATGGGATTGGAGAGTGATACTAAATCAGAGCTTTTCTTCAAAATGGCCATGAATATGAAGTAAACCTAGAAGAATTTGGATGAGGGATGTAAAACCTTTTCAGATATTATTGGTCCCTGCTGTTTCCCTTTTCAGCACTTGGTTTCTGCTACAATGTCGCTGCCCTTTGACATTTGCTGAAACCAGCAAGTGGAGGAAATGACAGTGTGGTATTTATTAACCTGCAGTGTGGATGTTAAACAGAGGAGGTTTCCCTGAGAGTGGGATAGAGCTGCTCTGTGAGAAACAGTCCTTCAGCGCTTACCTGCATGAAAAATACAATAACACAGGCTTACGATGAAAATAGTACTGGGCTGCAATGGAGTTGTGATTGCAACATCCTGCAGCAGTTCTTTAGCCATAACAGCCCTGCCTGCTCTGGGACTCTGGTCTGCTTTATCTGGAGTTTCGGCTCCAGTTCTCGCCCTCCCTTGCAGCTGACAGCTCGTGTGCCAGTGTGGACTGATCCAGCAGCCGTCCCACAAGGAATATGACGGCTTTGAAATGGGGTGGTCAGTGCCTTGGAAAGCCATTCTGCTTCCCTTTGGTTCAGGCTTTAACGTTTCCATCAGACATTGTTCTGGTAATAATTTCAGGGGAGATCAGAGCAGCAAAGTTGAAGGGAGAAATGGTTCTGGCTTGAGTTACGGTTTTTAAAAGAAAAGAAAATCTTCACTTTTTTTGGGACTTGAGTCAAAAGTCTCATTAAAAACAAGGAAGGTGTGTGCTGCCTTTTGTGTACCAAATCCTTGGACATCCAAGACAAAATGCATCAAGTTGGACTTTTCTCCTGTTCCTTTCTCCAAGGAGGAGAGGAGGTCAGAGATAAATGTGTTCCCACAGGATGAGCTACGGGACAGGGACGGGGTGGAGGAATACATTCACGTCTCAGCCAGGCAGCAAGGTCCCATCCTGGGGAGGTTCTCAGTGCCAAATTATTCCCATGTCTGCACACCTTCTGGGCAGGATTTAGGCCATAGGATGAATGCCTGCCAAGCGTGTTCTCTCATTCCCCTCCTACTGTGAGGCTTTGAGACTTTGAAGCCATTGCTATTTGCAATTGTACTAAGAAAAGTCAAAGAATTTCACCTTATGCTTGGAGGCACAAAGCTCCAAGGAATTCTGCTCAGCCAGGATAGATCTAGACTCCCTTAATATAAGGATAGGAGGATCCTGGCCAATGTCAGAGTAGTGTTACATGAGAGAATGATGCATCTTCTCCTCTTGTCTCGCCTTCCCAGCCTGCTGGAGACCTGCAGGGTGCCTGCTGGAGACCTGCAGGGTGCCTGCTGGAGGAGGAAATGGGAGGGAACAGGACTTTGCTTCCTGGTGTTTCTCTTCTTCCTACAGAAATTTTTCCTTGGCGTGGCTCCCTGGTATCTTGTGGGAGGGGTGGCGCTGCTCACGGGCTGCTGTCCACACTGCTGGGAGTCTGAAATCCCAGAGGGATTCCTGAGAAACCTCAGCAGTTCCTGTGGGCTGTACAAAGGAATATTTGTGCAGGATCATGAGTTAATCTGGTTAAGAGCAAAGGGAGAAGAGCCTTTTCCACAAAGCATGGTGGTTATTGGAACAGCACCCAGCAGGAACGAAGGGTTCAGCTCTTCAGAAATGCAGCTTGGGTTCCTCCCTTTCTCCCAGGCCAAAACATTTGTTTTGGTTTGAAGTTTGGTGTATTTATCCACTTTCTGCTCTTAACCTGAATTATCTTTTCTTTGTTTTCAAGACTACTTCTGCACACAACATTTAATAAAGCTTTACATTCTTTTTTCTGTGAAACCTTCCCTTTTGCTGATTATTAGTTTTGTATATAAGTAAGTGGAACACAGAAAGTATTTCATATTTCTTGAGTGTGTAGACACTCATGGAATACAGATATATTACCACTGCCTATGACATTGATGTATGTGAGCCCTCAGAAGGAAGAGTGATCACTTAGAATGGAATTTGAACCGTTTCAACTTCTCTTGGGGTTCAAAAACGTCATCCAGCTCTAAAACTGCCAATCGTTTGTGACGCAGCACTTTTCCTCTCTTTGAAGGGAGTAGAACTGGATGCTCCAGCATTTGTGGGTGGGCATGTCCACATTGTGCAACCCAGCATGGAGCTGGGATTGATGAGCAGGATAAAACTGCCTCTGGGATTGGAAATAACTTGGCAGCAGGAGGATCATCCTGTGTCTGGAGGACTTCATGGTGCAGAGAAAAGTGGCTCAGAAAAAAGAAACATTGGGGTTACGAAACGTTACAGCATCTGAGACCTGAGCTTGTCCCCTTGAGCTCCTCACTCAGCACTGAGGTTGTGCCAGCACAGTCCTTGTGGTCCCCTTGGCAGCATGTGGCCAAATTGTGCTTTGACCACTCACCTTTAAAAACTAGCTCTGCAGTGAAGTAAAATTAATCCTGTGAAGACCATGGTTTACCTGGAGAAGTTGCTGTAATAAAATGAGAACGGAAAAGCTGCTTCCTGTGGCTATGACTTCAGTTTGGAGACGAGAATGCAGCATGGGAGAGGTTTGCAAGATGATGAAGGTGGCAAATCAGCAGATTCAAAGGGGAGTTTTGAGAAGTCGTGCACAGCAGCTCAATAAATGGACACTAAAATGACTGGGCAGGGACGTCAGAATCCCACATTCAGCAGCTGGGGACGCCTGCTGTACAGAGGGAAGGGGCTGCAGGAGTGGTCAGGCTCATGGGCCTTCTCTGAACAGCATCTCCTGTTGCCACTGTCAGACCAATGATTGTCCAGGGCAAGGGAGTTTGAGCCAGTAGAGCAGTTTTATGTGATATAAAGCAGCTTTAGGAATTGTGGAGTGAAACAAATCTGTGTTTAGGACCTGTGCTAAAGGCAGGGACTTTGCTGGCAAATCTAGTTTAGCTCAGTCCAAACTCCTCTGCTACAGAGCAGTCCAGAGATGGCAAGTAGATCTCTTTTCCATATGGAAAGCTGGAGGGAAAGGGCAGATGTCAGGCTGGTGTCAAGTGTTTTACACATTTGGAAACATTCAGGTTGTATATTGAATCACAACTTTAATTGGCTGGTTTTTAATCACATTGGACATTTGGAAAGAAACGCTTTTTTATTAGATTGGCTTTTGTAATTTCTCAGCCCTACTTGAAGCAGGGAAACCTGCAACATTGCTTCAGTCTTTAAAATCCACCAGCTCTTCTTACACAGCCAGAAAATCTGTGCTGTGTATTTACTGATTTAGGAGCTGAAGTAGCTAAAAGAGGAAAAGAGCAAAGCAGAGCCTTAAGGTTTGTCATTTATCTGAGGGGATGCACGTTTATCTGCTCTCTAGAAATAGCAGTACTTTAAAAGACTCCAAGCCTGAAATGATTAATCAAACAGAATGAAAAGGGTGTTTCAGAGAGTTTGGCAAGGCATACTTGAGAAACTATGTTTTCCATCCCATTGAAATGTAAATACTCAGAAGCATAGTCCCTTCAAAAGCCCAGCTTTTCTTCCTGGGGATCCTTGTTATGTGGTTATTACTCTTTTTCCTGTGATCACAAGCTAGGTAGGGAGTGTTTCTGCCTAAGCACGGCAGTAAGAGAATTAAATGAATGTCACAGCACCAGAGACACTATGGCTCAATTTACAAATGATTTGGCTCCTTATCATGAAGGTTTTCATGTTATGTCTCTTTTTGCAGACCCAGCCTTCTGACACCAAAGTGGCAAAATCTGTTTCAGATGTGACAGCTGTAAACAGCCTGGAGTCAAAATGATTTCGTTTTGTAGATACATTCAAAGAAGAAAAAAGCCTTAGACCGTGCTGTGGTACTTCCACTCCCCATCCTCGCGCACGCTCTGCGCAGTGATCCCCGAGCTCTGGGAAGGGCTGGCCCAGGGTGCTGGCTGGACAGGCTGGGCTCTGGCAGGACCCACAGCGGCTGTCAGGGCAGCCCAGCTGCCGACACCCGGGCAGGTCCTTCCAGCGCTGGTTTTGGGAGGTGGAACAGCAGGGAGAGGGGGATCAGCATCAGCATGTATGGGCCAGAAAGGCTTGTGGAATGAATGTCACCCCCTTGTGCAGTCTTTGTGTAAATTAGCTCAGAGTGAAATCCTGGGTTCCCCAAAACCTTAGGGTCAAATAGGTTGTGGACCACATAGTTCCAGGGAGGATGGAATAGGGACAGCTGTATCTCTCCTATTGCACCACTGTCTGTGCCCCCTAATCTGGGTTTTGGTTTCAGTGGGACTTGCTAAAGCTGAATTGGTCTGAACTTTTTTGGACATAGAAAGAGGGAAATCATTGCAATGAGTTTGATTTGGGTTTTTTTCTCATTTGACCATCTGATCCTGAGTAACCCAGAAAATATTTTGTTGGATTTAAGTTTTCAATTCTTTTAATTTCTTTCTATAAATAAAGATTGTTCTCACTTCAAAAACAAGGATACCATTTCAGAAGAAAACGGAAGTATTTTGCTTTGCAAACACCAATAATTTTTTTAATGGATTTTTTTTTCCCCAAGCAAGATATATTTCAAATACAAACAACTTGAGTTTGCAGAAAAGTGTGCTTTTTGGTGGATAATACATTCATTGGGATTGCTTGCCCAGCTCCAGATGGCAAATAACATCTCTGGGAGGTGGCTGGGATGATATACCTTGAAATCACCCCCAGAGCTGGCTGGGGGGAGCTGGGGACAGTCAGGGCTGGGGCTCCCCAAGCCCTGGTAACCAGCACTGAGGGCTGACATATGGACAGGGGGCCAGAGGGGCCAGATGTGGGCACACGCAATTTACTGCCTTGCCTGGGGAGATGGGCCCAACAGGGGCTGTGCTTGTGCAGCAGGGGCCAAATTAAAATCTTTTGTGATGAGGAGTCTGAATTTGCTGCCAGGCAGCAGCAGATCCCCATTTTTCCCTCTGGCCCTGAGCTGCTTTTTCCCCCATGACCACTGAATTTTGTAGCCTTTCTACATGTGGGTAGGCTTTAGTCCCAAACAGGCTTTTATTTCTCTGGGTAAAAGGCTAAAATTAATACAGTTTTGTAATAATTTATGGTGGCCCAGGGAGGTCTATCATGCCAAAGGCAACAACATTCACCCACTAAGCAACCTCAAGCGAGACCCTTGTCCCACTGATGGGAATGGCTGTGATCCTGTAGCTTTATGGGGTCGGGTGTTCACCCTACTGCTCCATGAATGGAACTTGGGCTCAGCAAAGGAGGTAATTCTGGGATTAGTAGTAAGATTTCTGGGTGCTCCTCCCTGTACTATTTAGGAAACTTTGATTTGTAAGTTTCCCAACAACTGTTCTTAGCACAAACACAAGCTTTGTGTTTTACTGCCAGTTGAAATGGTAGCTGGCTCCTTTATTCTTTCTTTTTTCTTTTTTTTTTCCTTTTCCTTTTTCTTTCTTCTCAGAAAAAATGCAACTGTTTAAACTCTGCTTGGTTAGAAATCTTCCTGTGAGCAAAATCTTGAGGTGGACTGTATGGTTTTGATCAGGAATAAATTGCATATAAAAAGGCTGGTAATCCAGAGGTCTGGGTGATAATCCTAATTCTCTTGTAGGATTTCTGTGCGATATTAGATAAAGCACTTAAGGACTCTCTCCCTCTCTTTCCACAGCTAAGAAACAGTGATGGATAATGCTCAGGCCAACCACGCAAGGGTTGTGAGGCTTAATTGTATAATGTTTGCAAAGCTTCTGGAAATCCTGAGAGGTGGACTGGTCCATGGGTGCCCCTGTACCAGTGTACCTGTACCAGAGCTGTGTCTCTGGGCTGTGGATGCTGCTAAGCAAGATGTTCATACTGAGCTGGCTGCAGGGAGGAGCAGGAGGAGGAGGAGGAGGAGGAGGAGGCCGGGGCTTCGCTGGCAGCATGGGGCTGTGAAATTGCAATTTGAGGACTTGTTTCAATGGACTCGTGTTTAGCTTTGTCTGGAGGGCTCTTCTTCCTCTTGCCCTGCCCGGGAGCAGCGTGTGCTGTGTGTCTCTGGAGGGTAATGCTTAGAGGAGAGCTGACGTTGGCAAATTCTGTGCCTGGTCCTGCTGTGCCGGCAGGGAGCTCATGTCCATGGTGTCACTTTCACAGCGATGCCGAGTCCTTGCAAACAGAGCTGGGAACGCAATAACAGCAAAACATGCTCCTTTCACCTACTCGGCACCAGGGTGTAAAATAATACCCCAGATAGGTACCCTGGATGCTTTTATAATTTATTCATTCAACAATATCTTTTGATGTAGTTAATGTTGTATTTCCCTGGCCAGGGCTGGCACATGAAGCGTGAGAAATCCTTATGGACAGATTGCTTTGCCTTTCCGAAAACAAACTCGTGTTATCTGCAGAGTGGCCTAAATGAGCTGATTCCTCTGGGATGTGTTGCCAGGCCACGGGAGATGCCCTGGCTGGCTGCTGGAGTCTTCAGGCTCACCTTTAACCAGGGAAGGGGTAAAGACACCAGTGTCCAGGGAACTCTGATCCATTTTATCCAGTGTGGTCAGCACCTGAACTGTTCCTTCTGCAGCACTGCAGCAGCGGAGTGCAGCAGTGAGTGGTTTTCTCCAGATGAATCTGATGAATTCCATTTCCATGGTTTAGGCCTAATCCTTAAAATGCCAAGCCAGTGGAATCAGAGGATGAATGTATGTCAATGGTTTTCTTTTGGAGGGAGACTTTTATTTTTTACTTTTCACAGCCTGTCCATCCTAGTCCACTGAAGAAACTAGAGATATTTTTAGACAGAGGGGTCCCTGAAGCTGTATTCTACCACCAGAGCTAGAACTCCAAGGGTAAGTGTTAATCTCAATCTGATTTCATGTGCAAAACAGCTGCTTGCATCTCTTGCTCTGCATCTGTCTCAGATGGGGCTGGTTTCAACCACTATGGTTAGTGCAGCCAGAAAGTTAATTTAGTGCATATTGGGAAATTCCTCAAACACCATGAGACTTAACACCATTTTTTCCATCAAACCCTTGAAGTTTGTGTTGATATTTAGAGGTGTGAGACTGCAGGGCTGGGGAGTGGAATGTTTCCCTAATTTATTGGAGGGAGTTGATCTGGGGTGTTATCTCCATAGACCAAGCTGTTATTGTTTCGCTTACAGGTTAAGTGCAATATAACTCAAAGTCACAAAGCGTTCCCTGTAATGCAAGCCCCATAACACTCTGCTGTGGCTGACACCTGAGGTAAAGAATGTGTCTGCCAGCCTCCTTGAATAACTTGCCAGTGTATTCTAATTGGGTTTACACAAGGCCCAAGTTTATTTATAGATGTGCTTTCAAGTGCATTATCCAGCGGTGAGAGTGCTACTTTGGGAATCATGAGATGGGAGCTCTTGGGCTGACTTTGCTCCTGCCTCTGCTGCAATTTTGAGTGTCTGTTTGATGGCAGATGTGCCTGTGGGTCTTTCCTGGGTCTCACAGCCTGAGCAGCTTTACCCAGCCTTACCCAGCACAGTCCCCAGTGCAGACAGTGGGAAATGCCACTAACATAATCAGAGAAACGTCAATGTTCCTTCAAGGGAAAAGTCTGAGAGGTCTGGTTATGAGAGAATCGCTCTCTTTGGCTCAGAAGAGGAAACGAGGGTCAAAAAGCACAGAGCTGTCACTTTGGAGTTCCCAGAGCTCTGTGCAGGGGAGGCTTCCAGGAGGAAAGCAGGAGCTTGCAGAAGGGAGAGAGGACCCGTCTGGCTCTGTGTGAAAACAAGGGCTTGTTGGGAGAACCTGATAACAGCTCAGTTCAGCACAAGAGCAGGAGCTGTGTCATTTCAGTCCCCCTGACCAACTTTTAGGGAGACGGAATTCAAGCTCAGATCACTTCTGCCAGTCCCAGGGTGCCCCATCTCAGTCAGTTTTAAGGCACTGGCTGGGTCTGTGTGAGGAAGTGCTGCAGAGAACAAGCAGCAGCCAATAAAAGGGTGGAGGGCACCAGCACTTGCTGCACATCGGTGTCTCTGCTACAGCTAATCCATAAAAACTATGGTTGTTACAGAGAGGAAGAAAACTGGGCAGGAGGTAGCCCGGAGGAGGCAGCAGACGGGAAAGCAGCAGGAGAAGGAGCAGACTGCGAGTGTTCAGAGGTGCCCAGTGAGGGGCTGCTGGACAGGGTCCAGAGTCTGGTTCTTACAGCATTTCAGGGTCCTCTCCAGTGGGTTCACAGTGATTGAGAAATGTTCCTGTGATAAAAAGGCATGTCAGGTCCCTAAAGAGGGATGTACTTGGGGGGTGGCAGAGGGCAGGGACGGGCTGAGAGGTTATGTACACCTTCCCACCCTGCTGCTGGCCCAGTCAGCAACCGCACAGTGCCCCATCATCACCCAGACCATCGAATCCATCCAGCCACTGCGGGGTGGGAGAAGGTCAAGCTGTGAACTCAGGGTTATTAACTAGGGTATCTCGTGCCAGCAGAGGAGCAGCAGCATGACTACATGTACACATGGGTTGTTATTTTCTTATTCCCTCTCCTCTTTCCTCTCTGCAGGGTGGTTTTGCTTTTTTTTTGGAGAAAACCCAAAACCAACTCTGACTTGTTTTCCCATTTTCTGGGCAGCACGGAGCAGGTTTAACACACCCAAAGATGGGTGGGCTTGGGTGTTTCAGGGGCACTTTTGCTACTGCCCTGTACAGCACAATCTCAGCCCCCTTTGTCTTGGGACCCAAAAGCTATTTTGGAGCTCAGTCCCACCAAAATCCTGCTCTGAGGATAGCTGATAGGCTGAGAGCAAGGCAAGCAAGCTAAGGAGACACAAAAAGGAGCCTCAAGATCCTGACTTGCATATAAACCAGATTTTTTTTAAAAAAAAGAAGAAAAAAGCTCAATCCCACTCACAGCTTTTTATGGGGATGGAGGAGGTTATTCAGTAACCTGCATGTTCACAAAGGCACTTTTGTTCCTAATAGGGCCTGAAATGTTACAACCTAATGTGTAACTTCCCCATTTACTCATGTAGCAGCATCGAGGTGACTCTGTAAGGACATGAAATAGCTGCTCCTTAATGACACTGCAGAGCAGCAGCACCGACACCTGCCCCGGGAGGAGGGACGTGCCAACCTGGGCATGCCAACAGCAGCTCCTCTGAGCTCGGGCAGGGCACAGTCGTGACATCCTCCTCATCAGCGGGGCTGTCTGGCTCTCAAAAACCTGCTCTGTGCACGAGCTGGGACAGAGGAGCTCAGCATCCAAAAAGCCGTGATATGAAGCCACCTGACTATGCCTGGGAGTTGCTGGAGTGGGAACTGGCCTCTCCCTGCAGCCAGAGGTGGTGGCTTGTTCAGAACAATGCAAGTTCCTTACACTTGTAAGGTGCTTTATATTCTTAAGCAGTTGTCTTTAAGGATAGGTGAGGCATCCCCATTAGAGACAGGCTTCCTCCACTACATGGGAAAATCGCCTGGGAAAACTAAAGTGGTCCATTGGAGAAGTGAGTGCAAAACTAATGCTTTATCTCCTTCCCCAGCCCATGCCTGAGCCCTCCTTATTACCTGAAGTTGTGACTGTCAATGAAACAGAGATACTGTTTGCTTTTCTAATCCCAGCAGGGGATTAGTTTGAAGCACAGGGACCAGGAGCCCTATAATATGAGACCTAGGCAGCGAAACTGCAGCTGATGCTGTTATTCAACTCAGTAACTGAGTCTTTGAGGAATTATTCTGCATTATTTGCTTCTCTTGTATCGCATGGCAGGAAGTGCCACAGGATAATTACTCACATTAGAAATGCTTCCTTTGGTCTGTTTTGAACATTTCACGTTTCATCTTCCCGGGTGCTCCGTGTCAGAGAAGGGTCCCAGGGGCTGCAGGGTTCTTTTGGGGTGTTACTGTGGAGGGGCCTCCTGGAAAGAGCTGAGAGAGACCTAAAATGCTGCTGACAACAGGGCAAGGATCAGGGAAGGTGGAGACAAGATGATGCCGTCTGGTCTGTTGCCAGACTTCGTATTTGCTTGTGTTTTACTGATAATGTCTGATAATAGACACAGCTTTTCACACCTTCATGGGGAAAATTTACTTTGTTAAAGAAAGTGAACTGGGAAATGAAATGGGGCAGGAGGGCACAAAACTGCAGAACAATTTTTTGGGGGGCTTTGTTTTCTTTCTTTTCCTGGGCATACTTTCAGTGCCTTTTATCAGGATGTCTCATCCCTGGAAGTGTCCAAGGCCAGGCTGGACAGGGCTTGGAGCAGCCTGGCCTAGTGGAAGGTGTCCCTGCCCGCAAGCAGGAGGGGGAACTGGATGAGCTCTAAAATCCTTTCCTCTAACTGTTCTGTGATTCTATGATCATTTCATTTTATCAAATCCAAGTTTAGAGGAAAAGCAAATTTTCTGAGGTAATTTCTACTCCTGCCCAAGGACCTGTCAAGAACCTCTGGGGCACCATCTGCAGTGTGTGGCCCAGCAGTGCCTGTCCATTCTGTGCCCCTGGGTGTCTGGAGAGGTGCCATTAATTCCACAAAGTCTGCTCATCCCTACGGCAAATTCCTGAATGGCAGCAAGCATTAAGTTACCCCCAAGTGCAAACTACAGGGGGACGAGGTGAACATCCCCTTCCTGGCAGCAACAGTAGTGGTTTTCCAGTCACATATCCATGGACTTACTTCATACGGACACTCCTGACCTTGTTTACTTTTTCCTTTATCTGCCTGGCCTTCCCACAAATATTATTGCATTTGTCAGAATAGATCAGTTAAGCGGCCAGAGCCCTTAATGAAAACCTTGACTTTTCTTTAACCCTCCTGAGGAGTTGCTCATTAGTGGGAGATGTTGCTGCTGGTTTGTACACATGGGCAGAGAATCTCCAAACCCATCTCCAGGTGGGATGGTGCCAGCTCCCAGCAGTAGGAATCCCAGTTGTCCCATTCTTATGGATGCTGACAGCTTAGAAATGGCAAAAATAGACCTTTGGTGCCCTGTCAATGCTGTGCACCTGCGAGATCTTTTGCAAGAAACGGCTCAAATGAGTGATTTGCAGAATGATGGCATCTCTGGGTCCAGGTCTTTAGCCATAAAGGGATCCCACTGATGCACAGGGAGGGGAAAAACTATTTTGCTTCTCCCCGTTCTTCCTCCTTTGCACCTCAGTGAGAAAATGGGTCATTTTGTCCTGTGCCAAAAGCAAAATGATAAAAAAAGCTTTTTTCTTCTTTTTTTTTTACTGACTAATTTTAGACTCTTGAGTGCTTTGAAATGCTGGACTCCTAACGGAGAGCACAAGTTTCCTTTACTCACTGCATCTCCAGCTGCTCTGATTTCTCATGCAGGCAGAGGACTCCTGCTCTCTACCCCCTCCCCAAAAAAGAATTAAACCCCACATATGCTTATTTCACCACAGAGTCCAAGCACCTGTGTGAAGTTCCTGAGATACTTCTGAAAGAGAACTGTTCATAGTAGTGAATTTTTAAAATTAAGCTTCTTTTTAAAAAAAATCATTAATCCTTGAGAAAATATTTCTCACCTTCCAACTTCTGTTGATATCGTTTGGAAACAAATGGTTTAGCAAAGCTGTTAGAGACAGATCTTGGAATAATTAGAATCAATGCAACTGAAACACAGTTTCTCAAGGCTGATGTTTTTCCCTTCCTTTCTCTCCTTATGCTCCACACAGCAATTGTTCCAGTGAGAAACAGGTGGAAGGAAAATTGAGTTTTCATTGCATTCATTTCTAATTATTGCTTTTTGTCTCTAATGGGTGTGGAATGCTTAATCTTTGAACTGAAATGTCAAAACATATTTGCTAGATAGATCAAATTAAAATAATCCCTCTCCTTATTAGTTCCAGCATAGTAATTGCTCTGTTTTATTTATGTATCATGGACAGATTAACATTTAATTGCTCTTGTTGTATTCATACCCCAAATGACCATGCCCTGGCTAGGAGGGGATGAAATGGCAGCAGGTGTGTTACAGCTCTGGGGCTGGTGATGTTCTCTGTACCTGCGATGGTGACTGAGCGACACCGGGCCAGGTTACCTCTGAGGAGGTATCAGAATTACAGAACGGTTTGGGTTGGAAGGAACCTCAGAGATCATCTCCTTCCACCCCCTGCCATGGGCAGGGACACCTCCCACTATCCCAGGCTGCTCCCAGCCCCGTCCAGCCTGGCCTTGGGCACTGCCAGGGATCCAGGGGCAGCCACAGCTGCTCTGGGCACCCTGCGCCAGGGCCTCCCTACCCTCATAGGGAAGAATACTTTCCTAATTTCTCATCTAACCCTGATCTTTGTCAGTGTGAAGCCGTTCCCCCTTACCCCGGCACTCCAGCCCTTGTAAACAGTCTCTCTCCATCTTTCCTGTTGGTTCCCTTCAGGCACTGGAAGGCCACAATGAGGTCACCCCAGGCTGCACAATCCCAATCCTCCCAGCCCTTCCTCCCAGCAGAGCTGCTCCATCCCTCTGCTCATCCTGGTGCCTCCTCTGGACTCCCTCCAGCAGCTCCAGGTCCATCCTGTGCTGGGCCAGGGCTGGGGCAGCTCTGCTGGTGGGGTCTCCTGAGATCAAGGTATTCTCTTTTACTGAGGGATTGAACCAAAACCGATACGTGTTGACCTCTGCAGCCTGTTTCATTTGCATTCATGTCTGGGATCTTGGTTCAAATTTTATGGTAATAAACCAAAGTCGAATCTAGATGTGGTCTTGAGCTGGGCCTTGGCTGGACCAAATTTAGAGACAAGTGTCTGGATGGGCAACCTGGTCTAGTAGAAGGTGTCCCTGCCCAGGGCAGGGGTTTGGAACGAGATGAGCTCTAAGGCCCCTTCGAACCTGACCCATCCTCTGAGGGCGCAGTGCTTAAACGTGGTGATGGTGAAGGGTGGAGGTTTGAGAGGTTTGTCTGTAAGACAGACACAGTCCTGGCCTGACCATCTGCCCTTCCCAAGATCGCAGTGGCAGAGGCAGGACAGAGCTGTAGAAATCAAAATATTTTTTCCATGCAAGGTGAGGGTTGTGTTGAGGGATTGTAGATCTCCTTTGGTCTTTATTTTCTATCTGTAGATATAAAGAGCCCCTTTTCCATTTCTGTTTCCTGGAACTTTTCAGGTTTTTGTTTCTATGTCCCTGACCTGGAACTTTGAGGCTGCATCTGGGAAGTCTCCTGGGTTTTTCTCTGAAATTATTTGCTTTCTATTGCCTGATCTAGCCCAAGAGGGAGCATTCGGTCAGTGCACCCAAGCAGTGTCCACCCTTTGTTACTTCTGCCCTCCAAGGCCCCTCAGTAACCACTGCCAGAGAAAGTTGGCCCCCAAGGCTTGAATTACAGTGAAGCCATGGATAGAAAATACACCATGAAATTTTATGGCTCCTGCAAAGGGGCTGCCATCTGCTTTTTCTCCCCCCCCCCTTTCTTTTTTTATAGCCATTCCACAGTCTATTAAACCATTACTGTCTGCTCCCCCACTTCCCGCCAAGATCTGTGTCCATTTCAAAATACACCACTTTGGATTTCAAAGTAGCCCTTGGGAATTCCCCAGATCATTCACACTGTACAGACCTTTACTGATCCTTTTTTAAAAATTGGAATCTATTTGTTCACATGCATAGGTACATACTGCTCTCAGCCCCTTGGCCCCCCCTCCACCTCCTCTTTCTTCACACAAAACAGAAAAAATCTTGCTGTGATGAGCCTGAGCAAGAATTGCTGTGTCTGGTTGTGCTTTGCTGGTCCTGCATAGAGGGATACTCTGAATTTCCGGCCTGAATGATGCTTGTTAGGCTCCTCCCGTGATGGGAGGCAAAGGCTACAGGTACGGGGCTGCTTTGCAAAATTATTCATAGTCCTATAAGCTGCAGGGCTATGAGCACTTTCTGCCTGAAGACATATCTGTCTCCAAACATCAAGCATGATCCCAAGTGCTCTGTCTCCTCTTGCTTTCCTGTGCTGTTATTATCCCATCTCTTTCCTCACTGTTGTTTTATGAAGAGGGAACTGGATTCCTCTTGTTTCTGGAAATCACTTTTGCACGTGGTGAGCTTTGTTATGTCTTGTGATGGGAGGGTTTTCCTTTCCTTTAAACATTTGGGTAGGTTTCATATCTCCCTCCCCCGAGTTTTTTGTTCTGGAAGGTGGAACAAAACATCTTCAGCTGTGACAGGTGGGCCCAAGAGGGAACACACAGACCCTGCCGGGTGCCGGCATCGCTCTGCAGGGAACTCATGAGGCTGTATATTTGTGCAAGGCATTCCTGCCAGTTCCCTCCTTAAACTGATTCAGCTCTAAACCAAACCAGATTTCCATAGCAAATGTGTCTCTGCAACTTACAAATCTACTGGAAGGGGACTGCAGGTGCCAGGGGTGTGATTTGCCTTTGGTTACAAAGCAGCTGCCTTGTGGTCCCTGTGTAAAAAGCACACGTTTTTCTGAAGGTGGTTTTCCACCCCATCCTTGTCTTCTTTTCCTGCTGGTTCTGCACTGCACAGACAGCCGTAGGGATCCAGGCAGCCTGGAACAGCTCAGGGCAGAGCTGCTGCTGTGGTTACACCCCAGCAATGCTGCTGACTCCTCTGCAGCAGCAGATGGCTCAGATGTGCTCGGTGATTTATGCTCCGTAGTCATTTTGAGATGCTGTGTGATGGTTCAGGGCCACCTGCAGCATCCCGGGGAGGAGGAGAGTCTCGGTGCTCCGCCAGCCAAATGGAAATGCTTTTTTTAATCTCCAAGCTGTGCAAACAGGGCTCTGGACTAGCAGCTTGGTGCAAACTCTGCTTCCCCCGTGGCTCCTGCTTTCCCGGACGATCCTGCCCCACAGGCGCAGCCGTCTGCTCGCGGCGCGGGTCCCGTGCCCGGCTCCGGGGAGCTGGGGAACCGCTAGAGGGAGATGGGAATGACTCCCGATATCCGCAATTCTTGTGTTTTCTCTAACAAGCAGCAATTAACCTTCGCAGCTGCACGGCTGGAACACGGCTCCAGCCGCTCCCCAGGACCTTCCATACCTGGAAGGAGGAGCTCAGCCAGGTCTGCTGGGTCCTTATTTTGGGAACCGTCTTCGGGTTTTTTCTTAATATAAATCACACAGCCTCGCTCTGTGCTTGAATCCCAAACCCTAAACTTGGTTGATGCTTTCCTCTGCCCTAACTGGGAGTTAGGGTATGTTCTCTGAGAAGTTATATATGGGACTGATTTGCTGTTCTTCAGCTTTTTTACCTGGGATAAAAAGTGCTTGGGGGCATCTGTAGCTGCAGGCAGAGTACAAGGGTGCCTGCATTTCCCAGTCCCTGATTTAACTGAGAATACAGGGTTTGTCTTTAAGGTAAAGGCTAGTCTGTGCTGCCAGACGTTAACCAGCAATTTGAAAAATGAAACTAGAATGATAAATACTTCCCATCCCAAAATGTGGATCTTTCTTGGTAGTACAGGGAAGCACACAAAAACATTGGTTTGAAGTAAGTTCAAATGGCTAAAATGAAGAAAATAATTGTTTTCAGTGTGTTTCTCTCAAGCATGGATTTTCATTTCTTCCCTCTTTTTCATCTTTCTACTGTGATTAAAAAAATAAAAAGAGACAGGAAAAAGCTAAAAGCAGCAGTGTGTGAGTGTGTGAATGTGTGTGTGTGAGTGTGTGAGAGAGAAAGATTGTTGAGAACTGAGACACAGTTTCTTGGTTTGAAACAATGTGAGAATTTTCATTACTTGCATTTGAAAAGAAAACCCCAACCAAACCCTGAGCAAACTGAAACCTCATGTGCAAACTGTCAGATTCTTTCAGAAGCTATTTTTCACTTGAAAGCACTTGCTCATAGAAAGCATCTTGCCCAGCCTTATTACGAACACAAAAGCTGCACCTAATTGGTTTATATGTTGACAGGCATCTTATTACTGAGAATAACAGTGCGTGTGTTTCCCCCCTCGCTGCGCGGAATCGCCCCGGCTGGACCCTGTCATCCACCAGATTTGCTGCTGCAAGAGCAGGCAGTGGTTTGGTGGCTTCATTTCTCCCTTTTCCATTGCAAATCAGCAGTTTGCAAATGTAACCCGGGTGCTGGGAATTACATGTGTCTGATGTGATGGTGTTTGGTGTCTGCGCCTTCAGGGCTCATCGTGGTCCAGCTGGGACATCAGGTGTCCTGCTGGACACTGGAGCTGCTAAATGGGGGAGGTTTGGGCTGAACTGACCCAAACTGGTGCCAGTTTTGTTAATCCACTCTGGAGCTGTGGTGCTGGATTGAGCAGAGCCCAGAGGCACCGCACTCTGCCCGGGTGCTCCTGGTTTCCTCTCTCTTTATGTCTCAGAGTTGACAGCTTGAATACCACAATACTACAGTGCAGCCCTAAATACAGACATGTCATTGTGTTGATTCCCTGCTCTTCAGCTTTTCCACCTGGGATAAAAAACGATGGGGGCATCTACAGCCACAGGCAGAGCACAAGGCTGTCTTCATTTCCCCACCCCTGATTTAAGCCAAAATTCAGAGCTTATCTTTCAGGTGAAGGATAGTCTGTGCTGCCAGTGGTAAACCAGCAGTTTGAAATCTGAAATTAGAATGATAAATCACTTCCCAGTGACACAGTGATGGCTGAGGTTTTACCTGGGGATCTCAGGAGACACCAGGGGAAGGTTTCCTGCTTGCTGAGCGCTGGCATGTAGCTCACACACTAATTAAACATTACATGGGATTTTCAGAAGTGCCTGCATGAGGAAGGCACCTGAGACCTCAACAGCTTTGGTGTTTTCAAAAGTCTCTTTGCCTCTCCAAATTCTTATTCTCTGCTGGGGACTGGCAACCTCCACTTGGTGGCAACTTGATGGTCCAATGCAACCTCCAGCTCAGAGTAAATGAGAGCTGATGTAAACCTGAGACAGAAATCACACTTGAGCACAAGGCCATTACTCCAAGCCCTTTGAAGAACTTGGTCCTGGGAGGTTTTGCTGCCATGGGCCTCCTCTGCCAGCTCTGTGCACCTTCAGCTGGTGCAGAATTGCTGCCTCCTGGTTCACCTCATTGCTCCCAGCTCCAAATGACGAATATCTTTGGGGGAAATGAAGGGCTGAGTAGTAGTTAATGGCTTCAAAAAGCCATTGAACAGCTGACAGGTGGATGAGAAATGTGTTTGTGCCATTGCACAGTTCTCCTTCTTGGACCATATTTACAGGATCCCAGGAGCTGCTGCATATTTAATATTTATTGGGAATCAGAAGAATTAGAGGCAGTTCCAGGAGTTACAGATAAAACTGGGTCCTTCTTTGCACTGGGGATTCACTCCAAACCCAACTCCTGGCATGTGAAACCCTCAGGGGTAGCAAAGGACAAGGAATTGTTACACCAGGCTTGGTCTTGATAGAAGCTGTAGTGTAAACCATGCACACAGGTTAAACTCATCTGAAATGATGCAACGAGAAAGTCAGAGACTGTTCATTAGCTACAGAGCTAATTAAAAATCACAGGTTACAGTGTTCATTAACTCCCAGGCATCATGGTGAGATTCTTGGGGGTGTCATGTGCAGTGCCAGGAGCTGGACTCAATGATCCTTTTGGGGCCCTTCCAAATCAGGATATTCTGTGATTCCAGCAATTGGGTGTTTTTAATTCAAATCTACTGCCTGAAGTGAGACAAAATCTTTGCTTGGTTGGAGAGGGCAGTACCTGGCACTGATGGTGAGCCAGCCTGAGTTAGTGACCAGCTGTGCCTGTGCTGCCCACGGGAGCGGCCACCGAACCCCCGTGGCTGGCATAGAGCCAATGCAGGGCTGTCAAAACACGGAGGCGTTTCTGCACCTCAGTGAAGACTGACACTGCCCAGCCCCAAAGCCAAAACCCAGACAGGCTAGCTGTGAACCTTTGACCACTTCGACTGTCTGCAACAGAGAGTCTTTTTGTGCAAAAATCATGTCTTTGTTGTAAAATAGATACATTTGCTGGCATATGCTCGACTGCACAATGAAGATGCATTGTGCTGCTTCTGTCTCTTATCCTCTGGGACCCTGGGCATGTCCACTGCCAGGCAGAGCCATCCCTGAGCAGGAGTGAGCACGGGCTGGCAGACACATTTAATAAAACCATGGAATTTCACACCGGGCTCACAGGCTCTTGTCAGCCTTTCCACAGTGCTGGAGAATGGGTGGTGCTGTGAATGCCATGTGGTGTTCCCAAGGCTGTGGCATCTTTTAAAATCAGTCAAATGTGGCCTTGATACAACAGCAGCGAAACTCGCCAAGGATTTACTGCTGAAGGGGTTTCAGTAGAAAAAACATGCTTCCCACAAAAACAGAATTTTGATTAAAAAACAAATTCATATCCTAGGAAAAACATGCCAGTGTCTTCCACTCGGGGTTTACTGAAATGTTTCATTTCTCAAATGGAATGGAAAAATTTCAGTTCAAGAGTAACTCATGTTTACTGCCTGCGAGCCACCTCCTGACCTGAAATATGTCCCTGAGGACATGCCTGGGTTTTGCTGCTGTGAGAGTAGCTGGCCCATGGCCTGGGCAGGACACCTGGTTCCGAGGGCACGAGCAGGAGGCATCATTATCTGTCTGGGTGCAATTTGGGGCTGAACTGGCCAAAACGGGCAGTGAAACAGAAATTCTTACTTTTGAGCAGACTTGGGTATTGGTAAAGCCACAAACACATTTACAGAATAGTCATAATTTCAACCTCCCAGGGAGAGAAACTGGGGTTTAAACGGAATTATTTGCAGGCAGAGATGGGGGGGTGGGCATGAGTTTATGGTGAGAGATCCTCACTGTAAGGACCTCATGTCTCTGGTAGGATTTCTCATCTAATGCCAACCTCCAGGAGTGAAACGAGAGGATGTTTTCCTTCAGGCTGCTAAGGGAAATGCTACCCTGGAAAATTTTTAATTTTAGGTGTTGAAATTCAGCTATTTCCTGTGCTATACATTTGTGTGACACATATATGACATAATTGAAACTTCTGGAAACTCTTAGAAAATTAACCCCCCGTCTCGACATCATATAAACTGGAAAGCTGTTTCGAAAGTTGAAATAGTGTGTGGGATGTGAAATTAATGCATGTGTGTAGAAAATCCTCGTTGGTGAAGGTGAAGGGTTTGGTTTTCCTCAGCCTGGCTATTTCTTGTGGTGGCCAAACACTGCTTTGGGCCAAGGCTCTGTGCGTGGGGCTGAGATCTCGCGTAGAATTCAGCAATAAAACACTGGTGCAGACAGCAATTCTTCTTTGCTCATTCCACTGATAAAATATTCTTGCCTGAATACATGCTTAACCATGCTCTCCAATTAGCCTGCTAATTAGACCCCCAGTATCTGTTTAGATTATTAATGGAGCTGAAAGTCTTTTTAAAGCAACATTAGATATAGCTGAAGAGATTGCTTCAGGGGGTGGGAGATGCTGCAAGCGTGGGTCATGTTTTCTGCTTTGTTGTGCTGAGTTTGGGGGAGGTTTGATCAAACATTGTGGGGTGAAATGGCTCCCCAAGTCCATGGTACTGGCACTGCTGGGAAAGGTTTTTGATGGGAGAAGTAGTTTTTCAAAGGGATCAGTCCTGCGTTGAAAATAGGAGCAGAGGAACTTTCCATTAAGGAATAGGAAATTGAGCTGGAGTTTTTTAGAGCACCATTTTAAAACAGAATATTTCAGGTAACTCCAACAACATGAAATATTCCTTCTTGGCTTAAACTTTTCCAAAAGGAAATGTTTCATTTTGATTTGCCCAATGAAATATTCAATTTGTTTGGGAAAAAAAAAAAAGAAAGAGTGTTTCTTATGACATAGTTTTACTTTGTAAAAATGTAATTTTCTGTCAGAAAAAAACCAATTCCAGTAGAAAATTCCCTGCTGACTCCTGGTGCAACCTGTCCTGGCTGCTGGAGAGGAACTGGGGCTGGCTTTTACAGCCTTCAAGGCTGACCCTTTCCCTTTGATCAGTGCTGATTCACTTCCTAGCAGTGGGTGCTCCGCTGCCTGGAACACTCCATTCTCATTGCTGCTCTTTGTTTGGGAAAGTTGCTATAAGCTTTTAGCATCCCAGTGGGCATGGAGAAAGGATCTTTATACAAGTTCCCACTCGGCCTGAAACAAGCCTGGCTCGTTTCTTTTACACAGGCTCACCCTGAAGGAAAAAACCAGCTTTTTGTGACCTGCTGCCCCCAGAGCTACCTTTGTTTGGACTGCACAGTGTGTCTTTATCAGCTCTGGGCACACTGGGCCACCTCTGCTGGGGCAGCGGGAGGCACGGCCTGTGCTGAGCAAGGACAAGCTGCCTGTTCATCACCAGCACAAAAAGGATCTTCCTTTCTCAGGACCCTCAAAGCCAAACCTGTCTGGGACACGGCTCCACCCTGGGACAGCTGCCTCATGGGTGGCGTTTCCTTGGGCGGCCCTGGGTTCATAGGAAAATAGAATCATGGAATGATTTGGGTTGGAAGGGACTTTAAAGTCCATCTAAGTCCAGCAGGGACACCTTCCACTATCCCAGGGTGCTCCAAGCCCCGTCCAACCTCGCCTTGGGCACTTCCAGGGATCCAGGGGCAGCCACAGCTGCTCTGGGCACCCTGTGCCAGGGCCTCTCCACCCTCACAGGGAAGAATTTCTTCCTCACATCTAATTTAGACCTACTCTCTCTCAGTTTGGAGCCATTCCCCCTTGTCCTGACCCTCCAGTTCCTGATGAGGAGACCAGCTTCATCCTCCTTGTAATCCCTTCAGACACTGGAAGGTGCTGTGAGGTCTCCAGGTGGGTTTGTGTGGTGGACATCACACTCACAAGCAGTAGAAGAAAGGGGTTGAACATCAACAGGAATTGTTGGAAAGTTTGACATCTGCAACTCCCTTGTCTTGTTCTTGTCTCCATGTGCTTGGGCTTGAGATGGATGAGAGCACCTCTACCTCAGACCCCGTGGATGCAAAGTCAGCCTCATCATCAGGTCTATTGGGATAACAATAAATTTTTTAAAAAATAAATTTACATATTTAGACACAGACTCTAAATAGACATATTTGAGATCTGTAGGGCACATGGGATGGGGATAATGGGGGATGGATTTGGGCACAGCCTGAGGCCACCCTTAGCAAACAATCTGTGGCTTTTCAAATGGAGGGTTCCAAACTGTGTGGATGCAATCTGAAGTTTAGCAGCAGAGGAAAACACAAAGTAGGCTGGAAAGTTTCAATCCAGCCTTGTTTGTTTTATTACAGAAAAAAACAAACAAATCTTATCAGCAGGCTGCACATTTTCTTCCCAAACTTACATTTTTCATCTACAGTGATGAGGTTTTGTTAAAAGAGAAAGAATACATTTTTGGTTTGGGGAAATAAGGAACTGGGATTTTGGGGATTTTCTTTCTTTTTTTGCTTAAAATTGAAATATTCTGGGGACCTTCTGCCAAGCAAGACCCAAATAGCACCAGATCTTGACAAGGTTTGGAGAGCTCCAAGATCCCTGAAGGAGCATGAAATATTTCAGTGCTCAGATCTGAAGACAATTCCTGCCTTTCCTCCTCAGCCTTTTCTTTTATTAGGTCAGTCTTTTCTGTGCTTATAATGAAGGAAAATCGAGCGGGTTTTGGGGGAGGGGCTGAAGATATTAACAGAAATATGAGTTTGGTCTGGCACAAGATGCTGGAGTCTGCTGGTGTACTGTGAGCTGTCTTAAGACCTAATAGGAAACAAATTGTTTTTGGGGTGCTGCTGAGGACTCACAGGAGGTCTGGCTGTTTAGGAGACCAATGGGACTGTCCCAAGGGCAGCTCTTATCACTAAGGGGAGGCTGTTACAGCAAACACAGGGTTTCTTGTCAGTCCAGAGTGCACATCCCTCGCAGCAAAATTAACAGCACAAATTGTCCTGGTCGTGAATTGAAGGACACTGACCTGGGAGGTGGCGTTTGCAGTACCCGGCATCTCTCCAAGGTCTCCCTGATAGGGACGCTGGGGGTTGTTTTGTTTGTGGCCAGCCAGCTTTCTCCTCTGTGACCTCTCATCTGGGTCCAGCAGCGTCACCCTGAATTCTGCTCTTTGACTTCATTTTTCAGTTCAGAAATTCATCCCTCTGACCCTGTTTTATCAGAGGTAATTTTTCCTCCGTTGTTCTGGGGTGGGCTAGAACTGCACAACGCAGCTCTGAATCAGTGTGACGGCCAAAACACTGGTTTAGAGCCACATGTTTCCAAAACACCCTTTTTGTTTATCTCACTACTGTGTTTGCCTGTGTTGCCCTCCTGTGCACAACTGGAAGGGTCCGTGCCAAAATACCTCGAGCAACTTGCTTTACAGAATGTTGCTTTTCAGAAGCCTTTCTTAACTGAACAAAAGCCAGATCGCAGGAAACATTTGGGCTTTTACTCAAAGTAGCATGAATAACACCTTGTAATAATAATCATTATTAAACAGCATCTTTTACAATTAATAACGTGATTTTAAATTCAAATCAGTTTTGGTAAAAGGTTATTTAGTAGCAAGTTGAAAGAGATGAAGTTGAGTATGAAAAAATCCCAGCAGCTGTGCTTGGCAGTGTCTAATCAAACCTGCACTTTGTCCCAGCTCTCCAAGGGCAGCCTGTGGATGGACTTCAACCTGCAAAGAAAACCCTGTGGGCATCACATTTACTTCCTATTTTTTCAACTTGAAAACTAGTTTTGATTTGCAGAAATCTGCCAACATTCCAACAATTTCTTTGCTCGAAGGTGTGAAAGGTGTTCCTTTTGTCAGCCTTTGGGAGAATACAGGCAGTGAATTGGAGTTTCAGTTGATCTCATAGAATCACAAAATCCCAGAATGGTTTGGGTTGGAGGGACCTTACAGATCATCTCATTCTACCCCCCTGCCATGGGCAGGGACACTTTCCACTGTCCCAGGCTGTTCCAAGCCCCAGTGTCCAGCCTGGCCTCGGACACTGCCAGGGATGCAGGGGCAACCACAGCTGCTCTGGGCACCCTGTGCCAGGGCCTCCCCACCCTCTGAGTAAATCTAAATCTCTTCTCTTTTCATTTAAAATCATTCTCCCTTGTCCTATCACTATCTGCCTATGTAAAAAGTCATTTCTTTGACTTGACCACGGCTGTGGTTTGATGTGTCACCTTCAAAGGACTTGTGTCCCCAGGGCCACATGTGGAGCAGAGGATGCAGGGCTGCTGTGGCTGATTCCCTTGTCTGAGGCACTGCCCGGGTCTTTGTCCTCGCTATTGCTGGTGCACAGGAGCCTCAGAAGGAGCCACGGGGCTGTGCTGGGGAGAGCTGCCTTCTCTGAGCCGGGAGCACATCAGCCAGCCCCGGAGATGCCATGTAAATCAGCCATGACTTATCTGGGATCTCCTGGCATCACTGGGCAGGGGCACTTGCTCCAAGCCATTTCCATGCTGGATTGAGGGTTTGCAGCTCTTGGTGACCATGATCAGATGGAGAGCTGGTGGAAAAGTGCAGGGCTGCTGAGGTGAGAGCTCTGTTTGTTTACTCTGAGGCTGAATTCAGCCCTCAGCTGCTCGTTCCTCCTGTTGAACAGGATTGCAAAGCTCTCCCCAAACACTGTAACTAGGTCAGCCTGAGGAGAGGGCTTTGTTCAGCCCTCCAGATGTCTATCTGTCTATTTTTTTCCCTTGCTGTTTTTAGTTTTTCCAAAGCAGAATCCTTTATTTAAGCCCTCTCCTGAAACCTGGCAAAAACAAAGACCTGGAAGTTTCATAAACCTTCGTCTTTTGCCTAAACACCTTTCAGCCACACGGTATAAACAGATCACCTCAGTGGTTAAGCAGAGGTGTCTCTTTTCAGCATTGCCTTGAGCACAGACACTCACCAGGTGCTGTGGGTCCAGGCCACGAGCAGCCTGTAGCCCCATACAAGGGGACTGGCATAGGAAGCAATTTCTTGCAAATCACTTTAGATGCAAATGTTCCCCTTTGGATGGTTCTTGGGCTCTGAATCTGGGGACAGTTCTCCCATTCCAGCGCTTTTGCCTTCCCTGGAGCTATGCCCGGTCGCTGCTTGGTGTGTGAGCAGGAAATGATTGGAGTGTAGGGACAGAACCTCAGTTCAAAACCTGACTTTGGATACGTCTCTAAATGTAACTTCTCTGCCTATTCCCATACCCCAAGTGCCTCTGGCTGCATGTTCTATTGATGAGAAAACCCTAAATCCCAGAGCAGGGGGCTGACAAAGGTGGGGTCAGGGATGGGAACTGGGTGGTGGTGGTGGATGAGCAAGGTTGTTATGAAGCACATTCTCAAAATGTAATTGGGGCAGTGAGAGGGAGAATGAATCAATGTCACCCTGAGTAAGCACGGAGATCAGCCTGGCCACATTCCTGAGATAGCTGTGAGCAGATCTGACACTGGTATTCATGGGAGACTTAAAACAGAGTCCAGAACTAAGGGTGTAACCTAACCTTGGGAGCAGTGGGAACTTGAAGAAGATCAAGGTAATCTCAGGAGGCTGCAAAAGAGAAAGTCAGATGTGGTTCAGCAAGTGCAGAGGGGCTCAGGTTTAATTCCTCTGTAATATCCGTGGCTGTGAAAGGAACTGCCATGCTCAGCCCTGGCAGCACAGCCTGTCCTGCAGAGCAGCGTCCCGTTTTCCCCAGAGGTCATCAGCTGGAAGATGGGCATGAGACGAGCAGGGCCTGCAGTAACTCTGGGAAAAGGGAAGTCTCTTTGTGCTCTTTGCAGAGTGCCAAGCACTTCCTTTGCCGCTAAACCTCCATGGTGCTGTTTCAGTGAGCACGTCCTGCTTGAGCAAAGGGGACGGGGAGCAAAGGTCGGTACCTCCCACTGTCTTTTGGGAATTGTGCATTAGATAGCTTTGAACTGGAGCTCTCCTGGCTTTAAAAGCATCAGGATTCACCTCATCTCTAATAGGTGTCTAGGAAAGCACCAGCTGAATGGCCTTGGGGACTGACCACTCCATAATTTCTCACATTTTGAATCTTTCTACCAGGATGTGGCTGGAGGGAGCCCCCTAAGCAGGGTCCTGGGAGCTACCCTGGAGCTGCTTGGGACAGGAAGACTTGGGCAAGAGCCTCCACATGGGTCCCTCACACCACCACCCATGAGGACGATCAGTTAAAGCTCCTTGTTGAGCTCCAGTTTACCTTTAGTTCTGCTAATACAGCAAAGTTCTCCCAGCCCTACTAAAGGCTTCCAGGCGTCTTTGCTGCTTATGGGGGCTGGGGGAAAATCCATCCCATTTCTAATTGTCACGTTCGAGCCTTGTGCAGGCAGATTCATTCCATATGGCAAAGGGATCTGAGCTGCTCAGCCTGGCACAGCCAGGCAGTTGATGGGAAAATGATACATTTAATTGTATGGACGTCATAGGACTGGAGTTGTTTGCTTAATCCTGGAGCTGGAAATAAATACAGAAAATACTGAATACACAGTTGTTTGGGGATGATTCAGAGCATTCCAACTTTCCTTGTAGTGAGGATTTGGAGGGCATCATGTGAAGGAGATTCCCATTTTCAAGCTGCACAGGACAGATCTGAGCTGGTTGTTAGTTTGTTGGGTTGGGCTTGTGGACATTTCAAACAGCTGTAAATGTGGTCCCATGTTATGAAATGAATCAGATCAGAGTCTCTTCTGATTTTCAAGAAAGCACTTTTTGATGTGTGGAATTGGGCTGTAAAACTCAAATGAGGGAGAGCTGCCCTGGACCCAGAGCTGATTCCTTCTGCTCATGGTCAACATAATGTCTTCACTTTTCCCTGAAAATCCAATGTGTTGATCAGCTCCTGCTGCCTGCTGGAAAAAGCTGTCCCACGTTAGAGCCAAAATCTCCATGTTTTACAAGCTTCTCCTCCTACATCTCTGTGTTTGCTCCTCTCCCTTCACACACAGCATCTTTCTCTGGGGTTATTTGCTGGTGGTGACAATTCTTGGGGGCAGAGGATGGCAGGGCAGTCTTGTCATGGAGTGTCCCAATGTACAGGTGGAAACCAAGGTCCATGTGGTACAACAGGCTGATCTTCTGTACCATGAAGCAGCACTTTGTGAGACCACAGAGGGGAGTTTAGGCATGGGAACAGAGGTGTCAAACCTGGTGTTTTCCCTCTGACTGCCAGGACCCAGCACTGCTGCTCATTTGCTGAGGGTTTCCCAGACAGATGTGAGCTGTGGGGCTCCTGTCCAGCCCTTCTGGAGGCTGATGTGCACTTGTGGTAAGGCCAGCATTTACCAGAAGTGCTGGATCTACCACATGACACAGCATTTGTGTCTTGCGAGTCATCAGCCTGGCTGGGAACACAGCACATCTGCTCCGATCAGGAAACCTGGAAAACCAGAAACACAGGTGTATCCCCCCAAAAAATCTCAGAGAAGGAATTCCCAGGAAAACCTGAAAAAATTAGTCTTCCCAAAACTGCTGCTTCTGCCTGACAAAGATGTGAAACGCCTGGAGAAGACAGAACGTGGTTATCTGTAACCCACAGTAACTTCACCTCAGTTTCTAACAGCCATTATTTTGAGCTCTGGAGTGTGAGGTTTAACTTCACTTCCAAACTGTTTATTCCACTGAATACTCCTGATAGCCATATCAGCATCCTGCTTGGGTTCCCTTAGTCTTGACACAATTAATAACCAACCCCAGCTCTTGCCAGCAGTGATGAGAGAAATGTCTTGCTCTGACCTAAGGCTGGCTACTCTTAGGTCACTCCAAAGCATCCTCTCCATCAGAAGTGGATCAGGATCTTCTGAAGGGATGGAAGGGAGACTGAACACACTTCTCAGTCTGTGCTGTTATCTCCATGAGTTGCACTCTTCATTATTAACATCCAGCTGCAGACCTTGGGGCTCAGAAGGTGCTCTGCTGTGCCTCGATGAAATTTGGGCTGAATTTGGCACAGGGAGCAAGGCAGTCACTGCAGGGAGGGATTTATCTCCTCACTTTGTGAGGGGTCAGGGCTGCTGACAATAATATCGGTGACCCACCTTCTCTTCTGCACTTCATATTCGTCCACCCGGATTCGTTCTGCTCCAGATCCTTGGGGCTGTTTCCTGGGAATAGTGAATGACATGGCTCTCATTCGTTCCCTTTCTGAAGTCCTTCCATTTGGTACCAACTCTATTTAATATTTCATTTTGCATTTTCATAGCTAGGCACTTATGGACATTAATTATTTAATGGCCACATTTCTTCTATTAAATGTATAGATCAAGACAGCTGCTGGTGTTTTCTAAAGGGGGTGTTCGCTAATCGGGATATGCTGCTCCTCCAACTTTCAAATAAAAATCTCAAAGGCCTCTTTTTTGTTCAGCATTTTCAAAGCCTCACTTTCTTGTTCAGTGCCGGATGGCACCTTCAAAAGCACTCAGTGCTGATCTAACCTTGTTCTCACCACAGTCCCTAAGAAAATAGGGCTGACCCATTTCAAAACCCTCTCCTCTCCCCCACCAAATCCAGCACTGTAGCAATATTCCCAAGCTTTTATCTGCAGTTACATCAGGAGTAAGCAAGCAGGAAAGGCTGGCTTTTTAGCCTCATTTCTGTTCATTTGGAGCAATTCTGTAGCCTCAGAGGAGTTGCTCTGGAGGCATAAAGCGTATGAGGGCAAAGTGTGATTTTTCCATCTAACTAAAGATTTTTCGCCCCTGTCCCATCAGCTGGCCTGGGTCAGGCTCAGATGACCGGGGCAGGAGAGGGTGGTGGGATGAGCACTGTTATGAAGGTGTGTGAGGGTTTGGTTCTCATGTAGATGGAAGATAACAGAATGGAGGAGACTCACCAGTGGGATGGGAATTCTCAGCTTGCCAACATCAAAAGGCAGCTGATCTGAATATTGCTCTCCAACACAAATTCCCCACTTAATGTTTGTGACTGTGTGATGTCTCTGTCTTGGGGGTTGGGTGGCGTTTGAGGCTCCATATTGTCCAAGTAGCTGGGCTCTGCCTCTCTCACAGTGGGAGCTGCCTGGGTGGGCACAGCACATGGTCTGACACAGCCCCACAGCTCCAGCTTAGCTGGAAATGCCACACTGAAACTGTTTTTCTTTGGAGAAAGGCAGGTTCACTTCCTCTTGATAACTGATTTTACTCAGACCTTTGTGACTGAGAGAAAGTAAGGCAGCCTTGCGAGCCTGCCTCCTCTCCAAGCTCGCTCTCCTCCTGGTGATGATTCTTCTCAGCTCTCCATCCAGCCCCACTGGGTTTTGGCTTTAGAACTGTGGAGGCCTCGTACCTTGCAGTTGGAAAGAATGTGCATCTTTTGGGGGAGTAATTCAGTCAGGTCCTGGGCAGGGGAGACATCTCCAAAGCTTTCCTGGAATGCCAAGCTCACCATGAGCAGTCAACCGCCCTTCATTAGTCCCAACATGATGGAGCAGGATGGATTTGCTCATGGGTGGAGCTGGAAGAGAGTAATAAACTCCTCTTAATGAAGGCAGCACTTCGGTTTGCTGTGTCTGGCAGGCTGTTTTCATCTTTTGTACTTCTGGTCGTTAGCATCCCGGGCAAGACGGAGGGACTGCGCTTTGGGAGTGGCAGGCATGCACTCAATTTGCTGCCTACCCCTGGCAGAGGATCAAGGCTGGAATTTTCATTACATTTGCTTTGCCTGCCAGAAAGAAGCACTTTGATTTAATTCTGGTGGCTTCTTGCTCGATGCCAAGCTTGGAATGTGATGATCTGATGTCTTCCAGCTTCTTAAAGCAACCGCAATGTCCCGCCAAGGAAATATATATTTATACAACAGAGGAACTGCATTGGAGTGTGGAATCACTTTATTAAGAGTGAGCCATATTAGAGGTGGATCCCATGGTTTGGAATATGAGACTGGCTCCTTTTCTGTACCAAGCTCTGATATGATCAGAAATTCCTGATTCCTCAATAATTATTCTTGGAAAGCTCATCTTGTTAAAAAGCAGTCACCGTGTCGCTCTCCCTGGGAGAGGATGAGGGATGCTGACAGAGCTGATGGAATATTTCCTGGCATGAAGGTCCTCTAAGAAGGGAGATTGTGCTTTTGACAAGATGACATTTTTCAACAGAAGGCATCTGCTCACCTCAAAGTGTTGCTTTTGTGCCAAAAAAATACCTCAAAACTCAATTGTATTATTTTCTGAACGGAAGTCCAAAAGTTTTGGGGTTTTGGCAACAGATTTCAAGGATCCAAATGAAAAAAAGGGTTTTATTTTTGAAAAACCGAGAGGTCAAAAGATTTTTTTCTTTTTAGTTCTGTTTAAAAATTTCGGAAAAATGTGAACGTATGTTCCATGTGATGGAAGGGACCCTCTTTCAAACCAGCTCTAGATATCCATAAAAAATAAGTGTTAGTGGGTACTTCACTACAGCCAAGTTCTGTCACAAATCATGATATTGGAGGACCTGTGGGAACCAGAACAACCTGCAAGATTTTTATTCCTTGCAGCTCTCTCTGAGGTAGTTTAAGCTGATCCAGTGTGGGAGGAACAGATGAAATAAGAGGCAGAAACAAATTGTGAAAATGTCTGAGACCATGAAAAGTTTCAGTTTCTTTCGGACTCACACATCTGGTACTTGCACTATTTCCATCCATTTTGCATTGACTGTTACATTATCCCACAATATTAATGTATTAATATATTAATAGAATGTCAACATTTACATGTAATACAATCAGTGTTTTAATACAAAAGTCAAAATGAAATGAATCAACATGACATTTGAAACAAAATCTTTGAAAATTCCGTCTGTTGAAATTAAATGGAAAAAATAAATAAAAAACCTCTTATGGAAGAGGTTTTATCCCTCCTGTTCCTCCTCCCACTCCTGCCAGCTGTTTCATTCCAGATGTGGTGGCCAGGCACTTTTTTGTCCAATGACCACATTTGATAAGAAAGTCAGCTGTCCATATTTAAGTCCCTTTCTTTGTGTTGCTCTTGTTTGAATTTGATCTCACTTGATCTTCCCTGTGAGGGTGGGGAGGCCCTGGCACAGGTGCCCAGAGAAGCTGTGGCTGCCCCTGGATCCCTGGCAGTGCCCAAGGCCAGCTTGGACGGGGCTTGGAGCAGCCTGGGACAGTGGAAGGTGTCCCTGCCCATGGCAGGAAGTGGAATGGCATGATCTTTGAGGTCTCTTCCAACCCCAATCATCCTGGAATTCCATGATCTGAATTTCCTAAACAAACAGGTCCAAGGTACTGATTTTCTATGGCTTGTCTCTATTGAAACACAGCTGGCTCATACCTCAGGTAAGAGAGCAGGAGAACTTCTTCCTATGCTGATCCAAAAAAGTCAAACTTTAGACATGATTTCCTTTCTTTCCTCACCCTGTGCCCTCAATTTCTTCTCAAAATTTTCTTGGTTAAAATACTTCTTGTCTGTTGGTGCAGCCATATCCTCCACTCACCATGAAATCCCATCTAGAAATCCCCTATAAGCCCATCCAGTGTCTGCCCCTATGGTACAGATTCCTACTTTGGAATTGCAGCAGCTGTGAAATCCCATGCCCCAGGCAACCCTTGGGCTCTGTTCTGTCTTTCCTTTCTTTTACTTTCTACCCTATTTGGACCATGACTTGAAGTTTGTATTAATTTGTTCTGGTTAATACAAAATTGCATACAATCCAAACATGATGTTATTTTTGAATGGTTCTTTCTGGGAAAAGCAAAACAGGAAAAGATAAAGACCTTTACTTTTTTTATTTCCACCAAGAAGCCAATATGGGATCTGTTACAGTCTAGTCGTGCTGGATGGGAGGCAAGGGAACACAGGCAAGGAATTAAAGACCACTGTTTCACAGCAAAATAATAATATACAGTTATTGACATATTTATATACATATTTTTATGTGTATTTATGAAGAGCCCAACTCTCTTTTCATTGGCACTGGTTTTGTTCTACCACAAGAGTCCATGGAATGAATCCAGAGGTACCATGGCGTACGGGAGAAACCCTTGGCATTTATTTATGCTGCCCATCCTGTAATTTCAACCATTCTTCAGGTTTCCCTCCACTTATTTAGGGATTTGGGAACTGTAGCCCTGTTTGGGACATACCACATTAGATTTGGGGTTATCACATTTCTGCATTGCAGCAAAGAGCCCCCATTGTCCCCACACAAGTAGCAGCTAAGAGAGCACTTGAGAACCAGAGCATTGCTCTCACCGCTGCTCTCTCAGTCCTTGCTGACTTTATTTTCACCAAATCCCAGCTCAGCTGGACCGACCCCTTGGCTGCCCCTTGCCTCCTGTCTGGCACTCGACGACAGACGTGGAGTCTCTCCCATGGAGGATGAGGGGTGGGCACAGCGCTCCTGGGTCTGCACGGAGCTGTGGCCATCCTGCCTGGGGAGCTCTTTTCCTGTCTCTCCAGGCCCTTGTAAAGAATCTCTCTCCATGTTTCTTGCAGGCTTCTTCCAGTACTGAAAGGCCTCAGTTAGGTCGCCCCAAAGCCTTCTCTTTTCCAGGCCGAACAACCCAAAAATTCTCCCAGGCTTTCCTCCCAGCAGAGCTGCTCCATCCCTCTGGTCACCTTGGTGCTTCCTCTGGGCTCGCTCCAGCATCTCCACGTCCCTCCTGCGCTGAAGGCCAGAGCTGGATGCACACCCCATCCCCACGGAGGGGGAGCGCTGGCTGTGCTGCTGCCTGGAGCAGTCGGGCTCACCGCCTGCGAGCTGCACGGAGCAAGCACAGACATTTCCAGCTGGGGAATCCCAGATAGCATCATGATAAAAGTGCTTGTGAGCAGCCCTTCTCTGCCCTGCACCAGGAGCAAAATCCCCTTGGCACAGGCACAGTTTTCACTGACCTGTCCTGTGTATTTGTAACAGGAGCACAATTTCTTTTAAGTCAAAGGTATATGAGTGAGTCCCCAAATTTGTACTGTTCGCCCCCCAAATGATTATAGTTACATTTGCATATATGATATACAGATATAAGGAGATTTAATCAAAATGTAGCTGCCAAGGGGAGACCCAGTGAGTATATGTTCATCAGAAAATCATTATTAAAGGCTTTCCAGGTTGGCAAACTTCAGTTTAAAATTAAAAGTGAGATTTTCTTCATTACCCCTTTGAATATTTTCACTTATTTCAAATGCAAGAGCCAAAAAAAAATAAATCAGTGCCAGCTTGCAGAAGTATGAGTTGATAGAATGGTTATTATTATTATTTATTGGATTGCAGGGAAGGATCTTGGGGGGAATTTCTTGGTGGGTGAGTTACAGGAGTATTAGCTCTGTAATGGGAGGTGGAGGGAAAGGCATTTACATTCAAGACACTGCTCTGCTTTGCCCACATCAGATTTAATTTCTGTAGGAGAAATAGAGGAAACACCTGAACAGATCTTTGAAATTGCAGCTGTAAACACAGAGTTTTGGTTCAGATCACTGGGGAAGGATGGGAGGAGGAGGAGGAGAGAGACACCTCAATACAATTGCGAAGAGAAAAAGACACAGTGTGTTTCTTGCACCTTGCTTTTGGTTCAGGTATATTGTAATACCTGTGAAAGTATTTCGTGTCCTCATAGCTGGGGGACGTTTAGGGCAGAGGAGGTCTGGTGGTATGGGAGACCTTTGGTGAGACTAAATCAAGACAAATCAAATTTATGGTTCTACTTAAACACTTGTCTGCCAAATCTTTCTCACCAGGGCTACATTCAAAGAGAGACGGGAGAGAAATCCAGCAAAACGAGTACAGTTCTCCATGAAGAGGGAGACAAATGGGTGAGTTTTGTACAGACTCTGATGTAGGTAAATCCATTTGCTAGAGCTCATTGTGCAGAACTGAGGCCACAGAGGGGATGTGACAGATGGACAGGTGGATGGATGGACACTGGTGCCCACCTGAGCATGCTAACGATACGTCCTGCACCCACAAACGTGAGACTGGAATGCAGCCGTGGGAATTTTTAAGCAGTAACAAATATTATTTCTCAGATGAGATAGGGATGAAGAGTCTGGTAGGGGAGGTTGTTGGTCCCCCTTGCAGAAGATAATGAAGGTCACAAGCACAGAAGCAGTAGTATAAACAACAAATGTGTACATTTGGCTCCAAACGAGGTCGAGATAGAGTTGTTTTGGTACAACAGACCTCACACAATGACCTGAAATGTCTGAGAAGCAAATATCTCTCCCCAGCAGTGGTAAATCTTGCAGCACCAGATATTATGGATACAAGAGGTCCATTACAAGTAGCACAGAAAATCCCCTTCTGCAGAAAACATTTCAGTGGCACCTTTTATTGTGAGACCCAGGAGGAGTTAGATGGGAATAATAGATACTTGTCCTTGATTAAGAAGTCACGTGAGCCAAAAGTCATGAAACTCCCGATTCTCAGTGCTGGAGGCTCTGGAGGGGTTGCTTCACTTTACTTCTCCCCCTGTTTTCCATTCCTTTACATTTCTTCCAGGGCCCTCCCTGGCCAACCTGAGACTATCTTGCTTTACTGATCTTAACAGTTGATCTTTAATTAAGCCATGGACTGTTTTGGTCATTAATTTAATGTATCAGGCAGGGAATTAAACCTCATAAAAACTCAATCCTAGCTCTGATAGATCACACTGAACCTCAGGGGAACATCAGGGAAAACGGGTGCTCCCTGGGAATGCCCATGGGAACAAAATTTCTCTGGAACCTGACCCACTGCCACGCTCTGAGTTTCCCACATCCCTCCTCAGGGAAGGTTTTCCTAGAACTGGAGATCAGCTGGTTTGGTCAATTTGTGATTATTGAAGTAGGAGGTTTGTTGGGTACTGGCCAAAAGCTGATTGACTAAGAACCACCTCAGAGGACTGTGGGGCAGACCCAAAGCTGAATGTAATTACCAGCTTAATTTTAAATTAATATTTTGTTAGGGAGTGGGATAGACTTTACTCTCCCCCAGCCTCCCTCATAGTACACAGCAGTGATCTGGGTTTGTTGAGCCTCGCAGGGTGCTCCAGGTTACACTGCCTGTGTCTGAGATTCTTAAAACCTGTGACAGTTGGGACCGTTTAAAATCAGAGCAAAAAAAAAGGAAGGAAAATAGCTGGGAATGGGTGAACGTCATATAAATAGCAGTAAAACTGTTAAATCTATTTGCATTTCACACCCAATAATTTTCAACTCCACCTCGAGAGCGCTGCTTGAAAGTCAGCACTTTTAATTGTCCAGTAAATTTCCTTTCAGGCAGCTGCTGCACAAGCTGCCTCCGCCCTCAGTGAGGAAAAGCAGAGAACTGATTTATCTGAGGATGGAGACAAACGTGGCCATTCGTGTGTCACGAGTTCCCCCCTCTGTTTCGCTTAATTCAGCGCCTGAGGGCACTTGGTTGTGGCTCTGCAATTTGTCCTCAGGCACCAGCAACCTGCACATCTGAGATATCACTTGGCCACCACAGCCCGGAAGAGTCCCTGCAAGGTCCGGAGCCCACCCTGCCCACCCACACCCCCAGGAGCTCACTGTGTCCTGCTGCACCAGTAAATCACCCTCTGCCAGGCAGGGAATACGTGGGATTTGGAACAAGCAGCTGTAAAGTCGTGGCTTATAATTCAATTAGAGCTCAGGACAATCAGCTGAGTTGTGTCACATCTATTTAGTTTGACATTGGTTTCTTGGAGGTCTAAGAACATGGCCAAAGGGGAATTGAGTTGCTTATTTTGTTTGGGTGTTTGTTGGTTGGGATTTTGGGGGGGGGGGGTTGGACACTCTTTTTTATTTAAAAGAAAAAAACAAAAATTCTGACCATACTTTTTAATAGGATTATTCCATCAGTTGTGGAATTGTTCAGTGTTCTTGGAAATGGGCACAGAAAGGACCAGACTTGTGTGATTTGTAAATTGGTTTCAAAGAAAGCTTTGGCCACTGGTGTTTCTTATGCCCCATCTCAGAGCCTTTATTTGTATCCCTTGCTTTTTGAAATCTTCATTTCTTTCACTGCCTCTTCCTTGCTCATTGTCTTGCCTGTCTCTGCCACTGCTGCCTTTCCTCTGTCCCTGCTGAAGCAGACACTGCACTGCGAAGCACCCCAGGTACGATGGGTTCTCCCAAGTTCTCCAGTGTCACGCAGTGATGAGCACTAACTGGATTGCCCAGCAAGGTAAAATTAGATCTGATCAGTAAAAGGAAGTGTGGACACATGTGGGAAATAACTTTTTAGCTATCTGAGAGGTAGAGGTTTCATCTGAAATCCATGACTTCCATGAAAATCTCAGGAAGATCTTTATCTCCAGAATCTGGGGTTGTGTTCTGGCTTTTGTTTAATTTTCTCAAACTTTGAAGAAATCCAAAGGAATGAATGGGAGCAGTAACTTCATATCAGATGTGGGGTAAGTTTCCTTGGTGCCAAGCCTTCACTCAGCAAAGCAGGTGGGAAAGCAGGCAGTCCCCACCAGCAGGGGCTGAGGACACTGCTCGTGCTCCTCTCCAGCAGCTCCACCCTCATCCCTGCTCACCCAGCACCCAACCCAACCACAGCCCCTGGTTCTGTTCCAAGTTGTTGTGTCTTTGGGTGAGTGTGGGTGAAGGGTAAAGCCAGGCAAGGCAGATGTTTGTACACAGGTACAGGATGGGGGCATGAGGGTGAGTCAAAGCCAGCGTAAGCAGCCTCCAGCACCACTTGAAAGTGAGAAGGTGAAGCAATAAAAACCAGTGGGACTGGGAGGCCAAAGGCTGGGAAGGACATCCTGCAAGACATCACAGTGAAGAGAAATTGGATGGAGAAGGTGAGGAGAGGCCAAAGTGTCACTGACCAGATGAGAAAGACACGATTTAGGGATCCTTTCACTGTCATGGACATGCTCAGGCATTTTGTTGCTTTTCCTTCATCCACTGCAGGTGGGGCAAAAAAATATATATATTAAAGAAAGGAAACCTTTACAGAGCATGATCATCCTACTTCATCTCAGAGGCTGGTTGGGTGGAAAATCAGTTAAAAGGAAAAAAGAGTAGAGAAAAATCATCTTGCATGGTCTTCTCTGGGCACCTTTCCCTGCTGGTGGAGATAAGACCTTGCTCCCATGTGCACACACATACCTGCCCACACCTGGGAGAGGCCACGGGGGCTCTGAGCAGGTTTGGAGGCAGCTTGTTTGCAATCTGAGCGTCTGACCCACCTCTGCCCTGCAGTCACAGCTGCAACAGCAAAATATGTGTGTGCACGGGGTGGTAACGCTGGCAAGCAATTCTTTTTTATATATATCTGTTCAATAATTACTGCTTCCTTATTCCTCTTAAAAGGTCCTGTGTGATCATAAATAGATTTATTTACCAGTTTTTGTTTAGATAGGTACAGTAAAGTAACCAGCAGCCTCATCTATTGATGCCTGTGCTTTATCATGCATTTAATGGTCTCATTTCTCCATAATGAATGAGTCCTCCAGTGGGAAACAAATTGAAATGCCAGTCTGGGGATCAATCAATGCACACACACAGCCTCTGTAATGGGATGTTCACGTTCTGTAGTGAAGGTATTTTTCTGGAATGGCTTGACTGCACTTCGATGCCACAGATTTTGGCTTTGTTAAGGTACAGGTCTAGAAGAAATGGGGTTTTTTAAAAAAAAAGCAGAGTTGGAAAAATTTCATAAAAATATGCATGGCCCTGGATGACAGAGTTTCCCACTGCCTTGTGTTTGTGAGACATTTCCTCCACGAAAAAACAACTGAAATGCTTTGCTGAAGAGGAGCCTTGTCTGCCTTCAAAGGAGTCCTGGGTGAGACTCAGTGCTGAGGTCTCTGGAGCCACTGAGATGCTCCATTTAAACCGACTCTGTGTCCTTTCAACCCACCAGTGACCAAATGTGTGCAGGACCAGACAACATTTCCAGAATAGAAATAAAACCAGAATTAGATGGGACTTCAAGATCGGTTGGATGGCAGCAGATGAGAACTTGCTGCAGTCTGGAGGTCACGGTGAATCCCTCATCTCTGACTGAGAGCCTGCACCCCGTAGGGCTGGGTTTATTTCCAAGGTGCTCGGTAGGCCTGACCTGCAGTTTGTTTGAATTGATGAGTGTCTTCAGTGACTTGTATTAGGGGTCTAGCAGGAGCTAAAGGATTTCAGTATCAACTCCCTGTGAGGTGGTGAGGCCCTGGCACAGGTGCCCAGAGAAGCTGTGGCTGCCCCATCCCTGGAAGTGTCCAGGGCCAGACTGGACGTGGCTTGGAGCAGCCTGGGATAGTGGGAGGTGTCCCTGCCCATGGCAGGGGAGTAGAACTTTAAGGTCCCTCCAACCCAAACCATTCTGTGATCCTGTGATCAACAGACCAGAGAGCAATTCAGTGTGAGTTGGGTGCCTTTGCCTTCTGTGCGGCAGAGACGTGTCCTTGGGGTAGGGTTCATCTCATGGAACTAATATGAGCTCTCCTGGGCTTCCTCTGGAGTCAATCAAGGCGGATGAGCAAAAGGAGAGGGCAATTAATCTCTCCATATTACCCTAAATCCCTTCCAATGCCATGTGGGAGCTGCCAGCCCTCATCCAGTACTGTCCTTGCCGCTGGTGAGGAGCACAGACATTACTGGACGTGTCAGCTGTGCATGCGATCTTAATACAAGCAGGGAAGGAATATGTTAAAAGTTAATTTGCCATAAAATATGTCCACGTCCCTTTTTAGCTTTTACAAGGGGTTTTTAACTGGGTAGGTTGAAGTGGCTTGCGGCAATAACAGGTCTGTCGTAGGGGTGATAGATTTCCTCTGCTGATGGGAAAACGATGTGAATCAGCCCTGTCTGGCAGCGTGATCACCTCGTTGCAGTGGGAGAGTTCAGCAAGGCCACGGCTGATTAGAGGGAGGCTGTGGGTGATTCCTCTCCCGAGCTTTATCACTCAGCTTTCAAGGCTTGGGAGAAATATGTCAGGGGCTGTCGGGGATGAAATGAACTGTCCCAGCAGCGGGAGAGTCTCCTTCCAGGGCTGAAGGGAGCACCCTTGGAAAGAGATGGAGTATGGAAAGCGTGGCTGGGGAAGGGAGGGGTGGGAGGAGGATGAATGAGAAGAGCTCTTCTTGCGGCTTCAGTTTTATTGATCTGGTCATTAGTAATGCGATGAACCTTAAGTGAATTTCAGGTGTCAGTGCCAAGGCAGGTTATTTCTGCCATAAACGGCGTGTCAGGCAATCTGAGAGCACAGACATTCAGTGGATGGAGAGGAGAAGCGGAGAAGGAGATGGTCCTTCTCGGGAGCCTGTGCTTTGCAGGTGCAAGAGAGCTGCTTTCACCTCAGGCCAGGGGTTCAGGGGAAGTTCAGTGCTGCTCTGAACTGGAGAACTCTCAGTGAAACACCCTCAAAATTCACAAGTGCCCTCATTTTCCGACAAGTAACTGCAGCCTCTCCCAAGGCTGTGCATCAACATCTCCCTCCCTTGGACCCAGGCCCTGAGTGTCTCGCGCAGCCTTCCCCACTTCTTTCCATTGTCAATATTTCTCATTTTTATTGTCATTTTCCTTGACTCCTGGGAGTTCTTTTCAAATACTACAAAATTATAATGCTTTTTTTTTTTTGTCTGAAACAATTACAGGTTTCCTTCTCTCTTGAAAAAGACCTGAGCATTTCTTTCAAAAGCAGTACTTTTTGCCAACATATTTCTCTGCATAGTAGACTGCTCTGGCCCCACAGTGCTAGATTGTATTTCTGCAGCCAGGAGCCTGCAAGTTCTCTAAAAAAAATGTGACTCCTAAATGGAGATGAGTCCTGCCTGGCTAGGAGGTCTCCAGGTCCTCCAGGTCCTCATGCCTGTTTGGATCACCAGGTAATGGTGAGCATCTCGGAGTATCTTGGAGCAGGGTCAAACTCAGGGTTGTCCAGTGAAAGGCTTAAAGATCTGCCCTCCCTGTGCCTACAAAACACAAACTGTCTTTCATTATGTTTCAGAGTTTTTCAGCTCTTTAATTTTAGGCTTTATTTGTGGAAGGGTGGAAGGTTTGGGAGGTGGACAATGCAATGAGTTACTGTATCTAATTGCTGTGATGCATAACATTTTTGCTGATTTTGGGTGTCTTAAAACAAATTTGTATAGTTTACAGCCAGCACCCAGCTGGGGACCTGACCTTAGGCTGTGGGATCTCTTCTGCATCTCCCACTAAATTCTCACCAGCCTCCAGAGTATCCTGTTGGAATATTTAATCCCCTTCCTCTGGAAATCGAGCCTTGTTTGCCAAAAGATAAGGAGCCAGTGTAAGTAGCTGGGTAGTTAAAAGATCCCGGTGGATTTGGTGTCTCGGGATCTGCTGGTTGCCGACTGCATGGAGGCCACTGAAGCCTTTCATGGTATTTTGCTGTTCACTGAAAAATGTGTGCAGGTCATTGACATTCCAAATCTTATGTTTAATCTCTTTTCCCATTGCAATCCTTCCTAAAGGCCTTTGCTGTGCAGTGTTTTACCCTTAAGGTTTTTGGAAGACATGAGAGACCTCTAATATTTCCAATGCTTTAAAAACACGCACTGGACCCTGCAGATTCTAGCCTTAAAATTTCCTTCCTGGAGCAAATTTCTTCTCTTTTAGCATCAATGAATACTCAGGTTGCTTTTCTGGGGACACAGGGAAATGTAGATGTGTGCTCCAGATTAGATGCTGATACAATGCAAACACACTACAGAGGAAATCCTGGCAGGGTCAGGTTCCCTCCTCAGATTGTATCTTTGCAGTGGGTTACTCAGTGCAGTAACTCAATCTTATTTAAGAGTCCCCTTCAAACCAGGGTAACGCTGTTTCCCAAAGCATTAAAAAAGCTGAAGCTAATTACATCTTTATTTCATTAAATATCCTGAACATTGCCCATATATTTCAGGGAATGGCATGACCTGATTTACAAACATATCACCACATGTGCAGTGTCCATGAAAACAATTTTATAAACATTCCTTTGCTGATTCCAGCTTTCTGCCTGTTTGCAGCAGGGCTTGGTGGAAAGATCCTTGGCAGAACGAACCTTGGTGTTTCTTCCCTCCAGGAAAGCCAAGCATTCCTGGACATCTGTCTCCTGGATAATGGGTCTCTTTGGAGAGCTCTGAGACCAGGAGAGGCTGGAAGTGCAGCCTGGCTGGAGAGGGTCTGCCTGTGAGGGGGGAAAAGATCCCAGAAAGGGATCATTTCACAGGCAGATTGTTGTCCTTTGGGATATGGACAGGGGAAGTGCAGCAACTCCCACGTTGCTGCTGGTCAGGAGTAATGTGGAGGTGCGGGAAGAGGGGAGAGCAGGGAGCTCCTCAAAACGAAGCCGTGATTCTCAGGCCACCCCTTGACGGTGAGNGGGTTTGAAAAAAACACCCAGTGTTACTAGAATGAAGATAAAAGTCTGAGATGAGCTCATGCAAGTGTAGTAATTTTGCTGTTTTCCTCCAGTCTTCAGCTCCTGGAGTCTTGCCTTTAGGTGAAAGCACCGATTTTTCTGGTTTTATTGAATATGTTTTTATCACAGTGGTGGAGACAAAAAGCACGTTCAGGGCAGGGCCAGCTGATAACCACCATCCATCCTAAAGCCAGTTGTTACCACCATCCATCCTAAGCCTGAAGCAAGTTAAACCAGCCAGTAAGTTACATACTTGCTCGAGCTCCCTGTTTAGGAGCTTTTATGGCCTCTTTTACAGGCAGAGTCTGATCACTTTGTGCTCTCAGTATTGGTCCTACTGCCCTAAACTCTGCGAGTTTCAGATTTGGTGCTTGTGCTCTGGTGGGATTTGGGTAGACACCCATCACACCCCTTGCCTTGCCATGGGCTGGGGTGCTGGTGAGGTGGATTTATTCTCCTTCTCCTCATGGCAAGGATCCAGGTGCTGGGAGTTGGGATTGCTCCAAAGCTACCCTCAGTGTTGCAGTCAATAGAGGTAAAATCTATCCCCCACTAGAAGCAGAACCAAATGTAATCAAATAAATATTATTCCCTTTCTCCCTTCCAAGCATTTTCTTGCAAAAAAGTAATCATCTTTAAAAAAGAGATTAAAAAATCAAATCAGCTGCCCTCTCCAAGCAAAGCTGGTATTTATCTCCTGGCAAAGTATGACAAAACCACTCCCTTTTTTTTAACCTACAAGAAGAACGCCCTTGCCCAGCCCACCAGCTCAGCCTCCCATCCATGACGGCCCCTTTCCTCTCCCAAACAGGCAACAGATTTCAATTTAGCTTTGAGCGAGGGAAGCTCAATTGGGTTATTAAATTTCACACACTAATTGACACGCCTGCCGTAAAATATAACTTGCACAAACACAATTTATACTAATGACACAGGGAGGGGAAGCTTTCTGCTCCCAGTGCCCCTCTCCTTCCCCTCTCCCCCTGCTCCCGTGGGAACCCGGCTTAATTGCCCCTCCAGCGCAGGGAGGTGAGCAGGGCTGGGAGGTTAAAGAGAAATAAGTACTGAAATGCTGATGGGATGTTTCCTGTTTCAGCAGTGAGGGCTGTGCAGGTTTCAGAGCTCACTCCCCTTCCCAAGGCCTCCCCCGGGCTTTGACTTCTTCATCTGCAATGGCAACAGAAGAACCTCAGCCGAGTGCCCTGGCACGAGTTCACCAAGGATGTGTTACAGGGAGGCTTCTGCAGGCTGCTGCAGATCTTCATTCTGTGTGGCAGACGGGCTGGCAGCTGCCTGTCACCCTGTGGATGCTCATCCTCCACCTCCTGCTGCTGCTGGGGAAAACCCTGCAGCAAAAAAATTCCCCCCCAGGGTTCTTTGCTGCTCCATTGCAGAGCTTTGGACACAAAGCTCACAGCACGTTTTTCCTCCGGTTTTCCTCCTGGGCAGCAGACTGGACAGAGGAGAAGTGCCAAAGTGCTCTCTTCAGGTGGGTGACAACCCCAAAGTGTGGGGCAGATGCTGGCAAAGCTCCCAGGAGCATCTCGGTTGCTTCCTCAAAATTTATTTTCCCAAAAAAGTTAAAGCACAGCCACTTTTCTTCTGGAAGATGTTTTTAAATAATTGATGACAGAATCTTAGCAGTGCTTAGCAGTTCAGCCAATTCTGCTAGTTAATTGTTACTTTCCCCAGCAATCTAAAACAGACCCTCTTTTGAAGAAATAAAGAAATCATTTTTAAATTTGATTTTTTTTTTCAAACATGTCCACATGTTCTTGCATTTTAAATTCCACTCCCCAAGCCCAGAGTCCTGCTGGGCAACACGGAACGGAGCTGGCATCCTTAGGAAGGGGATATTATCATAGTAAGGCCATATTCCAGCAAGAGATGGGGCTGCACAGCTGGCACGGGAGAGCTGTTGGAGATGCATCTTTGTGCTGTAGCACGAGAGCTTTGCCTAAGTCATAGAATCCTCCTGAAGCAGAAATCAAGTGACTTGCAGAGCCATGGTCTAATTTTAGCTGTGTCTGAGTCACAATGCAAGAATTTAAAATTGGTTACAGAGGCAGTGATTAGGAAAACTTTGAGTCACTTCAGCATCTTTCTCCCGCACGTTTTTTCATGCAAAGATTCAGTAGCACAGAATCATGGAATCACAGGATGGTTTGGGTTGGAAGGGACCTTAGAGACCATCCAGTGCCACCCCTGCCATGGCAGGGACACCTTCCACCGTCCCAGGCTGCTCCAAGCCCCAATGTCCACCCTGGCTTTGGGCACTGCCAGGGATCCAGGGGCAGCCACAGCTGCTCTGGGCACCCTGTGCCAGGGCCTCCCCCCCCTCCCAGGGAGCAATTTCTTCTCTTTATCTAACCTAAATTTCCCCTCTTTCGGTGTGAGCCCATTAGTCCTTGTCCTGTCACTGCAGTCCCTTTCCAACTTCCTCGTGGGTCCCTTCAGATACTGGAAGGTGCTCTGAGGTCTCCACACAACCAGTGTCTACCAGGGAAGGTACAGGCATAACTCCATGCCCTCCATGCTTCACCCTGATGTTTAAAGAAAAGAAACCAGGAATTTACGGGGTATAACAAACCCAAAACTCAGGTGGCCACTGGGCACCTGGCCTGGGTATGGCCCCATTTTCTGGAGGGAATGACAAATTTGTCTGATTTCACCCCTTTTGCCCATCCTGGGAGAAGGAAAGGCTCATACCCTGCTACCTCAACCCCTCATTAATCCAGAGCATGGATTTCATTACACTGATTGCTCAATTCTGTTATTAACAAGACATAGATCTCTGCATTAGTCACTCCCTGCCTTCAGGTCACAACCCCTGGGAGAGGTCAGCAGCGGATACCCAGCCCAGGTCGTGGCCCTCAACCCATTACCTGTCCCATTATCTGGGGCTGCAGCGGTGGGCTGGGGCAAGTACTGGGGCTGGCTGCCCCCTCTACACCCATTTCCAGCTTTTCCTTGCACATTACTCTGCTGGAGCCTTTTAGATTTTCCCAGTCATGACTGGGATCCTGGGAGTCTGCCAGTGCAGATCTGAACAGAGTCTGAGGGATGGGTACACAGAAATTAGCCTGTCCACATTCACCAAAATCGTGCTTCTCACTCTCTTGGCCACTCTGCAATGTCCCAGAAAAAATGGGAATTCATATAAACACAGAGAGACAACAGATGCTGGCCACCAGCCTCTTCCTCCTGCTTTTCCTACCACTTTCCTTCTTCCCTGTTGCTCTTTCCCCTTCTTCTGCTCTGAACCCAGCCCTGGAGCAAGTTATTTGATGCTCCCCACAGATTTTGTCATCAGAGCAATCAGCAAACATCTACTGAACTTCATGCACTGCCCGTATTCCCCCCCAGCCATGGGCTGCAGAACCCCAGCTCCCTGCACAGCCCATCTCACACCTCCAGTCCCCACCAGCTCGTGTCCTGCTCGTTTCCTGCGCTGGCGTGTGCTTCCCAGCCATAGGTGCCATTCCCAGGTGGAGGATGCACCGGAGACCTTAAGAGGGGAAACCATTCAGGGCTGGAAGAGACCTGTTTCCTGCTGCACTGACTCGGAGTTCTCTCAGCAGGGAGATCCCTTGCTGTGCCCCTGGCCACCCCAGCAGCCACCCTGGAGCGCCGGCAGGGGCATGGGTGGTGCCGTGGGGAGTCCCGGGCTCCGTGGGACCGGAGTCGCGCTCAGCGCTTCCGCTCGGCACGAAGTTCTACCCTGCAACAAATCCGCTTTGTCTTGGCAAGATTTTTGTCACCCGGTGGGGGAGGAAGGGCAGGGGGACCAGGTGGCATCCATCCAAAATGGGCAAGCATTTCATTTTTGTCTTTATGGGCACTTTGTCAAGCAGAACTGCAGGCGGTAACTCTACAAACAGTAATTAACCACAAGCTGTGGGCAGTGTTAAAGTGCTTGCCCCGTAACTTGCTGGTACACAGGAAATCTGAGATGCTGCTAATAGGTTTTCAGCAGCTGAGTCCATTTCTGGCCCAAATCTATTTGATATGGCACTCAGATAACGCTGTTGATCATTCTCCTGAGCACCCACTGGACCCTTCCTGTGTGAGTCTCGACTGCAAGTACAAACAGAGGTGGCAGGGAGCTGGGGAGAGCCGCGCCCCAGCCCATCAGCGGGAGCTGCTGTTAACCAGAAATGCAGCAATGCAGCAGCATAATCAATTCCCTAAAACGCAAGGCAAGCTGACAGTGCTAATTAAGATGAGGACTGACAGTCTGGAGGTCCCCGGACTGCCCACTCCATTTTCTCAGGGCTTGTGAAATATGGAGAGATCATCCCTCCTGCCTTCCAGGTGGCCAGATGGGAGAGGACAGGGCTCTCCCGGATCAATAGCTCATCCCAGCCATGCCCTGCAGCAGCTGTCCAGGGAAGCAGAGGAAGGAGAGGCAGGCCTGGGTGGTTACAGCAATAACATCCTCCTTCCCCTGCTCCATCTACAGGGAATTTTCCTCCTTCCTCCCCATGGGTGAAACTTTGATTCATGGCCCAAAGAAAGAGCATCCAGCACTCGAGGGGTTGCTGAATCATCCCTCTTTAACTCTGGCTGCTCCAGTTACTCCTCTGAAGAACCACATGATTTGTTCCACAGTGCTTTGGTCGTACCTTGTAGCAGTGAGTACCACAGAGAAAAGATTTCCTGGGAAACTGTTTGACTGACAGCTCACTCTTCAAATTCAGACTCTTGATCCTCTCTGTGCTGGGATGAGCTCTGGACAGTTACACCAGGGTATGGAACACCTTGGCCAGATCCCTCCCTGTCCACAGGCAGAGTTTGCTGGTGCCAAAGGTGGATCTGAGCTGCTGCCCTGCTCCGGTGTTTCTCACCCTTCTGCCTGATTCTGCCTCACTAAAACTGCCCAGAGCATCATGTCCAGGGGCTCACGACTGACTCCTCTGGGCACAGGATCCATCCCAGGAGGGGGATGCTTCATGTTTCTTTTTGCCAGTCAGATATGTTGTCTGTGCTGGTCCCGTTTCATGCTTTCCTTTTAAATACTGTTGTTAAGGTGGCATTTCAAGGGATTACCCTCCAGAGCTGACAGACAGACAGGTCTGTCAGTCTGTCTGCTTAGCACTATCTTTTCTGCGAACACCCTTGCTCTCTAGCATGTGAGCCAAGGATTAAGTGCACAGAAAGAAACAATTCACTGTGACTTGGCCTGCAAAGTCTTTTGAAAGTTAAGTTATGGCTGTTAAATGTTAACACCATATAATGCCTGTCTTTATCGTGTCTTTGCAATAAAGTGATGACATGGCTCTATTATGAGCCACTCACACAGAAGCTCCCAAACCTACAGTATTGTGATGGCATTTAATCTCCCTTCCAAGTGCCTGAGATTTTCACACAGGCTTTGTGCTCAGCGTTTCTCTGGGACCGCTGAGCACTCACTCGGAGGCAGAGACATTTTACAGAGAAAAGATGAACTCGTCAAACCACCCCCAGCTGTGCGAGGCCTGGGAAACCTCACACGGCCCCGGAAAGCCCCGGCGCTGTGCCCGCCTCGCCACTGCCACCGCTGCACTACCTGTCCTTCCCCGGCCTCAAGGACGCTGCCAAGCTGCTTATCAGCCTGTAAATCAGCTGTAGCAATGAAACGCTGGCATCCAGAGCAATAGCTTTTGTACTAATGTACTACTTTGCAATTGCTGTGCAAATCCAACATATTAATGACACAAATTCATTACAATAAATGAAGACACCACTGGCCAGGGGCCAGAGGCAACTAAAGACCAGGAAAAAAAAAATGTTGCTTTTGCTTCCGCTGGTTGCCAGTTGGCAAGTTGGTGATGTGGAATTGGATGTGTTGGATATGGAGCACGTTTGGTGAAGGATGGGAGGAAGGGACTGTTAAATGTAATAATAACAGTGCCAGGGATCTGAGGAGTGAAGAGGGAAGCAACTTCCCATGTGATCAGTGAGAGGAGGTGATTTCCAAGGGAAATTAAGGAGGCAAATGTCTTCATCACTGGAGTGAGGGATTATGTGAACCAGCTCACAATTTTCAGGTAAGAAAAGGTGTTCACTGACGTCAAGGACTCATTGCAACCTGGAGAGTTGCAATTTATCGATTTATCTATTGCTCCCTTTGTCCTTCTGCTTTTGGATCCATCTCTCTCCATTTACGGGTCCAGCTGTAACTCCATGGGCTGCACTATTGGTGGTCTATTGATCTGTGTATTGACAGTGGATACAGAAATCATTGGAAACCTCAGATACTTTACTGTGAGAGATTTGAAAACCTTTACGTTTAATTTAGCAGAGGAAATGTGGTGCAATATGTACCACAACAAAGACAAGGGGACTGTTTAATTTACTAACAAGAGCAAATGCCTTCTAATTAAAATTAGAGCTATTCAAAAGAAAAATAAGGCATAAATGTTTAAGGATGAGGAAGATGAACTATTGGAACAAGTGATCAAGTGAGCTGATGGATTCTGTTGTGTGCAAACAAAATCTTCATAATTCTGGAAGCTGCATGTTATTAGGTTAAAAGCTGATAAAGCTCTCTGGATGCAAGATGCTCTCTGCAGTCATGAACGTGGACTGGTGATCCAGGCTGTGCACCCTTCTATCATCAGCACATCTTGGAAACTGAGCAACAGTGTGGAAGAGACTCTGGTTTGGAAATTCCGTTTGGACTTGGGGCTGGATAAAATGGACCCAGTTTCTGCTGCTCCTCCCTTCTTCCTCTCTGCAAGTGTAGGACAAGGAGAGGGCAGTATCAGGATAGGAGGTCCTCAGCTACCTGTGTTGTTCCAGCTGGGAAATCAACTCATTCTGACAAGAGAGAGGAAAACAAAATTAAGACTTAATTAGGGACATAAGCCAGCACTTTCAGAAGAAACTGCTCACGGAGACCTTTCACTGTCCTCAGCTTCCCAAGGCTGTGGCCAGGTGGGGCTCAATCTTTTCTCCCAAGTGACAGGACAAGAGGTAATAGCCTCAAGTTGTGTATAGGGAAGTTTAGATTGAAAATCTAAGCAGGAAAATTTCTTCACTACAAAGGTTGTCAAGCACTGACACAGGCTGCTCAGGGCAGTGCTGGAGATGTTCAACAGCCACGTAGATGTGGTGCTTGGGGACATGGGTTAGTGGTGAAGGTGGCAGTTCTGGGTTAAGGGCTGGACTCGAGCTTAGGGGGCTCTTCCAACCTAAATTACCACGATTCTATGTGAACAAAACAACAGATCTTGATGTTGCACTTACCTGCTTGGTGAGACAGCAAAAATGTTCAGTTCTGCAACTTCTGTTTTGGAATTGTGTTGTGTAGATGGATGAACGTGGTTTGGGAGACCAACAAACCTGTCCTCAGCCCCCCCTCCTCCCCCTGGACCAGCAGCTGCCTGAGGTTTGACCACACCAGCTGCGAGGTCTGAGCCCTCTCTGCCCTCACCACCGAGGTGTGCTAAGGTCCTCATGGCAAAGCTGCTTTTCTGCAGGTAAAACCTGCAGCACCTGCTGTGGTGACAGAAGCCAAGGGCACTGCAGGATGATGGAAGCACAAAAAGGGATTTGTTTGTGAAGACTGCAGGCAGCCCAGCCAAACTCCATGGCTGTTTTTGTTAGGAAACACCTTCTTTTACCACCCCCGATTGCAGATTTTTTTTTCTTTTTTTTTTTTTTTCGGCCAAGGGGAACATAAATAACACGTTCCACACCAGGGCAGGTGTTGAGCTGTTCCCTGACACAGCTCTGCTGGGGCTCCTCCACGGGCTCTCAAACCCCCATTCATTTAAACACTGCAAGGCGAGAGCAGTTGTAGGAGACAGAAAGTTTCTGTTCCAACCAACGACGCAGTTGAAGGCTTTCCCCTGTGAAATGCCAGCATGCATCGATGCTTCAGAGGGGCTCCAGGCTTTGTGACAAATACAGTAGCAAATTCAGCTCAAATGACGGCTGATTAAAGCTCCCAGATAATGACTCGTTTAGCTGCAGAGTGTGTGCTGGAGGAGAAGAGCTGCACAGCTTTCTAAAGGCTGGAAAGCCCAGCGCCTCAGCCAGAGCTGCCAAGGGAACGGATGTGCCAAGTGGAGCAGCGCAATGATATCAGTAACAGTAATTGTACGGCGAGGGAAGCAAACACTTGGCCCATACAACTGCAAATCTGCTGCAGCCCTGTGCGACCGTACCCCTCTGCCTGTGCCTCCGATGGGGGCTTGGCTGTGGCTGAATGTGCAAGTGGAGGCTTTCTTAGGCTCCTGTGTTTGTGTTTTACCCTTCCCTCCTCCCTCGCCCCCCAGTGATTTAGTGAAGGCTTTCCTGGTTGTGTGAATCGTCTGATTCTGCTGGAGGCAGAGGGGACCCGTCACACCGGGAGCTGAGCATCTGTCTATTCTAGGTGTTTAGGAAATAAACTGCTCGTGTTCGTGGGGGGGTGAGATCTGGGATGCTGTTCATGGGATGGGGATCTGGCTGGGTGCCCTCCTCTCCCGTGCTGACTCTGCTCTGACCTGGGACCAAGCTCTTGAAAGGGCAGTGCCAAATGCTGGGTTAATGCTGAGGGAGCAGCCTTTGCTGTACCCATCACTCTGGGGCCCCTCAGCAAACGTCACACAGATCTGGGAGGATGCTGAGGTGTCAGCTAGCATCCAGACCTACAAGATGTGCTCAGGCCAAGGGTTTCTTGGAGGAGCGAGGTCTGTGCTGACATTTCAGCTGCATCTGGAGGATCTCAGCAAGCAAGTGGTGACTCAGCTTTGTTTGCCGCTCAGGAGGTGTTCTGGCTCATCTACAACCAAATCTACAGTTATTTTAAAAATAGTTTCTGATGTGAGGTGCAAAGCATCACTTGCACTGTTCAGGTGGTGCACTCCTAAACAAGCACCCATTCCAACAGCCTCTGCCGTGGCTCACGGCTCCGATTCCCAGCGTGCCAGGCCAAACAGAGCCTGGTCTGGCTGCTGGCAGCATCCTCCCCAAAAAAGACTCCATGGAGCACACAGGCAGCCATCCCAAAGGAAGAACTGCCTTGGCAGTGTGGGATTAGACGGGTGGAGCAATCGTCTTAGGCACCATGTCATTATCTACAATTTCCAGGCCATCACAAATTGCACTTGGGGTCAGTTGTCCCCTATTATTGTGGAGCACGGGATGGAGGGGGCTCAGCGAAGAGCAGAGCTCGAAGAGGGGCTGACTCTATTAGCACACAAATCGCAGGCTTTCAGAAGCTGTCCTCTGAAGGGCCCCTAAATACACTCAACTCTAACTAGGAAGTTAAAAATGTTAATCTAATTGTCACCCAGACATGTTTGTATTATGTGAGTTTGTCCACTCCTTCAGTCCCTTATTAGCCTAAAATGCGAACACAAGAGTCAGTTTTGACATTGTGTGTTGAGATGAGTGCTGCTATTTCATTTCTCTCTTGTCCCCTAACTCTCCCTCAAAGCTTGACTGATGAGGCCTTTAATGCTGTGCCTGATGCACTGGGATGTAAATGTCACTAAAATAAAAAACAGATAAACTTTCCGGTTATAGGAAAACTACCTTAATATCATTACCTGTTAAGATAATTTGTTCCATTAGGTAATTTGCCTCATTCATTGCCCATTATTTTAAGAATAGCTCCTGATGTAGGGGCAAAGTCCTTTACCTGTGCTATCAAGGTGATGTATTAAAACTACCTGGGATGAAACAATGGAGTGAGTATTCAGTGATTTGGGAGTGCAGGGATCAAGCCCTATGCTGAAAGTTTGCCTCTTTTACCCCCAAGGAACTGGGTAGTTTCAGAGCTGAAACCTGTGTCTCTTGTAGTGCATTAATCCTTTATTGGAGAGTTTCAGCTCCCTTCCTTGTCTCTACGAGGCTGGCAGAGTTAGACAGCTAAAATTAAGCAAAGTATTTGCTTGAGAGCTTCTCTGTTTAAGAAGGGGCTGCAGTCAGGCTGCGGGGCACTCGCAGGGGGAAAGGGAGTCCCAGCTGAGCAGAGCTTCATTTTTGGCTGATCATTTGATTCAGTTACTTTTGAGCACAAACTTAAAATACGAGTGGGAGCTGGTTTAATTTGGAAGAGGGGAGAGCCCAGAAAGGGGCAGGGTAGCTGCTGCTCTCAACAGAGCCCTGGTGACTGAACTTCACTAATGACTGGTTTTTCCTTTCCAGAGGTCATTGGCGGCTCCTCAGCGAGGCTTCTGTGCTTCCACTGGACCCAGTTTTCCGGGATAAAGGGAGCCTTCCCCTCGTGTAACGAGTGTTTACCCGGGGGTGCTGATACCGTCAGAGTCTGTCACTGCAGGATCAAAACCAGGACTGCACAGGCCCTGATAAAGAGGCCAGATGTGCCACTTTAATTAATGCAATTTGCTAAACACTGGAACAATTTAGTGCAACGCGATAGCACCGCAATCTTTGGGGCCAGGAAGCGCCGTCCCCAAGGCATCCCCAGCTGCTCCAGCTTTCTTTTTCCCTCTGCCATTTTCATACATTTAGAAACTTAAAGGATTTGCAGGGGAGCCACAACATCAAATAAAGAAGGGAATGGAGGCCTGCAGGCAAACACAAAGGGAGGGTAAGGGACGAGCACCCGCGGGGGGTCGGCTGGGGACGGTGAGCACAGGGGACAGCACACGCACAGCCCTACCCAGAGCCCGACGCAAACACAGCCCCCGGGAGCACCAGGAGACACCGACAGAGGTGTCTGTAGGAGCTGGGACCATCAGATCCCCCAGACAGAGCAAACACGTGCACAGGGGGTTAAACACCTTGGGACACATTCCCAAACACCCCTGACACCGCGAGGGCATCAACGCCAGGCTGGACATGGCCCTTGGTCCTTCCCCTCCCCAAACACGGGCTCATCCCTCGCTGTCTGTTCCCTGGCACTTCTGTGTGAGTTCATGCAAGAAACAGAAGAGCTCCAAAGTTTCTTGTTTAGACACTTAGATCCTCTGGGATTTTTCTACTTAAGAACTGGAGGAAGTAAAAACAATAATGAGAGAAAAATTAAGAAGTTTCTTTAAAAGCCCACACGTTTCAGGGGAAGTGATGGGAAATTAGAGGCCTGTGATAGATGGGCTAATTTCCCTAACTGACAACCCAGACAGCTCCCTGCAAAAAAACCCAGTGTTTGGGTTTGATTTGTGTTCCCCCCTGCTCTCTGCACATAAGCCCAGAGTTGTGTGTGTGTGTAATTCACACTCTCAGTAGGAAAGATGTTGCTTTTGTATTGTAATGCACACGTGTGTCTCTCCCATCCACTAACAAAAGTGTCTGTAGGAAGGAAAATGCAATTAGAAAAAGAACTTTGAACAAACTTTTGATTTTTTTCATGTTTACACCAGCCCAGTTTTCTACCTCTCCCTGAATGCCCACATCATCCAGTTATCAAACAGGTTTATGCAATTTTGGGGAGAAGTCTTTTCATGTCAAAAAAGCAAATTGTGGTGGGGAAAACAATGGGGGAGGAAGTGGTGAAAAAAGAGTTTCTCCCCAAGTTCCCCAGTAGCTGCCTGGCCAGCACCCCTGGAGCAGTTGCAGAGATTGCTGACGTCCAGCACCATCAGGGGCTTGGGGATTTGGCGTGTGACAATGTGGTCAGTGCTGTGCTGCAGGTCTGGGGTCGAGCAGCACCCACTGTGTCCTGCCTCAGCTGCCACGGGAGAGGGAATTCCACACCTGACTTACGGCCTTTATAAGGTGCTGGGTTTCTTCTGCACCCGCCTCATAAAAAGCAAACTCTGTGCAACAAAATTGTTTTCAAAATCCATGTTGAAGGAATTACATGAGAATACATGGGTTCAAGGCCCCTTTCTCTATCCCTGCAGATGTTTTTGGTGCTCTCCAGCAATGCAGTGATTTTCAGGTGTGCTTTCAGTGTGACAGGATGCAATTTTCCAGTTCTAAAAGGAATCTGATGTCCAAACTTACTTCAGTTCAGTTAAACAGATTCTCACCAAGAACCCACTCCATTCACCCAGTTGTCCTAAATAAAATGGAACATTTTGCATGCCCTGAACTACTTTTTTTTCCTAGGAAACTGAACAAAACCCCCAAACCTGTTACTTTATGTAGGATGAGTGCACCATTTCATTGACTCCAGCAGTCTAAATCCACATCAGAGATACAGAATAGAGGAGTGTCACCCAGTATGCAGGAATGCCACCAACCAGAATCAAGCCCAGCCCAGAATCAAGAAAGATCTGAATTTTTGTCACTTACTTAGAAAAATACCTACACTTCTTGCTTGTTTCCTGATTTTCTTAATCTTTTTTTTGATCACTATTTTTAAACTGAGGACAATTAAAAGGCATCAGAGTGAAGATGAGTGGGAGCATTGCCCTCTTCCAGCCTCCTCAGAGAGGGGAATGCTCTGGCTAACTTATGTAAGTTTGACAACCTTTAAATATAAACAGATGATGAGAACTGCTGATAAAATTTTAAAAGAAGAGAAAAAAGTTCCTGAGAAGCTGAGTGAAGGAATATCAGCCCTGTCACCCCTTTCAGCACTGGACAAAGGAGAAGGATGAAGGGACATAATGAGGTCCTGGGAAGTAGCATGGGCTTGCTGGGGAGGAAGAGCCAGAACAGCACCAAGGTAGAACACACACAAAAGCAGGTGGCTTTAAGCATCTTTGGAAATAGGAGGGAAGCTCCTGAGCCACTTGCTTACAACAAAAGGCCTTTTTGGACCATAATGCTTGTTTTTGTTGACAGAAATGATGCTTGTGAAGGCAGGACCCTCTCTGTCTGTGGCCACGCCCATGCTCGTGTGTGTTTTGCTGCATAACACAGAGTCAAGCCTCAAAACTGACTCTGAAAGCCCAAATCTACAAATCCTTTCTTACACCACCACACTGGTTTCAGGAAAATGCTGCCTTTCAAGTAGGGATAGGAAATTAAAAGAAATTAATATGTTACTCAATAAGATTAATTAATTAGCTAATGTGAATACATTACTCAGGATCAGTAAAACCCCCGATAACTTTTTATAGCTGAGGAAATATGGTCTAAAGTGGTTCAATTCCAACCCAGTAAAACTAACATTCATTAGGGAAGCTGATCCGGAGAGAAAGGTGCTGAGAGGGGCCTGGTGCCAGCAGCTGCCTGGTGATCACGAGATGGAACAGAGTCCTGCGCTCTCCAGGATGAAGGACCTGAGGTTACAAGATCATAAAACACAGGAGTCCATAAAGTTTCCGAGTTCTGAAGGCAGCCCTTAAAGTTAATATCATGCAGTATCTGAGCCATAACAACAAGTCACCTAGAGCCATTTATTATTCCTTGAGAGCCACCCACACTACTCATATACCCAAAGTCCTTTAACGTCTCAGGAACATTCCTCTTGCCTAAAGATTTATGGGAATATTATTGCATCTTAAGGAAATACCAATCAATTACTTTAACGCTAATTCCTGCCATTTTAATAACTCTCCCAAGGCACAGACTGACCATGTTTGACAGTGGAGGTGCTAAGCTGCAAGAGATGTCGTTTCCCCTGGGTAATTGGACATTGTGTCAGTCCTGCTGTCGATAACGGCTGCATAACACAACTGTAGTTTATGTTAAATTGCCACGTATTTCATATTATAGCCCTGTGTTATCCTCTAAACATCCTCTGGAAACCTTTTTACGTGTTGTTCTGTGCAGAGGAATGGTCTGACACAAAAGTCACTGTGTTTCCATTTTAACTAAAGGGAATTAGGTGCTGACATTCCCCTGAAGTACGACAGAAGCCGGGTGCTTCGTCACATTCAGCTCTGAAAAATGACTCTCCTCTTCAAACTGGATATGTAGCCCTCGATGCTTTTAAGTTACAGCTGACTGTTTGTCTTCTCTTGCTTGTTTAAAATGGATGGGTGTCTTTTTTTTTCAAGCAAACCAATATATTATATTAAAAACCCTGAAGAAATTACCTGTGGGTGACTTTGAAAATCCAAGCCCGAATACATCACGGTGATTCTTTAGGAGGCACCTTATGTCTGTGAGTTATACTTTACCATTTGACTCTGAACAGTATCCATCTATCTCTACATTTCTCTCATGCATCAATGGAACAGCTCTTTCCTTAACGACCACTTCTCCCCGCTGCTGCCTCCAGCACCCCTCTGCAGCAGGGCCCTCTGCTTGTCACTCATTAACAAATTAATCCTGTTCTCCTGGACTGCTGCATTTCACTCCTGGCACCGCTGACCAGATGTAAAGTGACAAGTGGAGTGAATGGTGGCACCTCTCCTTCTCCTAATGCATTAGGTGCCCTTCAGAGAAAATGCTCTTTAGAGCAATGAAAAGCTCCCTTCCCGTGCTGTGACACTGATCAATTTGGACCAGGGCACTTAGTGAGAGCTCTCTGTGCAGGAAAACCGGGCTGGGACACAGCAGGTGTGGGCTTCAGAAATGGGGTGGGGGTTCACTGATGTGAGAGACCCAGGATGAGCGCTCTGCCTTCCTTGTCTGGTCCATGCTCTGCTCCCTCCCTGCTTATCCTGGTACCCTAACCTTGATCTTTGCTGAAATCCAAGGACAGGGCTTTTCTCTTCCATGGACAGAGGGCATTGAGGAGTTGCTATATCTTTTCAGGTGGCCTTTATTTTAACACTGTTCTTTCTTGTCCAGGATTAGTAACTGCAGACCCTTCTTGCAGGTGAGGATTTCTGGGCTTCTAATTGCATTTACTTGTTGCTTTGAACTATAATTCTTGCTCCAGACCTTGTTTTTGAAATGAAGTGCCCCAAACTGGAGACATTAATACAGAAAATAATTTGGAGAAGAGAGGTTATGTGGAGACCTCAGAGCAGCCTCCCAGTATCTGAAGGGGACTAAAAGGAAGCCAGAGAGAGACTTTCGACAAGAGCCTGGAGTGACAGGAAAAGGGGGAATGGCTTCACACTGATAGAAATAGATATTAGGGACAAATCCTTCCCTGTGAGGGTGCTGAGGCCCTGGCCCAGGGTGCCCAGAGAAGCTGTGGCTGCCCCATCCCTGGCAGTGTCCAAGGCCATGAACGGGGCTCTGCGCATTCTGGTCTGGTGGAAGGTGTCCCTGCCCATGACAGGGCAGAAATAGATGTTCTTTAGTGTCCCTTCCAACCCAAACCATTCTGTGATTCCATGATTCCATAATATTGAGCAGACTGGAGGCAGGTACTGCTTCTTTTTGTGAGGGATACAGCACCTGGAATGGATGGGAACTCAGCATGACCCAGAGTTAGCAAACAGCACACAAACCTTTAGTGGTTCATACCCGTGGGTTGGAGGGTTTTCATTTCCAGGTCAAGCTCTGCAAACCAGGAAAAATGCAATCAAAACCCAGTGTAATACCTCCCTCACACTGTGCAGCTGACTGCATTTCGCTGACACATTAAATGACTGCAGGGAATGAACCAACAGCTGTTTGCACCTTGTGGATAAGGTGTCACTGCCTCCCTGCAAAACCAAAAGGTTTCTTCTTTTTCCTGTGAGTTGTGTCTGGGGAACCAAACTGTGCGAACAGGCACAGAGAGAGAGATAGAGGGAGAGAGGGATCTGCCTTGGGAAGCTGCAGCTCTCTGGGCTGGATGCTTTGGGCTGTAGAAAGTTCTGTTGCTTCCTTAACAATAAAGGTGCAGACTGGAGCACCGGGGCTGAGCTTTGTCATGGAAAATCCTCCGCGAGCAGGAGCTGCAGGCAGGGACAGACAGTTTGCTTGCCTAGCTGAGATTCTGGTTTTTTAGCTGGGATTTTGCTTTTCCAGCTGAGGTTTTGCAGAGTCTTTTCAGCCTGAGAGGAATTAAAGATGGACACCAAGGTCTTTCAAGTAAAAGCTGTCTGAGCACAGGTCTGGCAGTGCTTCCCTTTTGCAGCCAGCATTCCAAGTGTTCTCCTATCTGCACAACTTTGCATCAACAGCAAAGTGAGGAAGACGCTTCCACTCTTCAAAGGGCCTTTTTTCTCCTTGATTCAGTACTTTAAAGAAGGTGGTTACAGTGTAGGCGCTTTCTGCAAAGCGAGGATTTGATATTCAAAGGAGAAAGGCTGCTGCCTCTCTCATCTTCATGGTGGAGAAGGCACTGGTCCTGCAAAACAGGGAGGGTGGAGGAAGGATAAACAGTTTTTGGAAATGCCTCCCTAGTTGTTTTTCTACTCAATCATTCTATATTTTGAAGCTAAAAATGATAAAATCAGAGGAAAATAATAAAGGATAAGTCTTACAGGCAGTGGAGGAGAGGTGTAATGTTTACTGTCAAAATCTGGACTTTCAAAACTCTGATGTAGTGTAAAATATGTGAGATATCTTCAACCAACTCCTAAAACAGAAAGAGCAGTAACATTCCTTCTAGAAAATATGCAGATGGCGGCTAACAGCTACTGGTACCATTCTTATTCAGTGCAAAAAAAGACTGATAAGAAACTTTTCTTAATTTTTCTGAACATAGACTTTTATCATTAGAATCCCAGTTTAAATCCTGAACATCCCAAGGTGACAAACCAAATCTCCCGGCTGAAGAAGTAAGAACTGAATTCTGCTTCTGCCAGTCCCCAAGTCTCCATTAAAACGGGAGTATCAGCTGAAATATCAAACCATCCAGAACCTGCCAAACCAGTGGAAATGTTGCCACTTCCCCCATTTTCAGAGAATTTAGTTATACTCAGATCTCAGGAAAGCAGGGGGCACTTCCAAGGCCTTTCAGCTTTGTTGTGAAATTTGTTCTACTTCTGAATCCTTCACTATCCTGTTGTGCTCTGCAAGTGGCACATTTGGTACCAGTCCGAGACCTTTCGTGAATCTCTGTTTATTCCTGGAAAACTGGCAGAGTTTCTGGTGTTCCTGAAAAGCCATTGCACTTGCTGGAATGTTGTCAGGTGGGAAAAGCTCTTCCGGAGTGATCCTGCAGCATCTACAGTCAAACTGATGAACGGGCAGATAGACTCTGTGCAAACATTTTTTGCTTTCCTTTCACTGTTCCTGGATTTGGAGCCTCTTTTTTCCTGGTTTGAGTTAATGCATTGTAACGAAGCTGTGGCTTGGACTAATTACACTTCCGTATCAAGAATGCCAGTCCTTGGAGTCTTCCCTCCTTCCTGCTCCTCGGGGAGGGTGCTCAGCTGGCGGGCCCAAAACACTCCCTGCCCTGATATAATCAGGATGCGGCAGCCGCGCTGACACTGCAGCACCTGAGATGTTTATTCTCATGTGTGTGATGTTATCAACTCATCCCACCGGCTGGAAATGCTCTGGAGAGCTGTGCTCAGGTCTGGCTTTTGGTGAACCAGCATGGCTGGATTGTCTGTGCAGCAACTTAACCTGCCAGCCCACAGCCCTGTCAGAGCCCTGCTCCATTATCAGCCTGAGAACACTGCAAAGCGTCCTTCCCATTTAAAATGCAGATACTGCCTGTAAGCAGCCACATCTCTGCTTTATTTGAAGCATGTTTGCCCCGATTTGCTCAAAGTAGGCCTTGATTCCCATCAGTTGATTGAACCCATCCTTTCAGTTTCCTGGATGAAGTGGGAGGAGATATCCCAGTGCAGACAGCACAGCACAGTGCTGGAAAAACGAGACCCTGCCAAGCCAAACTCTTTTTGGCATAAAACGTCCTTGCACACGCCATCACAGTGGCCACAGCTGAGTCAGCCTGCAGTGTGGTGTAACTGAGAGCAGAGTGTGGCTCAGAGAGAGCAGGGCATGGTCTGCCAAGGGCGTCTCTCAGCCGACGACATCGCTGTGGGATTTCTCCCGCTTAGGGAGGCAGCCACGTGTAAGCAGCAGCAATGAATCTCCTTATTCTTTAACCAAATTAGTGTCAAACAAATTGGGTTTTGGGGGCCCCCTACCAAGGTTTGCTAACCCCCTCACCTCTGCCTTTGTTTAATACATCAAGGGCAGAAACAGGAGCCCTGGAGAACAGAACACTTTAACCACTCGCCTCTTCACTCATTCTTTCTTTCTTTCCCCCAAGGACAGTGTGTGGGACACCCTCCTTTTCACTGCTGTTTTACCTTCCCCTTTAGCCCTGGGAGGACAGATGCCCTTGGGAAGAATAAACAGGAAGGGCCAGGCTGCCTCTGCTGTTAAAGCACTGCTGTTCCCTGGATTTAACAGCCACAAACCCTGCCCTGGCTCTGCACAAGAGCCTTCAGGCAGAAGAAACAACCTAAAGCTGAAACATCCTCTGACCAGCCTGGCTGCAGACCAGCAGGAAAAGCCAAGCAATTTTGTTATGAGAATTTTTTTCAGCTTTCCTGGGACCATGGGAAAAGGCCATCTCCTCAAGGCCGAACATGGGTGTCTTTTAGATCTGCACTCCCAGCAAGGGGCCATGAGAATTCATTGTTCAGCCTTAGCCTTCACATTTTGTGACCCAAAACCCAACAAGACAAGAAATGGGCTTCCTTCCATCTGCCCAAATGCAAAGCACAGTCTATGTACGCCGAGCAAGGTGCTGGTACTGAGTGCTGGGACCATCCACGAGCCAGCCAGGACAAGGGACCGTCCTCTTACAGCCAGGATGAGAATTTTACTTCACAGCCGCACAGCAGTGAGATCGGGGCCCAAGAGGTACCGGGTGGTGAGGTCTCTTGTGTGAATACCAGAGTTATGTCAGAAAATTGTTCTGGTTTGCAAGTTAGGAACGTTTTCCAATGGATCTAGGGCAGATTGAGGGTTCTGGTCTAAATTTATGTCTCTGAGCCATTTCAAGCAGGAGCTATTTTGGATTTTCCTCTTTGCAGCTGGAGGTGTTGGTTGAGCCCTGTTGCACCAGGTGCCATCAAACAAACAGGAAGAGCTGGCTCTTGTTTGATATGTGTGATCTGAGCTGAGCAGATCCTGGCTTGAGAGGATTCTGTGACTCACCAGCAGCCCTGGGGGCATAAGACACATCTTACACCATTCCATGTCCATGTCCACCCACGTGGAGCAGCCCTTCCCAACTTCTGACAGCTGATCAAACCCTGTGGCCTTTGAAAACACAGGCAAGCAGCTGCAGAGGCTGAAACTGTGTGTGCTCTCACTGGTTTGAGCTCTAATGGCCACGGGAATGCCCAGGAAACACACAGCAGCTCCTGGATAGCTGCAGGTGTGCCCCAGCTCAGAGAACCTGGTGAAATCAAACCTCTCTGGGCTTGATGGCTGCACGATTTTGTTGCACATGAATGGTGGGAGACCCTACTGTCCTTACGGGGGGTGACCAGGTGTGAGCAGCAGGAGAGTGTGGAGGGTACAGCTCCCAAAACTGAGAGTGCTGCTGTTGTACACCTGAGGCTCTCGGAGCACCCGAAACTCTGCTCCAACACGGATCTGGAGCGGGGAAAGTCACCACATCTGTGCCTGCTATTAACATTTAGAAGGTAATCTCCCTAACACCATAAACGCTAACTACTCTGGCATGCCCTTGACAGCTATAATTGTCTGTAGTCCTGTAAAAAATAACAGCCATCTGGCAGAAAGCAGTGATGCTGGGAGAGGAAAAGGGAGACAGGCACCAGCAAGAGACCAGAGCAAATCCCCCAGAACAGGTTACCTCGGGGCTATTTGATTGCCTGGCAATCTGCTCCTGTCCCTCTTTTCAGCTGCTTTCAATGTCATGGGAGGAGCATCTTTCTGTTCTAGCCTCACAGCCAGCACAAGACCAACCGGAATTTATTACAGACAAGGAAGCAGAAATACTTCTGCTTCACTGGAACTGACAAATATGATAAAAAGAGCTGGCCTGGTGGAGATCAAACCCATGGGCTACATAAGAAACCTTGCTTGGCGTATGAAAGAAGTGCATTGCCCTGATAATCGTGTGTTGTAGATCATCTGGCGCTTGCAAGGAGTGACCTGCCTGTTCCTCAGCATTTCTGGCTCTCCTCACCATTACAGACCTTGGAAAAAATGGCATATTAAGTGTGGAGACCAACAATTCTGGAGAGGAAATGATCCCTATTATCCACAGAGCCAGAGCACTACGGGCAGCCAAATGCCAGCTCCTCCCGGGGCACCCCTTGGCTTTAACCTCATCCACAGAGCTCTTTCCTGGGGCAGAGAAAGAACCCAGCTCAGACAGGCTGTTTATTCCCTGGCCTTTCTGATAAGGCTGCTGAAAAACCCTGTGGAAAATGTGGGAACTGGGAAAGCAGGATTGTTTTCCAGCAGGATCCATCCCAAGACTCACTGCCCAGCCTCGCCATCGGCAGTGAACTGGAATAATGTGCTCAGTATTGTCTGCAGTGTATTTTGGCCTTTGCCGCAACCCCCCACCCGTGGAGGGAGGGCAGAAGGACGTGGAAAGGGGGAAATCCCCTGGGCAATGCTGTTCCCAGGCTCTGACAGAAAGCAGGAGCCCTGACAGCTCAGAAAGAAACAGTTTTCATCCAAATTCTGTGACACAAGATAACCAAACAAGTTCAAACCATCTTTCAAAAGTCATTCACACTTAAGAACCCTCTCTAAACTTCCCTACGGTTATGGTCAGATTTGCACTGTGGCAATGGAGCAAAATCTGTCTCCAAACCATGAGAAATTTAAATTTTGCGTAAATTCAGAGCTGCAGCCACAGGCTGATTCCATCTTTGCTGGTGGTTTTACCTTTGCAGCTTTAGAGAAGTGCTGAGTTGTCCCCTCCCAAGGGTGGCGTGCTGACTTCCTTCCACCTCCTGGTCCCTTTTTGAGGACAAGTTCCGTTCTCAGATTTAGCTGAAATCTCCCTGTGGCTTTTTACTACCCTCCAAGGAAACAGAGGAGGCTGGTCTCTGGTGCAGCCAAGCATGGCTTGACTGCAGTTAATGGTAACAACAACCACCAGAGCAATGCAGAAGAATTTTGGGAGGAAAAGGGCACATTTCAGTCCTCGCTCTCAGAAGAGTTGATCTTGTCTTTAACCTCTGGATGAGCACACATGAGCTACAGATCTAAGACATCTGCTGCCAGACAGCTGCATTCACAGCCTCCAAAAAAAGGACCACCAGAAGAAGCTGCAGCCCATGGCTGCCTGATCCCTGCCCTGGTGAGGGGAAATCTGGAATCTCTCTAAGGCAAATGCACTTTGGCAATACCACAGCCAAAGCCCAGCGGGAAGGTGAGCCAGGCTTTGGCACCTCACTCACAAGATCTCTCTTACAAAACTGTATTTATTTTATATAGGCCAACTCACTGCCAGGATCTGAGAATAGTTTTATAAATGACATTTGGCTTAATTTTACTTTTTTAAAATTTGTAATCTAGTTGTTCAGGACTAACACTGTCACATGAAGCAGGCATTGGTTCAAGCCTTTTCCAGCCTGACAGCTGTGCTGGTACAGCTGATCCAGTGCCTCACACTGAACATCTCACTGGAGGACTTTCTCCAAAGGATTCGTATTTAGACCTTTGCTTCCCCCTAAATTGCTTTTCCTGACCCCATTTAAAAGTGTCTTGAAGGACACTGACACTTGCTTTTCCGGTTTTCATCTAATCCTTCTCCCACTTTGCATAAATCAGGAGTAATTGCACTAAAGTCTATTTCTTCCACGAGCATTAGCAGAACTGTTACAACCACAGAGATCTATTTGGAACACTGGCTTCAGTCCTGGCAATAAGTAGCTTCCAGCACAGCAACTGCTCCTCACTTAAAGGACCACAACATGGAATTTGCTCATCTGTGTCTCCTGAGGGCTGGGCTCACCCTGCAGCCTCCCGGGGGTCCGTCCCACTGCTCAGGTCCCTGTATCCATGCTGTGTGCCACCTTCTCTGAGACTGTGCACCTTTGGTTACATGTGGGTGGAACTGGCTGGTGGGGTCAGGGGGACGAGCAGGCAGAGCCACAACAGCCTCCCCGGCAGCTCAGGGGCACAGGGATGGGTCAGCGACACAGAGCAGAGTCCATGGCTTGGCTTTGGGCAATGCTGGCTTCCAGGGCTTCATCCAACCACAGCTCCATGGTTTTCATTGTGTGCTTCCAGCTTCTGTCTGCCTCGCTGTCCTGAGCTGCTCTGAGCACTGCCAAAGCCCACTGCCGAAAATGGGGGGTTTTAAACCTGCGGCTGCTGTCAGACTGCTCGATTGGGCTTCTTCCCTCTTCCCTGCTCCTCCCTAAGGGTGCACATCCCTAACCTTACACATCTCTCCTGTCCCCACCACTGGCTGCCAGATCAGGGACTTCATCTTGCTTTGTTACCTGAGGGGACAATGAACAACTGCAGAGCCAAACACATCTCTTTAAGTCTTTTAAAATCAGTGCCGTTACCATAGTTTGATTCGGGCCATCGTCCTTACAGCCCAAAAGAACTGGGTGACATCAAATGGCCATGATCCACTGGCAGTGTTGGGAACAGCTCCAGCTGCATGTCCACCCTCCCCTCAGCAGGATCCCGATGCTTCCTGCGTCACCTGTCATCCTCCATCGGCACCATCTACCCTTTAAAGTCCAGGACACAAACTCCATCTTCGTAGGGAGGGGCTCTCCTTGTCTGCCTGACAGTCTGACTGTGGCTCCCACTAATCCTATTCAGCACAGACATGATCCAGAGCATTTTGCACACCAGTCCCCTTAGAAAAACTGCCCTTCCAGGGAGGCTTGTGGCCCTTAATGTCTACACAAACATTTTGTTCAGCGTGAGTGTTAAGCAGACAGCTCTGGCTGAACTGCAGCTCAAACAGGCAATTAAACAGCAATCCACTCACAGCCCAATTTACACTGCTCCAGCTGAATCCATCACATCCGTGGTAGTACAGCCCTTCCTTCCTTAACGTGTCTAAAGCCATTTCCACTGCCTCCTTCATGGTATCACCTCTACTGAAATCATGATTTTAAAAAATCCCCCTACATATTCAGACAGAAAAAGGACTAGAAACGAGATGTTCATTATTGGTAAAACACTTGAAGGAGTGACTGGGAGAGGACCCGTCCCAAGCCCAGTGTCAGGGGTGTGCGAGGGGCAGGAGCTGAAGCCATGCACTTGAGACAATCTTCTCATTGTGTACGTGGACAATCTCCCTTCTCACAGGTCTTACCTGCCTTTTGTCAGAAATTCATGGCCAGAGCTCCCAGCTGGAAGAGAAAATGGGTGGGGCAGAAGCAGAGGTCACCCCCACAGCAGAGGGAGTGGAGCAGCAGATGGGGAAAAGTCCTCTGCAGTTACCTGCCTGCCTTTGAGGCCCCAATCTTACAAAGACCTGTAATTAATTAATTAACAATTAACCCTTGTGTCTGCCCAGGAAATGAGGGTGAGCTGGATGTGGGGCCGACTCTCCCGGGCACAGTTCTCCTCTGAACAGCCAGACATGGATCCCACCTGAGCCAGTCTTAGTAACACCCTTAGCGCAGAGCTCTTACTTATGGAAGTGTCCCAGGTGCATTGACCTCCTTCTGCAAGTAAAGTCACCCTGTCAGCAGCAAAAATGGAGGTTTCATCCCTTCCTGTCCTTCCAGGTCCCCCCACTTGCAGCCCTTGATTCCTTCCAGAAGCTGGTGGCCCATACTGTAATTCCTGGAATGAAAGCACCCAGCCTTTGTGCTCCTCATCGCAGTCACTTTCCAAAGTGTGTGTCTGCCAGCAAAAGAACCACTTTAATGTTTGCAATGCAAAGGAACTGTGTATTCTGGTGCTGGTTTCTCTGGGGTGAGAGAAAGCTCTGGGCAACAAGGGATTAGGGGGTCCATTGTATCCTTGGCTGGTGTTGCCCACCATTGGCTGCCGTTTGCATACATCCCACATTCAGGATCTGGGGGTGTGGAAACAGCCACTCCACCTGCTCCTGGGGCTGGGCATCAGTCTACCAGGAGCTGCTTTGAGCAGATTTTGGGGGGACAATTGTTCATGGGGAGAGGGGTTGAGTGCGTGTCTGTGTGGGGAAGGTAGGGCAGAGGGGGAGGAGGGAGAGAAACAAGAGTAAACATGAGTTGGGAGGACTTTCAAAGCCGGCAGAGGGCCTGGAAAAGGACAGGCTTTGAATTCTGCATGTTCTTTTAACTCGGCCTCCGGTTTGAAGAGGCCCCCGAAAGCCTGGTAAGCCTCATTGAACTTGAAAAGCTACAAGCTTCCTTTCTTCCCCATTTGCTTTGTCTTCTCTTATCTCATTCATGTGAGACATTGCTCCCACCCCGGCCCTTGCTGGAGAGAGGAGCCCGCCGAGCCCCCAGCTCTGCGGGGCAGCAGCAGCATCACACCCTAGGGAGCCCCAGAGAGCGGGCAGGAGCCTCGGCGTGGTGCTGCAGCCGCCCTGCCAGGCCTTGGCTCCGGGCTAGTCGGGGGCACCGGGGCTCTCCTGGCATGCCTGGGCTCACGGACCTGCTGCCAAAGGGCTGCTAAAGCCCGGCCGTGACCCCCCCTGAGCCCTTCTGCAGAGAGGAGCCTTTGGGCTCTGCTTTGCAGGGCCCCTGGTCCCCATACTGAGCCTGCAGTTGCCCGCTCAGTGACAGCCCCACACACCGAAGGCGCTTGGAGAGCAGGGAAGTCTCACGGGAGGTCCCAGTTCCCCCCGAGCACTAATGCAGACTCCAGAGGGTACAGCCCAAACATTCCCACCCAGTTCCTGATGTGCAGGGCAATTGCACAGTCATGTCCTTCCTGTGGCTCTCCTGTGGGGTTTGGCATGACTTTGCCTGCTGCCATGAGAGCAAATCCCTGCTCCCAGCTCGCCCAAGGATGAAGGCTCAAGGCACTATTTCCTGCACTCTGAGGAGCTCTTTGCAAGCTGCGCCCTGTGCTGAACCAAACAAATCCAGGATCCAGGAATGACTCCACTGCACGTGCCTAAGAGCGTTATGGGATTTATCAAGACCAGATCTGATCATTGCCCTCAGTGAGGACAAAGGTGCACCCACCATTTAACACTGCTTAACCTCACTGGGAGGGGGAGACAAACCCCCCAGGTGTCCCAACACACCTCAGCGAGAATATTACACTACCAGTTATAAAGAATCACCCTCGTCCATGTCATTCCTCAGTGCTGGCTCTTCACAGCAGGTACTTGCAGCCAGATCTCCTCCTGCAAGCTGCAAATAAAACTGAAAACTTACAGCCAGGTGGGCCTTTTCTGATGGATATTGAGCTCAAAGGCAGCTTCCTGCAGCACTTCACCCACTGTGAGTGGGGAGAGGGTGAGGGTTTGGAGAGTCCTGATAAACAAGTAAAAGCTCAGATATAATGAGAAAACCTTTTGTGACATAAGGACCTCTGCATGTCAAGTAAATTCATTATATACCAGCTTGACTGGCAATCTGACGGCCTCCAAGTGTCTGATGCAATTACACTGAGATGGGGGAGATTGTACAGCTGTGCTTCCCTGCTCATAAAACGGAGCCAAAGCAACAAAAAGGGGATGACAAGAAACTGAGGCCTTTCCACTGGACAAGGCAAAGCCTGGTGGAGTTCGAGGGTTCATGGAACACTTTGATTCTGGAGTTCACAGGGTTCACAACGCAGGGAGAGTTCACAAGCTTTTCCTCAGAGACCTAAACCCATGGGGATTCTCCTGTCTCCTGTCCCTCCCCTTCCACAGGGAGAGCCATTAAATACACAGAAGGGGACTGCAAAGCCCACTCTAATCATAAAAATCAGGGATAACTCTGGTAAATTCAGTATATTTACCCCCGTCAATCAAGCCCAGTGTGTTTTTTCACCTGAGCCTCAGTGCAGGGGCCTTTCCTGCTCCCCTCCCACAGCAGCACTGCCTGAACACATGGGATGAACACACGTGTGGGATGAACACACGTGTGGGGTAACCACACATGGGACAGTAAATTGCCAAAGCCTGGAGAGAGCAGATACCCAGGGAAACCCTATAACATACACATCTAAAGAGCATCCCATAATATTCCACACGTACAGGCCCAATTTAAAGCAGGACTTCCTTCCTCCAGTGGCTGGAAAATGAGGAACCAGCTCCCACCCGTGCCCACCTCCCCAGTGCCTTCGCTGCATCTCAGTTCCTGTGCCGGCTGCACCGGGAGAGGAGCGGGGCTGGTGCTGCCGTGAGCTCCGGCTCAGCCCTCACCCCCTCGGCTCTGGCACGGGGACCCCCGGGCCGGGCCAGCCCAGCAGCCACCCCAGCCCCTGTTCTGCTCAGGACAGGGATCCCCTAGACACTGTTGTCCACCTTGATGGGACTCCTGAGGATTCCCACCTGGTGAGGTCAGTCAGCTTTTCTTCCTCCTCCGCCTGAGGACTGCCGGCTCTCAGTGAAGCAGGGCCTGGGTTGCCTTTCCAGCTCCTGTTTTCGCCCTACTCCGGTGGATCTACACCTGCCCACGTGAGCCAGCCCCACAGCCCGGTGGCTGGGGACACGTGCTGGCCACTTCAGCTTAAACCTTTCACTGAAACTTTTAGTTTAAACCTTTTCCAAAATGACATGAGATAACCTGAAAATTATTTTCTGAGAAAGAAACAGCTTCTGCACAGAATATTAAACCTCTTCTTCCCAAGCGAGACAAGCCCTGAGACCTGCACGTTCCTCCCTCTGTTACAGCACTTTGTGCCCCCAGCCCTGCGGACACCAAACGAGCCCTGGGAAGGAAAACTGCACAGGAAAAGGTATTTCTCCCATGTACAAGAGGTTCTCTGTAATAACACCAAGCAGCAGGACGAAAAGATTGAATCTAAATTGTCTTTTTGGAGTTCCCTGTTAGGACATCTCACACTAGTAGTGAATGCCTGAAGGAAGGTACACACTGGCATTAAATCTTCCATTATTTTGAATTTTCATTAATTAACTTAGAAAAAGTAGCACCATGTTTTCTATTTACACCCAGCTATTTGTGCTGTATATTGGATTAGATGATAACCTGCTTCTACTAAAGTTGTGGCAATAATTTAGGGCTCATCCAACTCAACAGGAACTTCCAAATGAAAAAAGAAATTTCATTTTAACTGTGGATGAATTAATTGTGTTTGGCTCTGAAGGGTTGTCTGTCTTCATTATTTTAGTTTAGGCTGGATTAGATTAAATTAGATTAGATTGATGGATGGGGGGAGGAATGGAAGAACAATATATTCCATTTTTAAGAGTAATATGCAAAAAAATTGGAGTCAGAGGAATTTCACAAGAATATAAATCTGAATAAACTTAGACGACCACTGTGGACTCTTTAACCCTGAAATAGTTAGGGATTTATTTGAAGACATGTGTAATTACTTCTCCACACCATGTACTCCTTTACAATATTTCTATAGCACCAAATCATTCCTATTGAAAGATATCCTAGTGGATTTCTTCCTGAAAAGTTCAAAGATTTTCCAAACAGCAGCATTTGGCAGCAAAAACCTCCTTGGCTCAGGAGATATCACTGCTTTACCGACTTTTTTTTTGCTCTGCCTAGGTTTCAAATGGTTTTTTGCTAACTCAGAAATACATCTGTCTGTTCCTACACAGGAGGGAAAAGGATTCTCTGCAGTGAGACAACACCAAGAGGTGATTCTGAGCTGCACCGAGCAGTTTTCCAGTTCTTCAGAACAAAGTGGTTGACTTGGCTGGGAAACTCAGCCAAATAAAATCTCAGAATTCCATTCGGTTGACTACAATTGGGAGTTTATGAAAGAAAATCCATCCCTCTACCAAAACTGGGCAGTTTAGAAGCAGGAAACCCCAGCTGGGATTTCAAAGCTTTGATTTTTTATTTCTTATTTTTTTGCACTGTGCACACTAAAAGGATCTCCCTCTTTCCAGACTCATGTGAAAAACTATCTGCAATTCAAAAGGTGGTGAAAGTTTAGTTCCGACCTGAATTATCAACACAGACTCAACTTCATGATCCTTTATTCTGATACTTAATCATGTCTGAACACCAACAAATGCATGCTACTGAAAGAGGAATGGTGTAACCAGTCCCAAGGCAGCCTTGCCTTGGGGTATTTGCCAGGCAGGTACTGTTTAGCAAATGCTAAGTTATTTTCTGTCCCAGTTCAGCTGTTTCCTTTGTTAGTCACTTCTTTGGGTAGATGTAGCCATGGCCTCTCTACTGTGAGCCAGAATTCCATAAATTAATTAGAGCTGAGTTTTCTTACCCTTCACCATCCAGATACTGACAGTCTTTCCTTCATTGAATCCTGCTCTGAAGCCAGAAGATGAGATGGGGTAAAACTCAATTTATTGGCTCTGAAAGGGTTTAGATATTTTTCTTTAATGATTATTAAAAAGACATTTCCTCTACAAGTGAATAACCCCACTTGTACTTCACTTGCAGTGACTGTGAATGGGTGTCTGGGCACAACTGAAAGCTCAGGATGCCTTGTGACACCGTGCCAGAGCAAACATTGACCCACAGGCAGTGCTGGGGCTGGCAGAGCGGGTCTGGGGATGTGCAGGACAGGGGTGGATGCCACGAAGAGCTGAGTGGGTCCAATCCCACCAGCAGCACCCGTGAACTGGGAGCCACGGACTGGGAGCACAGACCGGGAGCCTGCGTCCTCTCGTCACCCAGCACCTCCCGGGATGTGCTGCCTCCCAGCAGAGTTTTCCTCCTGAAGGAAACGCCGTGTGAGCCCCAGGGCACCCCAGGGCACCCCGGGGCTCACAGACACCCAGCACAGTCCATCCCTCCTGCTGACACCGCTTGGCTTCTCTCACTCCCACTCGGAGCTGCGGCTTGAAAACCCGGGGTCTTGTCTAGACAACACTTCCTCAGTCTCTGAGTCACACTGGGCAAGGGCTTCTCAAAAGCTTGCTTGGTGGCAGGACTCTCTGCTTGACAGAGAGGAAAATCCTGCAGGATTCATGGGAATTTCTGCCGAGCAGATGGAGGGAAATGCAGTGAGAATGGTCCTTAATTAAGATGTTTTGTCTACTGTAAGTCAGGCTATCTGCAAAAGTACCCATGGAGCAGATGTGTTTGATCTTATCACACTTGGTTCTGCCACAGCCTTGTTTAAGGCTAATGAATAAAAAGATCGATTTCTGGGGATGAAATGAGGGAAGGAGGGATGACTTGAGGGGAAATACTGGGTATTATGACTCAGATACTGAGTTGTATGTTGAGTCATACAACTTGTCACACTACAGAAATAAAATCCATACTTTTTCCTTTAATGGGATTTCTGAGACTTTCACACTATTTGGTAGTCGTGAAGAAGGAATGAGTTTCAGTGGATAAAGCACCAGCTAGGGTTTGTTTTCCCAATGCTCAAAACTCTGTCTTTAGTGTGATAGAGTTACATTAAAAAATCATCCCTGCCCCTGGGAGATGCATTATCCAGGAAAACCACCAGCACAATTCAGGTGAGTCCTTTTGCATGCCTGGAATCACAGAATCACAGAATCACTGAGGTTGGAAAAGACCTCCAAGATCATCAGATCCAACCTGTGACCCATCACCACTTCATCAACGAGACCAGAGCACTGAATGACGCGTCCAGTCCTTCCTGGGACTCCTCCAGGGACGGGGCCTCCAGCTGCAGCTTCCAGGTGCCGTGGAAGCGCTCATGAGCAGGAGCACGATCTCTTTCCTCTGTCTTTAGCACCAAGAAGTTGTCGTGTCTCTGACCCTTCTCTTGCCCAAACTGGAATGACCTCAGTGGAATCACACTCTGTTTCACTCTGTTTCTCCTGTTCTCTGCTCCTTTCAGTGCCAATTTTGCACCCTGGCTCAAGAGCCCCTCTCAGCGTGCAGGGAACATGTCTGAAAAACAAAATTTCTCCTTCTTTTCAAGGAAATAATTTTGCTGGCCCTGCTCTGCTGCTCTCACACTGCGTATGAGCACGGCTAAAAAGCTGGAGAAAATTTGGCAGCCAGGAGAAAGGCTCTCAGAGCCCTGTCATGTAGTGAAGCAGGAGATGAACATCACAGAGCTGAGCACCTCATAAACGTGGGGGAGGATGGGGAGAAGGGAGAGAGCCAGGAGCCTCTTTCTGGCACTCCTTAATCCTCAGCAACCACAGGAGCATTTGCTTTGCTTTTTCAGCCTTGCAAATTTTAGACTTTCAGAGCACAAGACTGTTCTGAATAGGAAGATTTGGTTTTTAATCGAATTCTTTATCTTCCATGTTTTGTCCTTTGGGGTCTGAAGCAGGGAAACCAAACACATATTAAAACATCTCCATTCTGCCAGCCAGGTTCTCTGGAGACCCCAAAAAGCCATTGCTGATGTGCCCATCTTACCACCAGTTATTTCTGGAAGCCCAGCACGTACATGAAGTGTTGCTGTGTGTATCAATTAAACCTGATCACGCAGACCAAGCCTAATGTGAAACCACACAGGAAATGAAAAGTTAAGCTCTCTAACAGCTCCCACCCGCTCTCCTTCGCCCCGAGCCCCTGGAGCCACCACTTACGCAGCCACCACACACGCCAGAGAGGCTGCAGAAACTTTATCCCTGCTTTTAGAGGGGCTTCACCACCTCCTGCCCCTCCCCAGAGCTCAGTTTGCCAGAGCTGTGTGGTCTGGAGCCAAAGGGTCTGAGTGTTGTGGGGCTGGGCTCGAAGGTGAGGTGGCAGATGGCAAACACTACCTGTGGGGGTACTGCTCTGTTTTTTTCATATTAAATAATGCTGGTTAGTGTTAAAAAAGATGAACTCAAATCTGTGTGTTCCGGTAGACACACAAACACCCACGTGAATGAATCGATGGAAAACGTGAAGGGCAATGACTTCAGACTGGAGGAATTCAAAGTAGAAGCTGATGCTGCCAAAGCAGGAAGGGAAACTGGTTCATCCCAAGAATTCACACACACAACCCTGTTTACAACAGAGTCAGTTATGATTGCTGAGAATTTGACATCATCTCTCCATCATACAAGGACCTGTCACTAAATTCTGTCACTGTATTTTCCTCTTGCTGAGGAGACAAACCCCTCCCGTGCTCAGGTAGGTGGAGCCAGGCCATGTCTGCCCACCCCTGCGAGGGGGCCAACACTCCCAACTGTGTCTTTTCCTCCAAAGAGAGACCTTTGTGTCCCCGAAGGGCAGCAAGGGCTGTTCCTCACTGCCATCTCCTCGATATCCACGCCATGCCCAGCAGGCAGGGAAGTCTTGGCTTTCCCCTTTGGGCTGGGATCCCGCTTTCAGCCCCCTTCTCAACCCTCCTCAATAAAAACTGAGGTGCAACTTGTCTAAAATCACCTATGGCTGACACACAGCCATCCAAACTTTGGGGAGATAAATCCTCGACTGGGTTCCAGGGGACTGAAATTGGAAGGCAAGGGGCTGAATCCTAGTTTTTCCTCCAGCTTTGTCTCCAAGATGATAACTCACCCTGGTCTCACTTCTTGTTGGGCTGCTCTGCTTTCCTGTGACATCCTGGGGACAGGGACTGCCTCCTCTCGGATTTTTGCCCACCCATTGTCTCAGCTGGAGTCAGTGGGAAGACCTGAGGCTCTGACAGGGAACAGTGAAATCCTCTGCTCTGGGAGATTAAACAGCCAATTTAGCCTTCATGGAGTTTGCCCATTTCTTCCCGAAATCAGGCAGAGATTTATCAAAATCTCACCAGGATAAAAACCAAACCAAACCACAATTCAGGTGCTGAGCAATCCATTTCCTATGAGGGAAACAACTGTTTTTACAGGTATAAGTGAGGCCAGATTTTCTACAGATGAGAGGAAATTCTTCATTTTGTGAGTTGGAATTGGTTTTTTCTTTTCAAGCAGGGAAGGGGGGAGTGAAGGAGGCAGGAAATGTAAAAGATTTTGGAAACATGAAATGAATAGGTCAAGACACATCATTTTGCTGAACCAAAGCAGGAGGCAACAGCTTGAAATTGAAATTAAATAGACCACCTGCAAGAAAAGGAGAGGAAGGAGCGATGGGGAAGAGGGGAGGGAGGGTCAGCCCTGGCATGAATATAAACCACACATTTTTTAAAAGCATCCGTCAGTGAATTATTAAAGATGCTCGTTTCAGGTTTGGACATCTTGGCAGTTGTGATGGGAAACATGCCAAGGCACATGAGCAGGGCTTGAATACTTATTTTTGAATTCCTGGCAGGCACCTTTCCTCTACTCTAAAACACCAACTCTAGTGAGTGGCTGGAGGAAAAGCTCTCACTCTAGGACCGGAAAAGATCGCCGCTCCCACCCCCAAAGGCTGCAGTGAAGTGCTGGACGTGACAGGGGTGTTTATGCAGAGGGATGAGTGTGTGTTTGAAGCATTGTAGACTCTTCTCTCCATTCTCCACTTTAGCCTGTCCAAACTATCCATGCAAAATTCCTCTTCCTCCCACAGGCACAGGCACTCCTGCCCTCTTGCCTGGATCCTCCCTCAGCAGCTGAGCTCCCAGCTCCCAGCTTCTCCTCCACCATCCACCTCTCCTGACCTACATCTCATCAATCCTTTCTCCTCTGGGCTTTCTCAGCAGCCTCAGGAGCATCTCCCCGGGAGCTCCTTCAGCACATCTCGTTGGAGCAGCACCGTGCTAATTCCTGTCCTTCCCTGACCAGATCCAATAAATCCTGGAGCTCTGAGATAGGCTCAGAGCTCCTGCTGGAGAGCTGAGGTGCATTCCCGGTGGCCTTGGCACTCCTGCCTATCTGTCTGGACCATTCAGCCCTGGGCCTAAGGCTCCACATGCTGCTGTAAATCTCATTTGAGCAAATACCCCTCCCTCGTTCCCCCTCCCAGTTTGATCAATGTTTTCCAATGGGGAATGAAGCAAAGCAAAACTTGGTGGAGGGTAAATTTGATCCCTCCCCATGACAAAGCAAGGGAAACCACAGACTCTGGCTTGAGAACAGTGTGGAGCAGACAGGAGAAAGTTACAGGCGCATGGGACAGAATAAATCCAAGAAATTGCCAGAATATTTGTAAATAAAATAATAACCAGTGAAGTGAAATAAGCTGACACGTGAAATGTGCATGTTGATTAAAACAGCCCTGGAGACCATTAATGACAAAGTCACTGTTGATGCCAACAAAACCCCAACCGTAGCCCTGATGCATATTCATAACATCGGAACAACGTCCCGGCCGATGCTAACGAGGCGCTGGGCTTGGGAACAGCTCACACGGAGCCACGGGGAGACTGCTCGGTGCCTGACAAATTTGGGAAGGCTACAAGCGTTGAAATCTCTCTTTGTTACTTAACAAACATGGAAGTAAGGGAATGCCATACCTCTTGTTATGGAAATAGCACACACTGCTGAGGATATATGATAAGTCTAGGAGAGAATCACAAACATTCAGGACTGATCCCTTTGAAATCTCTGGGAGTTTTGCCATTTATTTCAATGGGGGCTTTACCGAGTCCTTACAATGGATGTAGTCATTTATCTGCAGGCATTGATGCAGTTCCCCTTGCCTTGGCGGCCGTGCTCCTCACGGACACCTGAAAGGGGCTCATGCTCCGGTGGGGCAGACACGGAGTGTCATCATCCCTTGAGTGAATGGGCAAGTGCAGGTGGGTCTCAGTGACCGGCGGAGGGAGGGACATCACATCACATCACATCACATCATCACTGCCGGCCCGCTCTGCTCAGCCAGCCCTCCCTGCCTTGGGCAGCTCCGTGTCTTCCCAGCCGGAGCCCCACACACGCAGGTACCAGGCAGGAGCTCAGGGTCTCCTCCAAAGGGCTTGAGGGCCTGGGCAAATTTCATCCCAAACTAAGTGAAGAGTGGGCAATGCGTTTGAGATCCAGCGGGTTGTGAAAGGGCAAATGGGGTGAGTGCTGAAGAGCTCCAAACAGACAAGATCCCTGAAAGGCTCCTCCGTAGGGACACCTGGTCAGGTCCCCTCTGAGGGCAGGGGGCTGTGGTCCTCCAGCACCGGAGTTTTTGTTGCAGCAGACTGAAAATGAAGTAAATTCCTCCCTGCACAGCCTGTGCCAAGCTCCTGGTGCCTCCCATCTGACAGCAAAACCCTAAATGGAGGGACAGTGCACTCCGTGTACCAAGACACGAAAAGCCAAAAGCTCGACCAGAGCAGCCGGGTGCTGCTGTCCAGAGCCTTGTCCTAACAACAGCTTCCACTCCGGGAACGACACCACTGACCTGTTTTCAGGGGTAACTCTGGGGGTCCTCCACAACAACATAACAACCTCACCCTACAACACTGCTGTTTGTACCCTTGCAAAGCTCAGTCCCTGCTATTTCATCACCAAATATGTTTTATGACATCCCTCCAAAGCCCTCATTGCAAGGCTTAAATCTAATCTACCTCTAGGATTGCTTGACGTGTTTAAGGTGCCCAGTTATTTTCTAAAACCAGAGGGGAGGCAGTAAATTACAGAATTACACTGGATACTAAAGGAACTTGTCCTAAGAAACTTGCTCTGTTGCTCAAGTTAAGGTTGGTATCTCCAACCACAGCTCCACTGTGGAGAAAGGCACTAGAGCAGCAGAAGGTTACTTGGGTATTATCTTAATTGCAATTACTACCTCTGGCCAATCTGACTGTTTCCAAGTGATTTGTTCAGCCAGACGCTTCTATTTCTCTTTATGACTGATTGAAGGACAGCCAGGAAGAGGAAAGAATAAATTACGGGATGGAGGGAACAAAAAATAGCCGTAAATCTGCCCTGTCACTTTAAGAAGGAGCAAGTGGGCCGAAAGCATTTAGGGAGTGGATTTATTCTGCCTGTATTTTCCACCTCGGGAAGTCAGAGCTCCCAGTGGGGCAGGCAAGAAGATGGAGAAAAAAGAGCCGAGGACTCACAGCAGAAGCTGCTGATGTGAATGACAGTTTGCTGGTGGGAATAAAATGTTTCTTGTTTGTTCCTAGACGGAGATAACAGAGTCAAGAGGTCAAGTGGTGTGGGAATGCGAAAGCCCTGTGGGTAATGTAGCATGATAAAAAATGAGGGATCCAGGGCACAGGACGTCACTGCCACAATAGACCAACTGGCAATTCAGAAAGAGCTCAGATCTTGTCTGTATTTAAATATTGACTGATAATCCCACTCCATTACCTCGCTGTCCAAAAGGTATGCAGACACCCCCAGCCTACTGTGGTGTCCTGAGGGGCACGTCCTGTGTTTGATGAAGTACTAATTGGGGTGGGGGGAGACTTGCTCTTTCTCATCCATCAATCTTTCAGTCATTTGCACAATTAATGGGGCTCTTTAGCTGCCCAGGTACAACCAGCACACAGGAACTGACCCGAAACCTGCAGAGTCCTGCACGGCAGCAAGCGGAGAGACAGGACTAGGGGGAGGGGTGCCCAGGGCTCTCCTGGCCTGGCCTGAGGCTGTGGACATGGATAACCCATGGAGAATCCATGTCCAGGAGCAGCTCTGTGGTCTCCTCCGGACCTGCTCCCACTGCTCTACACCCTGCCTGTGTTGGAAACCCCAGAGGAGGACACAGTGGCCATGGGCCTTTGCTTCCAGTTCACCCACCTGCAGGATCCCGTTCTCATTTTTCCTTGCTTTGTGTTGCAGCTGCAAAGGCAAAGGATGGACACAATGGACAGAACTGTAACACACTGGCTCAGTGTCAGCCCTGGGTGTTAGAGCAATGCTGCCTGAGCCCTCAGGGTGTTGCTGGAATAGTAGATCATGATGAAGTCTCAAGATGAAGTAAAACTTAATTAAAAGAATCTCTCTCCATAGGAGAACCTTACCCAGAGTTTGTTTAGGGGATAAATAACCTTTACCTCCAGGTTGCCAGTAAGAATTTATCTCCAGTTGGGAGTGATGGAAAGTCAATGTCTGCTGGCCAGAGGCTGCTCAGCCTCCATCCTCAGAGATTTTAAAGTCTAGAGTGGATAAAGCTGCCAGCAATCAGGGCTGACCTCGGAGCTGGCCCTGCTTTGAGCAGATGTTGGACCAGGAACCTCCTAAAAATCCTTTTAGCCTGAGTGATCCCATGATCCTCATGTCAACATTTTCCCAAGTTACCAGAGAATGACATTGGCCTCTGCAAAATGGCAGTAACCATTTGAGACAGATGGACATTTTCCAACCTAATACTTTTCAAAATAAAAACCATGGCAATTTTTTTGAAAGAGTGGAAACATTCTCAGGGAAAATGCCCAGTGACAACTATTGGTGCCCTAGAAAGAAATCAGCAGCAGGTTCATCTGGGCTGGCAGGTCCTTGTAGAGCCTCCTGGCTCAGAGACAGCAGTGCTGAGCATCAGGCTCAGCTCTCTCTGTCAACGTTGATTTTAACATTTTAATTGTCCAGGGCCATGAGCGAGGCTGGCAGAACGCTCAGCCATCATTTCCCTTGTGCAGCAGCAGCTGAGGACACCTGGCTCAAACACGGCTCAAACACGGCTCAGCCCTGGTTCAAGCTCCAGCCACCCAGCTCCAGCCTTTTTCAGGAAGGAGCTGCTTCCTGGCAGTGTCCTGATTCCGTGGGAGATGCGACCCTTCTGAGCACTGCCCTGCAGAGGGGTGGCTGGAATTACCCCAGGGCCATGGAAACCTGCCCAGTTCATGTGGGCTGAGCTCAGAGCCGGTGGGGATGCACTCAGGCCACTGATGGAAGTGCTGGGAAGAGCTGCATGTCCTGCAGCAGCCAGAGTGACAACATTCCCGGGAAACATTTGACCAGCAGAAGTAAACAAACCAAAAACCCCGTTATTAACAGAGAACACCAGTGCTGGGCTTCAATAATTGATGCACCAAAAGCATATAAAAGAACCTCCAATGATACATTATTAAAACCAGCTATCTGTAAGGTGCTGTGAAAACAAATGTAGAGAGGGGAGTGGAGAGGGAGCCTGAGGAAAGGGATGGTGAGGAAGAAGAGGAAAGCAAAGGCAGCAGAGGTGGTGCAGTCTGTCCCACACCCCACGCCCAAACCCAGGTCTGGGGAATGTGGGGATGGGCCCTCAACACGGCACGAGCAAAAGCTCCATCTTGATTCAGCCAAATAAATTTAACCTTCCTAAATTTTCAGGAAAGGGGGGTGTGATTTCTCCCTCCCCGCTGACTGATGAGGGAACCTGGGTGTTATTCTGCCTTTTACTTTAGCTCCAAACTTAAGGGGGGCTGCATTCAGACTTCTGATCCAGCTTTTTTGATGAGTTTACTTGCTAAGCCCCCAAATTACCACATGTCCTTCATGAAGCCCACCAAGACCATGAGGGTGTGACACTGGGGACAGCTGGAGGACACACATGGCAACTCCTGAAGAGAGTCAAAAAGGTGTGAGGTGCTTCTGGGATTTTCCATTGAAGGATCTCTCTGTCAAAATGCAGATTCATTTACGTCAAAACAATTTGTGGGAAAGAGTTGGTTTTGACAAATTTCTTCTTCTCAAGCTTCTTTCAAAGAAAATTTTGCAGTCATCTTTCTGACATGCTCAGGTTAAAACACCTGGCTTTTTAGGGCCAAATCAAGTTTTCCACTCTAACAGAGTCTCCTTTGGACGAGTGATGTCACATGAAACCAGCTACAAAGACCTCATTCAGGGAACTTTCTGGGCCCGGATGGACTAATGGGGATAAGGGCACAAAGGGATATTTTGTGTTGACAAAATAAGCACTTTCTTCCTTGAAAGTTGGCTGCATCATTTATTTAAGCATAGTCAATATTTAATGGAGTGCTAACATGCACATTAAATGTATTGTGAGTACTCTCGGCCTGGTGTCCTGAGCTGCACAGCAGCAGGAGCAGCTCTGGAGTAATCCACGGCAGGAGTTACATCAACTCCGTGCTGCTGCACTTGGGAAATCTCTTAGGACCGTCCTGAAACACTTGTTATCTCAAGAGCAGACACTTTGGGCTCAGCAGCAGGGAAGGTGCCAGCAGAGCTGCCGTGACCAGCGGGCTGAGTCCCTGGGGTGGGATCCCACAGCTCGGGCACCACCGCGTGCTTCACCTGCCCGAGGGAACCTGCCCGGGGCATTCAGCTCTGCACGGCCCCTGGGCACCATCCTGGGCTTCCCAGACCAGGGAACGGTCTGGTGAGAACATGCTTTGTATGAGGTGGGGAGGGGCAGGAGGGGAGGGGTTTTTTAAGCCCTTGCTTTGACCCCCTGTAACCTCACTGAAGGGCAGTCAAGGAGGATTAGGCAAAACCACACCATGGGATGATGACCAGTGGCTGCAGCTCAACACCTCCCAGAGCCCTCCTGCCCCCACACCCGGGTCCTCCCTGCTGCATTTCCCGGGACTGCTCGTTTCCCCTGCGCTTGGACTCGGTCCCGAGGAGCTGTTTTCTTCTCCAGTTGTTTCCTGCTGTGCCGTGGCTGATGCACATCCCTGCTCTGCCTTTCCTGGGAAGTTTTTCTCCTGTCCCTCTTGGAAAGGCGTGTTTTGTTGACTGAGCAGGAAGCAGAGCATTCAGCCCTATGGCTGCCTGCAGGGATGCTCAGACATCGCTTATGGGAGTGCGGCGAGAAGTGCTGGGAGTCCAGGAGGGGTTTCAGCGATCTTGCATCGCCCATTTTGCTGCAAATACACAAATATGTTCTATCTGCAGCCACCTCCTCTGTGCTTTATATAAACCCAGGCACAGGACACGATGTTAACACTCAGCCAGCAGGTTTGGAAAATATTTGGCCCTTCAGCCGTGCTTCGGGCACATCTCCTTTGAAGAGAGCCGACATCAGCCCCTTTATCACCCTTCTACCCGAGGAGCCAGCACGTTGCTGCCTTGGAAGATGCTTGGATGTCGCATGTGTGCCAGCAGCTGGGGGCTCCCAGGGAGAAGTTTGCTGAGTGCCAGCATGCAGAAATCCTTGGGAAGCCAGGGAAGCGACCTCAGGGATCGGTGAACCTCAGAGACACCGGGAACCTCCCAGCTGCTGCCGGTGGAAACTCCTCTCTCCTCTCCTGGCTCAGAGCAGTGGATGGGTCGAGGTCTGCTGACTTCCCTGTGGCCATCCAGCCAGTGACACCTAAATATTTTCCTCCTCCAGGAGACAAAGGAAAGGAGGGCGGCCTGGCTCTTGTCAAGTGTGGAGCTGACAGCTTTACAGCCTCACTGGGGAGAGGAGCTGAAAGAATGAGCGTTAGATTTAATCTGTGCTGACAGGGGTGGGTGATGGGTATTTTTATAGTGGAGGAAATGTATCAAACAGGGGAAATTAGACCAGAAGATGATAAGGATCTGAGCCTGACACAGCCAATTAATAGATGTTTACAAATGATTAAAGACGATAGATCAAAGCAAATGCACTCCTTTTTACCTCGAGCCTCTAGATTGTTTGGAAGTGCCCCAACTGGTGGTGACTGTCTTGTCCCCAAACTCAGGGCCTTCTCCAGCCCACGGCCAGCCTGGAGCAGCTGAGCAGTGCAGGTTTCTGCTGCAGCCAAATGCTCCCAACAACTGCAGTGCCTCAGCACAGCATTTGGGAGGGACCAGGGACGCCCTGAACAGTTCCAGACTCACAGTGCTTGGGTGAACAGGGGCATAATTCCTCTTTGTTTAACACACGAGGAACATTTCTCTGCCCTGCACATCTCCCTGAACCCAAAAAGTCAACAGAGAAAATGTACAAGGTGTGTGGTGCAGAGGGAGAGGTCCTGGTACCCAAACACAGCATCCAGCAGCTCTTCCATGGAGAGCCCCTGGCAGCCCGTGGCTGCTCCAGGAGGGATCTGGCCCCCCATGTGTCCCATGTCACATCTGTTGGGGGATGCCTGGCAGGAGAGACGTGTGCTGCAACACTGCGGGCACTGCCATGCTGCTCCTTGGGAACCTGCATCCCTGAGCACCAGTGGAAGCTCGGCCCAGCAATCTCTGCCCAGGTGACAGTGAGCCCCAGGTGAAAGCTGGGGCAATGAAAAGGGCTGAATGGCCAAACTCCTCCCCTTGCTGTGCCTGCACCGCTGTGGGACTGTGCCAGCTCCAGCACAAACAACAGCAAGGTCTTCACATGGAAAATTCTCCATCACCAAAGGCACTGCCTGAGTGCCACTGGCCCAGTGCGTGGACACCCCAGGCTGGAACGGGCACGGCACCGTGCCCTGTGCCTGGGCCCTGCTGGGCTCTTCTGCAGGTGCTTCTTTCTCTGCCGCTCATGAGTGGCACATCCAGCAGAGCCCCGAAATGCTGGTTTGAGCGTGAGCAGCGGGAGGATGTTTGGGATAACGCCCTTTATACAAACTGGCATGGATGCACCACGGCTCAGCTGCTTCCACACACTGAGAGTCCAACACTGAGTTCACTGACGTGAAGGGAGGAGACATTAAGGTCATTTTAGGAGAGATTAAGGTCATTTTAGGGTACTGTCCTGCCAGGGCCACACACTTGGCTCCCATGTGGCCAAAACCTTTAGCACATGAGGTGTCACTCGTCTCACCCTGGAATTCAGCTCATCCCTCTTTGCCACCTCCACCATCTGCCGGGGCAGCCCAGACACCTGGATTGCACTGAGCTGGATGTGCAGCTTGGAAAAGGTATGGTGCAAATCAATAGCCTGAGCTTAGCAGCACAGCTGCGCCAGTCTGCTTTACACTGCTTCCCCGTGCTAAATCCCTTGGAAACTGTATTTCCCACAAGCCCAGGTAATATTTTCAAGGGTGCTCAGTGACTTAACAACTTATATCTCATAGACTTACACTGAAATTTGGGCTTCAGCGCCCATATCCAAACAAGACCATGTGTGCAACATCAGTCTGAGCTCCTGTCTCCCAGCTAGGACCCGAAGCTTGTGGCTGGATCTGGGCTGAAGCACCTAAGTTACTTAGGACAGCCAGACTTAGGCTCCTAGGTCACCTTGAGGTTTTGTTTATATTTGACCTTGACCAAGTCTGTGGCCTGCCCACAGGTTCTCCTCCACTTGAGAATCCCCAGCAGCATCAACATTTATTTTTTAAATCCAATCCTTGGACAAGGCACAAACCCAGAATCCTGAACACTACAAATATTAAAGTTCCTCTAACACTTTCCATGGAGGAGAGGTGCTAACCCCAGGACCCTGGTCGGGTTCCAACTCAAGCAAATGCATTCAGCCTCTAACACTCCAAACTCCCGCCCCGGTTTCTGCTTCATTGTATTTTGTCCCTCTTTGCTTTGCCTAAGCCCTGTGATTTTATTAAATCTCTTCTATTCATTTACAAACTTATTCCAGCTCCACCAGTGGCAGAAGCAGCAGGATTTGCATTGTTCTTCCCCCAGAAAAATAAATACAAAAATACAGTTTTTTCCTGTTAATGTAATCTTTTGATTGGCTCAGGTTTTACTTTTTCATTCAAGATAGTTGAGATTAAAATATTATGCAAAAAAATACAAGCTCAGAGGAAGAGATCAGCAGAAAAAGAAGTTTGATTCTTGTGAACCAGTCAAAATCATCAACAAGAGGACGTTGATGATTTCAGGCTCTACTAAGAGCTGTCTACCAAGGCAGCAGGAGATTTCTCACTTCAGTCTTGCCTGATAATTAATAATAATAATTGATAATTATAAGGAAAATTAAAATATTCCTGTAGGTAACACTGTTTTTTTAAAAAGGGACATTTCACATCACAGTTATCAACTGCCTTTGCAACACTTGACAAAATCAAACATTGATTTGATTTTCTCTCTGGATGAAATCACCACGGACTCACATCCGTGCTGCCGGAGGGGGTGGCAGCCCGCAGAGCCCTGACCGCGGCACGGACACCGCTCGCCGCTGGAAGCAGCGCCGGCCGGGAGGGTCAGCTCGGGATGGGGAGCGGCCCCGGGGGGCAGCTCTCAGCCCCTGACCCCATCTCGGGGTGGGGAGGGGCCCCGGTGGGCAGCTCTCAGCCCCTGACCCCGCTCGGGATGGGGAGCGGCCCCGGGGGGCAGCGCTCAGCCCCTGACCCCGCTCGGGATGGGGAGCGGCCCCGGGGGGCAGCGCTCAGCCCCTGACCCCGCTCGGGATGGGGAGCAGCCGCTGGATCAGCGCTCAGCCCCTGACCTCAGCTCGGGATGGGGAGCGGCCCCGGGGGGCAGCGCTCAGCCCCTGACCCCGCTGAAACCGGGGCCAGCAGCAGCAGTCTGGCCGCTCCCCGGAGAAAGCTGGGTGTCGATCTCATGGCAGCGCCTGGGAAGTCGGTGAGTGTCCCTGTGTTCCCGATTCGGTGAATCTGAAGGGACTCAGGAGCTGCAGGGCTCCCGTGTAAGCCCGGCCTGAGACCGAGCCCGGAACACAGAGCCGGGCCCGCCCCGGGCCGGCCGCACCCAGCGCGGCGCTTCGGACCCCGCGTGTCCTGCAAAGGCTTTGTTCAACCTTTTCCTCACAGAGGGGATGAACGCAGGACACGCAGCGATCCCTCCCTGCCTCCTCTGAGGGGCAGCGGCATTCCCGGGATGCCTGATCGTTGATGGTGTCGAAGGCTTTGAAGTGAAGTACTTGAGCAGTCTATTTTGACTTCCCTGGGTGACTCATGCTCAGCTCCGTATCTAAGATGGCTTTTCAGCTTCCTTTGACTGCTTTCCAACAGTTCCATGTTTGCTCAGCCTGCCCATGGACTGTAACTTTTCTGTTCAACGTTCGCCCTTCCTCCTGAGGGTGGATGAACAGCTTCCTAACTCCGAAGGGGTTCAATGGTTCAGGCAGTGTTTTTCAAGAATAGCGGTGCCTAAAGGCATTTTCCTATCAATGGGACAAACCTTAACCCTTCGTCGAGCCCATGCAGCGCTCAGGGAGACGGCTTGGAAAGCTCAATGAGAGGCACTTGGCCGTGACACTGCAGCTGATCACATGGCAGACGGCATTTACACAGAAAATCGGGAGCACGAGGGAGGTCTCTACACTTCTGTTGTGACACTTCTCATAAGGATATAATGAGGTGTCAGAAATAACTCACAGAGTACAGTCGAGAAGAGGATTTGTAGGAGTGACTCCAGACTTGTGTCTTCCACCCAAACACCTGAAACACCCCCACAATGCTCTATTTTTAATAACTCACCCGTTTGTACCTAATCCCGTGTGGCTCTGCAGCCTGCCGGGATCCACCCACAGTGCCCCATCCTAAAGGAGCAGGGTCCTGACTCTGCCCCAGAGGAGTCGGTTGAGGTCCCAAGATCCAAATCAAGAAGAAACACACACACATCCACAGAGACCTTCATCTGGATGATTCCTCCTGCCATCTGCACAAAGCCCTTTCTCTAAGAGAAGATCCTTAAAAATTATTCATGAATTCTATGGCCAAATCCAGCAGCCTACGACAGGTGCTGCTGCAACTTTAGGTAACACCTTTTAATTTTTTAATCACTTGAGAACTTTTCATTGCTAGGTGACAATTCCTGAGGTTACAACAACTTGCCTCCCTGACATCTCCCTCGCAGAGATCAGCAGTTTTCCAAATTTTTTTTGACCTTCAGGGTTTCAAGCACTTGTTTTGGGGAGCCAAGTCACCCTCATTCCTCTTAGCCGTGCACATCCTGCAGAGAGGCACAGGGGATGTCGTGCCTGTTGTGGCAGGGTGCCCAGGAAAGGACGTTTTAAGGATCAGAGGCCTCATGAGGAATATCAAGGTACAAAATCTTATGTTCAATCTGTTTGTTCCAGCCTGCCTTTTACATCAGTTCAAAATACAACCTGGTTTAGGCAACCTGGGGCAGTGGAAGGTGTCCCTGCCCGTGGCAGGGAGTGGAACAAGATCATCTTTTAGGTCCTTTCAACCCAAACCATTCCCTGACTCTGAGATCCCAGTGCCTACTCTCACACCTTATGCTTTGCTTGACTCTGCAGAGTTGCACACCCCTCACACTGATAAACATTCTCAGTTCACCATTCAGAGCCATCTCCTCTCTGCTGATGTTATGAGCAAGGAGAAACAGAGGGGGTGTTGGTCAGTCTTATGCTCAAAGACAGTCTCTCCTCCCCAGGAGACCCCAGCAGGCTGGTTATGATCCCCTGTTCTCGGCCGTCTTATCCCAAGGGGTCCCTTGGAGCCCTGGTGATCCCCCAGTGGATTGTTCCTGTAGCTGAATCCCCAAATCCTCCCTCTCTCTGTCAGCTTGGACACGACATTTTACACCACTGCATGTTACAGTAACGTTACAGAGCTCTTTCCAGGGCAGGCTAATGGCAGAAATTAAATAATCAAATCTGTTACAGTGAGACTGGGACATGGGAAAGAAAGGAGCCAGGTATGATTAATGATCTTTTTCATAGAGGCCTTTGAGGGAACCCCAGAAGTGCCAAACTCGTGGCCAAGCTACGGCCTGGAGACGTCCGAGATGCGTCCTTCCCTAAAGCCCTGCAGGCCACATTAAAGCCTTGCTCACGGGCCCAGGTTTGGAGACACGTGGCAGCTACTCGGGAGGAAAAGGGTGTCACCTCCATGTGGACAGTGGCTCACTACCTCTGCCCAAAGCAGATCCCTTCTGCTCCAAAGCTGCATGTGAAGAACACACCTTGGCATCTCCGCCTCCTGCTCTCATCCCTCCTGATCTCCCACTCATCTGCTCCAGGCTCAGCAAAAGGAACGCGCACCTCACACGCAGGAGTCACGGGAAGGAAGGATCGAGCCTGGATGGCATTCCTGCCTTTCCATATCTCCAGATTTTGGGCTCCGTGTCGAGGGGCTGAACCCTCCTCCCCATCCCGCTCCTGTCCGTGTCCCTTTGACGCTGGGGAGATTTGTTGCAGGATAATTCTCAGCGACCATCTCCCCCCAACAAAGCTGCCCCCTTTGGATGTGGGCAGATGATATAGAAAATGGGTGGTTCAGGCCGATTTCATGAGGCCTAATAAATCTTCAGTAAATTAAAACTCATCCCCCTTTCCTCCCCTCCCTGGGCCTTTGTCTTGCTAATACACATTAAGCCCTGCCTGGCTACACACTTTGAGGCATTTCGGAGGTGAGGTCTGTACAAAGCTGCAGATGTGGGAGCTTTAAAGGACCTTTGGCCTCGGTGTTACCCATTAACATCAGCCATGCCAACACAAGAATCTCACCATGGTTCTCTCCCCTCAAAAGGGCTCCCAAGTAACAGCCTCGCCTTTTGAGGGGGGGACAGAAATAAAAGAACAGAAGGAATGAGCAAGAAAGAATGAGAGAGGGACCTTCCAAAAGAGGTGTTCCCTGTAAAGCTAATTTTGTCCCTAAATCATTGTCTGGAGCTGGTTGCTATTTAGAAATTGCTTAAGAAATCGGTGCACCTCTTTCAAGCCAGGCGATGCTGACACTCACACAGCACTCACTGATATTTGATTCATTTCTCTCATCTCCACTGACCGTTTCCACTCTGACCTTCCTACTTTCAGACCTTGAAATAAAGAGCACTAATGCAGTCCCATATTCAAAGAGCCACTTTTGTCCCATATTCAGGTTTTTATTCCTGTTCAGATTTTCTCTATGCTTTCCATCCCTCTTTAGAAATCAAAACCAAGCTGCCCCCAGAGCTGGACACAAAGTGACAGGCCAAAAATGTCTCCAAATGTAATGGCCCTTGTGGAGTCTCCCCTTTTGCCCTGGTGTCTCCCGTTATCCTTTCCCTCGGAGCAGGTTGGTGCCCCACGTTCTTTTGCTCCCTACCCAACACAAGGGAAAACGCTGCCAGGAAAGCCAAGCAGTTAATGAACCTGCCCGTTTCCAGTGGGCAAGGATTTGAATAAAAGCTTCAGGGGTGTGAACAATCCGCTTCTCTGCTCAGCGCCTTCACCGAGGTGCGTTCAGGTGTGATTTAAACAAGAAGTAACAGCTCCTCTCCGCGGGTTTCTCAGCAGAGGCTTTGCCTTCCATCCCTTCAAGCACTTTGGCTAAAATGTAAAGAGAAACTTTGTGGCCCTATGTGGGTGCTTTAGAAGTTGTAAGGTGTGATGAATGAGCTCTAAAAAACACAGATCAAGAGGAAGATAGCAGGGATGAAAGGACAGGCAGCTAGATCAGACCAGACATCCTGGGATGAAAGGAAAGGTGAATGGGTAGCTAGATTAGACAGTTACGGTAAGTGGAAGGCAGGAAATCCAAACTTGTAGGTGTTTATCCTAAACTCCAGATCTGCACCTGTAAAGGCGCTCCCTGACTTCATTTTCATTCAGTCCTTTCATACGCAAATTTCCCAGCTCGAGCAGGAGGCGCTCCTGGCACAGAGGCCGTGAGCATCAAAGAGAAATGAAACAAACTGACCAACCAGCCTCAGTTACAGCCTTTTTATTTTTATTTATTTTTTTTTTTAATCTCAAAGGAAAGCTTAGATCTCCGCTCCTTTTAAATTTTGGGGCAAAGGCACGGCTCAGTTCTCATTCTATCAGGCTGGCTTTGTCCATCCCAGCGAGAAGGGATGGTGCACTTTGAACAAGCGACGGTGTCGGGGGCTGGGGAGGATTAGGATGGGGTTTATCTCTGGAGCGTGGAGCTTGTTAACTCCGGCCTGTGGCTGGGGGCAGATGTGGCTCCCTGCCCCATCAGATAACCACGATCACCTCTCACTCTGATGGAGAGCGGGACACCGGGCAGTGTCACACTGAACAATGGTGCATTCCCTCGCCAAACCCAACCCCAGCAACACCCAAACCACTTCAGATGTTTATCTGGGGCTGCTCATCTACCCCAAAAGCACAATGAGACTTATCGTGTTTCTCTGCTTTCCTGGTAAGACTGTTCTACAACAAAGCAATCGTCCCTTGGGGATCACAGGACTATTTCCGTACCCATTTCTCAGCGTCCTGGCCATCATTTCCCATCCCATCACGGGAAGGCGGCCCCCGGCCCTTTCTGGGCAGTCCTCGGCAGTTCGGGCTGGGAAGCAGCGTGGGGCTCAGAAATCAGGGGAGGAGGCACAGCTGGCTATTTGCTGCTTCCTTTTACAGGACAAAACTTCAGAGCAGCAGAGAAGTGGATCAGCAGCGATGTAAACTCCACCCCACTCACTCGGGTGGAGTTCCACACTGACAGCTTCAATCGCCTCATGGTTTTGTGGTGGACCTGACAGTGCTGGGTCAATTGCTGGACTCGATGATCTTAGAAGTCTTTTCTAACCTTAATGATTCTGTGATTCCCAGGTAAATTTGTGCATTAATTCCAACGATAAATCTTGAATGAAAGCTAAAGTTTTGTTTCCTCCTATGTGAGGGACTCACGAAAATTAGCAGAACAGCACTTTTTTCACATGAAAACCTTAGCGAAAGTATTTTTCAATAGGTAGCTGAAGCATAACAAAATATGCAATATGTTCCATTTTTGCCAGTAATTGGGTTATGTGTCATCCCCCTACGGCTCCATCTGCACATCAAAGATTCCTGCATTTATTTCTATGACATCGATTAGTTTTATTCCAAAATCACTACAAAGCCCAAAGTTGCTCAATACGGCTGTTAAGGCATAATAAAAAGTCATAATGTGAAGCAAAGCTGCTTTCCTCTGAAGCTTAATCATTTTAGCCTTGATCAATTAAGGCTTCTGCACAGTGAAATAAACGATCCTCCTAAGTCTAAACACCTCCTGGAGATGCCTCTGCTTGTCACCGACAATAAAGGTGGTGAAAACCAATTAGGTTTTCTTCATACTTCAGTTATGTGCCAGGTTTAGGTAAAGAAAATCACCTTTTGGCTGTCTGGAATCAGTTACCACCCTGACAGCGAGCAAACTCTTTTCAGAATTCTGCTCTTCATCTCTGACCTGAAGAGGAAAAAGTCTCACTGCCAGTCGATTGTGGTTTTCACTCCATTAAATCAAACCAGAAAAGGATGATCCAAATGATATTTTAAGGACATACATAAAAACTATGAGAGTGAAAAAAACCCAAAGAGGGAAAATATGTGTTTCATTGTAAATACTGTAAATCTTATCTTGAAGTGTCTACAGAGCAGTAGGAGAAGGAGATGCTGAATTTACTCTGAAAACAGATGCACTCCATCCCCTGACATCCACCTGGCCTGTCCAACAGAGATCCCCGGGACCCACGGCCTCATCCTGCTGAAATCTCCCCCTTGATTTGGAGCAGGAGGCAGTTCCTTGGCACAAAAAGCAAACAGCCTTTGAACATCCTGGCAAAGCCTTTGGCTGCGAGGGACGTGCTCCAACCTGCTCCGCTTGAAGGGAAGCACAAAACTATTATTGACTTCAAAGGCACTGGGACTCAGCCCCAGGGTGGAAATTAGCTTCAACATTAATTGAATTAAAAGAGGGGGATTCCCTTCAAAGAACTGCCACTTCCTGGGCCATGGGATGAGATTTGTATTGAGTACAACCATAACTAGGCCAAAACACTGGAAAACAGGTGCTGAATCCAGTGAGATTCAGTGAATCCAGCTACCCCGAGATGCAGTGGAGGAGAACAAGCATCTGCAAGAACTCAGGGCAGGGTTTGATTTGCCTGGACACCACCCTGCTGAAGGACAGAACCGGGCAGAGACTCCTGAAGAGCACCACAGCTCCTGGGCTGGAGTGGAGGCAGGACCTCAGCTCCAGCAGGCAAAGCACACGGGTGAGCATTTCGTCATCTACAGAGGAGGTGAAAAGGGAAAATAAACATGAATTCAGTACAATTGACAGAAGCCGCTGGCAAACTGCAGCCCCCAGGGCTAGAAATGCCACTGGCCTCAAGGCTTGAAATGCCCCTTTATGAGGTGTCCAAGAGCCCCAAAAACCTGTACTCTGCCTTGTCTCCATGTGCTTGCCACCTCCAGGAATGTTGGGGCAGGCAGATTTTGGGTAGGATACATTCTCTATTGAACCTTACCCCTCCAGGATTACAAAGTCCCTGATATCTCTGAGACACCTCTTCATTTTTGGATGTGATCTCCAGATCTTTGTCACTTTAATCCCCCATTTATACATACCAGTACTTGTGGGTTGGAATATCCTTTCCCAATCCTGATAAAGCAGCAAAATGGATTTACTTCCACTTCCAAAGTTCACTCAAAAACTACTTAAGAAAAAATTGTTCAAATCAATAAACTGGATTCCTCTCAACACCAAATAAGCCCACAAATCCTCAGCATCCTCTGGCCTTGGGAAGGATGGAATTCCTGCAAGAACAACCCTCTCAAAACTACCAGTAGCCTCCCCTTTTGACTCACAGAAAAAAATGGGTATGATGAATAATGCCCCTGCAAGCAGAGTTTTGTCATTTGCTTCCTCCTGCAGCACATCAGGTGCTTACAGAGACAAAGCCCGATCTGCTGAAGGCATCACTCTCCTGTCTCTATTTGAAACCTTCTCTATTTCCTCCCCTCCTGGAGAAGAAAAAGGGTCTGAATCAGTGATTTGTGGCTCAGGGCAATGCTCAGAGCTGTCTTTCCCAGGAATTTCAGTAGTCCATGAGGGGAAGGTGTCACCATCAGATAAAGAGGAATTCACCCAGCTAACATATCTGATCTCAGCTTAGGTTACCTGCTGAGCAAAGAGCAGCAAGATGCCCCAGAGCAGCCAAACCTCTGGAAAAAGATAAAGTTTAATGTAGTGAAATGTGTTCTTTTTTAGGTCAGAAAGGGAAGCAGTAAAGGCTTCAGAGAGCTGGGCAAAGCCCCTCCAGACCACAGGCCAGCTTGCTCTGCTGAAGGAGAGACAACCCAGGGGAGCAACAAATCGGGCCACAGATTTTCAGACACCTGTTTGTGATATTGGTCAGCTTTAATTTGTTCGGAGAGTGGAGCCAAGGCTTGATTTCCCAAAGAGGGGAGGGGAGTTTCACTCAGGTTCCCCGGAGGATTTGTTGTATCTCACTGCTACGTCCCCTCCAGGCCGAGGGCTGGCAGTGCCTCAAGGCTGCCCTTATCCCCACACACCTGTGGTGGCATCTGGGTCTATTCTCCTTCTGCCTTACACCTTGCTATAGCTCACAGTACTGAGAAAATGTTCTTTCACCGTTGCACAGCCACTGTAGAAAGCTCTTTTCAGCAGCAGGTGCCACACAGCTCTGCCACAAAGAGTAAGGTCCCTATTGCCTCCATCTGTGAGGAATGCAAAGCAGACTGAGGGCATTCACCAGGCCAGGGGCCAGCAGAGAACAGCTCCCCCAGGTTTCTGTCCTGTGCTTTTAGAGCAGACTTCTGCCAGCCTTCCCCTCACAGTAAAATGAAACAAGTGCTTTTCTGTGACAGAAAGAGTGTTGCACATGAATAGCCATCAGTCAGAAAGGATGTGCTCTAAGGATGGCCCAAATGCCCAGCTTGGAGAAGAAAAGAACATTGCTGTGACCCCAGCAAGGGGCAGGACCCCTGAGCCCCACCAGTGCCCTGTGCTGCCAGTGCCTTCACCTCTGACACCCCACCGTGCCCTTTCTCTGGGGTCTTTCTACAGCCAAGGCCACCAAATTCACAGCAGCTCTTGGGGAAAGGCCACGAGTTCATCTGAACCATCCTGGCCTGCAAACAGGCCCAAACCACAGACGGGGATCTACAGCCAAGAGCCTCTGTAACACAGACTGGCAGCTCTGGACCTCTGTGGTTCTGGTTGAATATCAGAGGTGAATTTTACCATGTGAAGCAGGTCATGCACTCAGGATCTGCGTGGCTGCCCTTGCCAGATGTGCCTCTGAGTGCTGTGACACCTGAGTGTCCCTCACAGCTGAGTGTCGGGAGCTGCCCCGTCCTCACGTGCATAGGAACATTTCCATTTCCTCCGCCTCCCCTGAGCTCCCTGCCCAGGTCTCTGCAGGCTGTTGGTGATGCAGGGCACGGCCGTGTTCTGCCTGTCTCCTCTGGGGTTTCCTCTCCTTGTGCCTCCCAACCTCCTCTGCTGCCCACACAGCCCACACCCTGTCCCCTGCATCCTTCCCAGGATGCTGAGAGATGAAAAGTGAGAGAGGTACCCATGGATCCACTGGCACAGATCCCCTCTCAGGATGGTCTTTTAAACAGGAGAGGTTATAAATAAACAAAGCAAGAAGGATCTCCAGCCATCATCCATGAGCTGGCTCCTTCCCTCTTTCTCCCCCGGACCCCGCCCTCCCCTTTCCCTGCATCCTCTGCATCACTGAGCGGGACCAGAAGGCAGCAAACTTCCACCTCCCCGCTCATGCGGAAAGAAATCGCACTCAGTTTCCAGAGTCCGCACGGCCTGGCTTTATTTCAGCTCTGCACATTGTTCTGGCTGGGGAAGAGGGGGAGGAGGCAGAGATGGGGCATTGTTTGCAATTCAAATGGCCGGACCTCAGGAAAAACCAATAAATTTAAGTCACTAGAGAATTCAACAAGCAGGGCCACTTTCTCAAATAGGAAGCCTCCTCCCTATCGGTGGGGGCTGTTGAGGAGCCACTAGACAAGAGAATAACTAAGCACTCGTGGGGCTGAGAGCTTTTCACTCAATGAAGTCCAAACCAAACAAATTCCCCCTTTAGGAGATGCCTTTATCCAAACAGTCTGAGCACACACAGAAAGGGGCTGGTGCCTCCGGCTCTCCGTGTTTGCTAAATCAGGCCTGATTTCTTCTCCCCCTTCCCTGCCCAGGCGGGTGTGGGCTGTGGGCTGGAAGAGGTTTGGAAGTGCACCCCTGGCACGGCGCAGCTTGGGGAGCCCCGCGGGTGATGCTGGTGGAAAGGGGATGTGAGAATTCACCGGCCATAAATCCCCATTCATGCACCAAGTGTAGTGCAGGAAAAAATTTCACCAGGACTGGATTTATAGGTGAGGTGGCTTGTACCAGCTTAGTGTTTAATTTTCAGTTCAGCTTTAACTGCTCTTTCTTAGGAGGATTTAGGGATTCCCATAACTCATTCCAGCTGGCGCCCCACGATGCAAATCCTGTGCCTCCCCTCCCTCACAGGGTTCCCTGGAGCTGGGGCAGATCTCTGTGGAGTGAGGAAGAGGAAGGCTCCTGCTGCAGAAGGGAATCTGGCACATCCTCTGGGACATTAATTAGAGCTGCCCAAGAGGTCGCTCGTGTCCGGCCGGGAGTGCTCTCTGTCCCCGTGGGCTCTGCCTGCCCCACACACCCGTTTGCACAAGTGGGGCAGAGATAAAGGCAGGCAAAGGCTGTGAACAAAAAGACCTTTTGACACCACCCAAGCGCTGGTGCTGAGGTATCTGATAAAGCAGAGAAGTGTGGGAGTGGCTGTCAATGCCCCAACCCGTGGCAGAGCATTGCTGAGACTATGGAGAAGGAAATAAGGAGGTTATGGTGCTGCCCGTCCCATCGTCCCGTTTTGGAGATCCCGACTTTGATGCTGACTCAGTAACTCGGGCAGACTGGGAGGGCTGACCTGACCAGTCTGAGCCAGGAAAGCCCAGAGGAATAAATGCAGCTGCAGTGGTGCAGCTCCGTACGAGCAGCCAAACCCAGCAGCACCCCAAGGGCTCTTATGACCACTGACAGGAGGACATGGCCTGAGGCTGAGCTGGGTGTCAGGGAAAGGTTCTCCCCCCAGAGGGTGCTGGGCACTGCCCAGGCTCCCCAGGGAACGGTCCCGGCCCCGAGGCTGCCAGAGCTCCAGGAGCGTTTGGACAGCGCTGCCAGGGATGCCCAGGGTGGGGGTTTTGGGGTGCCTGTGCAGGGCCAGGGCTGCACTGGAAGGTCCTGGTGGGTCCCTTCCAACCAGCACACCCTGTGAACCCACGGCTCGCACCAGCAGCGCATCCACACCGGTGCTGGTGTGCCCCCCTCAATGTTTCCTGCCCTGGTGGCGCTTCAGGTCCAATTCAGATGCTCTTTTTTACCTGTTCCTCTGGTATCTCCATTCATGGCAGACAATGAAAAGCTGCCAATGACTTTACAGTCAGTAGTAAAATAGATTTATAGGAGGAATTCAGTCTATAGTCATGGAGATGTTTGGTATGCAGCAGCCACTTAACACCAAATGCTCAATTCCCTAAGGGTTTATGTATAAAGACAAAAGTTCTTCTGAATTAACTACAGAAGAACATTTAAGGCAAAGATGGTAAACTGAAATCCACTCCTGAGCAGATGCTTTTGTCTGGAAGTTAAATCAATAATATGGCTATAAGTTAATATAGTTTATTCCACATTGGAAAGAATCAACCTGGAACAAAAAGCACTTCAATGATCCTGAAATAATCCATGAAATATACCTATATTATATGAAATGTATTATATATGTTATATGAAATATAATACAGGTGTGTCTATACATAATTTTTCCTTCATATTAACGTTTTCACATGACTGGGGCACTCTGAGTTGCAAAGAGAAAGGCTCTCTCTGAAAAGCACCTCCTTTAACACGAGGCAAGCTGGGCTTATCACCACCCAGCCGTCTCCAGGACTGTTCTGCTCCTGTTTCCTTCATTTTGCTGTTCCTAGGCCTTATTAATGTAGGTGTGAGGGGGTGGGGGACGACAACTCAGCCCCCATTGTTTATGTCTTGCTGGTAGGATGGGGGACTGAGAAAAATAAAAGCCAACAATAAAGCAAAGCGTTAGCCCAAAGAATGCTTTTATTGCCACCAGGAGTAATTCAAACCTTTTGTGGTGGTTTGGAGACAAACTTTATGGTGGTCAAGTCATACATTGCTGTTTGGATTTAAAAAACAGGCAGGATATTTTATGACCATTAATAAATGTTTGTAGCCTGCCTACGAACACGGGAGAGGGAATCACACCTCTGGAGCTGATCACCTGCAGTGGTCAGAGAAGTGACTTCTACTCCCAGCCACCCTCCCCACAGGAATTGCTGCTGGATGCATTAAGGAAAGAGTTGCTTTTGCTCTTTTTATCCCTCCTCTGAAGGGCCCGTGTTTGCTGGCTCAGCACACAGGATACCAGACTCCAACGGGCCAGCTCAGACCAGGCTGTGAATCTCGCAGAGCTGCTCAGAATTACCCTGGCTCAAACCTGCCCTTGCCCGAGACTCCAGAGAGGATGTACTTAAATGCTTGGAAATTACCTTGTCACCCAGTTAAGGCCCCTCACCAGATTGCTATAAAATGGGGGCAGTGACTCCTAAAGAATTGCACTTATTCATAGATTTTAGGGCCTTTGTGATGCTTTAACTTGACCTGCTCACAGCCCAGGTCAGGGGACCACCCCACGTTGATTCCTGCCTCAAGAGCAAGAGCTGTGGCAGAGCGAGGGCAGAGTAAAACCTCCTGTCCTGAGCCAACAATTCACAGCAATGAGGAAAAAATTCAATATATATATGACATATAATGAATATATACCTTTTTATATAAGATAAAATATCTTATCTTAAATATGCTCCCAGTGTTGAGGCAGCAGTGCTTCAGAACTGCCACCTCTACCAAAACCCTGATTCCCATTCCCCACTCTTCCCAGGGACTGTCCGTGCTTCTGCTGTGTTTGCAGTGGTGAGGTTTGCACCATTCACATCCCAGAGCACGAATATCCCATCTGATTTTTCCCAAACACGGGACACACAAACTGACTGGATGCCTCTGGTTTCTGTGTATCACCACCCCAGAGATAAAGATGTCAAAACCACCGGTAATTCTATGTTTTTTGATTTAAATACTGATGGAAATCACTCCCTTTTTGGCACCACTAGCTGTGAATTTACTCTGCTATACTTTTGCTCCCTTCATCAATTTTCCTGTGATTTTCAATTTTTAATTTATCCAGATTGATAAATGCTTCCCACTCCCTCTCCTTCATATTTCACTCCTCAGGAATGGCCTGCACTCTTCATTCCCCCATCTCCAGCTTTCACCATGGCAAGCACATTGATTTTAATGGGATTTAATGCTCTCACAAAGCACTCCTGACTGCTCCACACTCCTGCCTGATGTCTCCAGAATGAGCAAACCCTTATGTCCTTTTCCAGATCATTGAAGGAAATATTGCACAGCATCAGGCCTACCCAGATCCCTTGGGACATCAGCAGAAACACTCAGGGCTAGTGACAAACCTCCACCCTGATGTCTGTCGATGCCTATCTGTCAAATGCCATGTGGGAAATGCAAGGGGGAGAGTCACCCTCTGATTTCAGCTCTGTGAAGGTGGGCTTTGGTCTAAGATAGTTCAGGCACCCCTTGTGTGAGCCACCAGCCACACCCCGAGCAGCAGGAGGAGATTTTCCCATCCCAAAACAGGAGCTGGCAGTTCTGTTCCCAGCAGGAATGTGAAGGAGGCAACACCTGACCCAGAGGTGGCTGCGCTGAGGAGCTCCAGCGTCCATCCCACACATGCACAGTCTCTGCCAGCCAGCCTGGAAATCTGCTCTCTGTTCTCAAAAATACTGGCAAACAGAGGAAGCCCCCAGCATCCAGGCTGTGTCCTGGTGCCTGACACTGCTCCTCTGTTGGATGTCACCTCTCCACCCCTCGTGCTGGGTGTGCTCCCTGAGCCGTGTCAGCCTCCAGCAGCCTGGTGAAGGGGGAACAGAGAGCAGGGTGAGCAATAAGGACCACGGATTCCCCTCACCCCTAGGGAACAGTGCCAGGTGAACACCTGGCAGGGCAAAACAGCCTTTCCAGAGAGAGACAGGATGGGCTGCTTTTATCGCTTCTTGCTTCTTTACTTTCTGAAGGCTGTTGTCAATGTTCTAGATGGATCTCAGGCCAATAGCATCTTTAATTACTTCTCACTTCTTTACTTTCTGAAGGCTGCTGTCCATGTTCTAGATGGATCTCAGGTCAATAGCATCTCCTAGGCCCTCATTAGCCTATCAATTAGGTCGCTTTCTTAAAGCTGCCAGTGTCTAAGAACAGATACTGCTATTCCCAGCCCGTCCCTTTTGCCCACTTTCCGTTTCTAAAACAAAGAATAATGAGTGATTTTAACATTTGGGGCTCTCCCCATGACGTGTTGGTGTTTCAAACAAAATTTGGTTTCCCCTATCCTCTTTTCCAGACCCCTAACACTGGGTTAGGAACAAATCAATAGTGCCTCTTCTTCAATGCTTAGTGCTTTGATTAATAACAGTGGTGGTGTTGTAGCTGTGATGGTTTAAGGATGTAGTCATTAATTAACCTTGTCTCCTGATTAACTTTGTTCTTGACATCTTGATTTTGTGCTAAATTAACTCTCATTTATTTCCCCCTTCCGCCCTCTCCTTTCACAGATTGCGCTCCTCACTCCTAATCAGGTTCCCTTGGATTATCTCCCCCTCTACAGAGGCAGACACCCCCCCAGACTGCGCAGCCTCTCCATCCCCTCACGGATGGATTTATCTCCCACAACGCCCACCCCTCACTCCCCTGGGACCTGCCCACTCCCACTCCCATCTTCTTTCACCTGGAACATGAGAGGACCCTCAGAACAGATCTCATGGATCTCCCTGGGCCCGGGAATTTTCCCTCCAGCGCAGAGAAGGAACCTTTTGTCTGTCTTCTCCTTCCACATTGCACACACTCCCTGCCCGAAAACAGGGCCACCCCTCCTGCACAAGGTCCCTGGACGCCACCACAGGGCTACCATCAACCCTGTCAGCTTTAATTGGGCAATGAAGGCTGACCCAAAGCCCTTCTGATTTTAAAGCACAAAGCCCCATCACATGGAGTCAAGAGACACAAGCCAAACTTCCTGAGGTTAAGCGCAGCCAGCTCCCAGACACCTTCACAGAATCCCAGAAGATGTCAGGCTGGAAGCGACCCCAGTGGGTCACCTGGTGCCACCTCCCTGCTCCAGCAGGGCCATCCCAGAGCACAGGGCCCAGGGTTGTGTCCAGATGGTTCTGGAATATCCCCAGTGAGGAGACTCCATACCCCCTCTGGACAATCTGTTCAGGGCTTGGCCACTGCACAGGAAAGAAGTTTTCCCACATGTTCAGGTGGCACTCCTGGGCTCAGTCCCTGCCCGTTCCTCTGGTGCCATTTCTGGGCCCCTGGAGCAGAGCCTGGGCCCTGCCGGAGCCCTCCCTGCACACAGGGACAGCCAGGGCTCGCAGGGCTGAGCAGAGGGGCAGGATCACTCCTGCGACCTGCTGGGATGCACTCCAGGGTCCCAGCGGCCTCCTTGGCCCCAGGACACTCTGCTGGCTCGGGGACAGCTCATTGTCCCCCGCACTGCCAGGTTCCTCCCCACGGAGCTGCCCCAGCAGGTCCAGCTGAGGGAGACTGAGGGCAGTGGCACCTTCCCGGCCAAGCACAGGGAGAGCTCTGATGGGAGTTCCTGACCCGGCTGTGGGGATTTGGGATGCACTCAGGCTGGAGGTGCTCGGTTTAACCGAAGCTTCCAAACCCTTTCGGGGACTCTTGCTGGATTCCATCAACAGCTCTCCTCCTCCTACCCTGCCCCCAAACAAAATAAGTTAATCGAATGGGGTTTGCTGCTTGCAGACTGGAGGAGTGGAAATCCATCCCCTGGTCCTGCCAATGAGTGGAAATAGCCCGGTGTAAACTTAATTCTTATGCGGTGTGAATAGCAACACATCCCGGTTATTATAATCACTGTCCATCAGTTCACGATCCACCCAATGCCATGGTTGGTGAATTCCATTTTATGATGCAAATGTAGTCAATCAATACAGGGATTTTGTTTGATCAGAGGCTCTTTTTCCTTTTTTTTTTTTTCTGAGAAAAAAACCCTTATTTTGCATGTCCAGCCCCTCAGCTGGAATAGATCCTCATGACTCCACCCACACAAGTGAGCTTTTGCTCATTTACCCTAGGTGAAAGACTAGCTAAAACGAAACGGGGAGATATAAACTGCCTGTGCAGTCAGAGCAGGACACTTTGCCCAAGTCAAGTGGCTAAAGGAGAACTGGGCATAAACCCTACGGGAAGACAGCAAAGAGTTTGGGGTTTGTGTATGTACATGGTTAGGAATGAGACAGAAAAGTCTATGCATTTTTAACCACAAAAGATTTCACTGGACAACATGGTCTAGCAGGAGCTTTAAAGGGAAAAAGCAGTTCACAGACTCTTCTGAATGCATCTCCAGTAGCCCGGTTGTTAAGACATTCAGGGCTGTTAATGTGCACTGTCAGCCCATTGTAACCAAACCTTTAATCCTGGGCCTGTCAGACTTGAAGGAAAACTAAGGGCTAACAGTGCTGCAGCAAATGGATTTTCCTTCCCTGCTCTCATCGCCTCCCCCCTCCTTGCATTTAAAGTTAGAATAACACTGAGTCTATTCCTTTCAGGGCTTGCAAAACAACTGGGAAAAAAAGGGGGGGGGAAGTGGAGGGATGGAGGGATTTGTCCCAGCCTACATGGACAATCCTCCCTTTCCAAATCCCAGTCTCCAACCTGGGAGCACTTTGCACAGCCTGATCAGACCCAGCTGTCTGAGACCTCTTCTTCCTTGGCCCTGGTTATAAAGCTCTCACGAGTTTATTTTTCTTTTCAGAATCTCTCTATGAGGAGAAACACGAGGAGCTACAGAGAAAGCACAAGGCAGAACTGCAAAGTCTTGCATGTCAGCTTTTGTCTTTGGGGCCAGACCTTACCCACAGAGAGCTGACAATGTGACACATCCAGAGACACTTTTCCTGTACGTCTGCCAGGCTCTTCATCACCCACACAGCTCTTACAGACTTAATTCATGACATCTTGGGCTGGGATTTTAGCTTTTAAAGCATCACAGGTATATTCAACCCAGTGTTCCCAAATCTCCTCCCAGCCCTTCCCTTCCACGTTTATCTCCCCTGTTTGGTCTGCTCTGGGTGATTAAGAATGGCAAAGGCAACAGGCAAACAGGATCATTTGCCACCTGTTCCTGGCACTGCTCTAACGAGGTGATGGCATCCTGGATTTGCCATGGGCACTTTGGAATTTTGAGAACACCTCTGCTCTGGCAGGCAGGGTTAAAACCCACCCTGCCAGGTGGGGTGACTGGATGGTGCATCAGAGGATGAAAGACGGACACCAGGAATTAAGGTGCCATTTGGAATGGGAAGCTCCCCAGTTTGGAGCAGTGCTGAACACAGAACCTTGCCTACAAACTGGGCAGCCAAGGTATCAACCTCCAGTCACCTGGGACACTCTGGACACAGACTGGGATGGGTTCATGTGGCTGCAGACTGGGTTTTGCTGCTGGATCAGCATCATCCTCTACTGACTGTGACACGAGAAGCACTTAATTAGCTGCAGGTCTATGAAAACACTGTTCAAATCCTGAGATCTCTGTGTACTGGGGCACCAAGAGGAGTAGGGTCAGTGCTAAACAACCGAAACAGAGCTGGGTGGTAAAAACTGATATTAACTGATATTAACTAACCTTTGCTCGAAATCCCTCTCAGTTTCTGTCTAAACAAACCAGGATATTCCCTAGGGTGCTGCTGAGTGGGTGCACTTTCCCTGTGCTTTTGTCCGAGTTGCCTTGTGATTGCTGGGAGTTTCTGACTTTCCCTTCAATTCTTTAAAACGTACCTAAATAACCTGACCCCTAAAATCCTGTCCACTTGTAAATATTTCCAGAAATTCCATTTTGTGAGTTGTCATGCACTCTAGACTTCCAACTCCAGATCACAACACAAAAATTAAAGCAAATGGACAGAATGTGCCATAAAAAGGGAACTTTAAAGTTTTCACATTGACCTGGTGGGTGTTCTCTAAACCTGGGGTTAATCAGAGACCCCGAGGATTTCAGGCCAGTGCTTAACAGAGGGTGAAAAGAAACAGGTAACAGTTTCTTTAGGTGTGGAGCCCGCAGTAAGCACAGGACGTGTCTCTGGACAGGAGGTCTGGAAGGGAGGAGTAACTCCAGCTCCCCTCTTGCTCTCCTCGCCGCAGAGGAACCAGCCAAGGTCTAACTGCGAGGAGGGAGCGTTTCTGCACATCTCCAGGGCTGTGGGCATCTCTAGAAAGGGATTAAACCAGAGTGGTAGTGGGTCAGTAGCGGGCTGGCTCCTCCCCTCCCTCACCACGGAGATGCTGCACAAAGCAGAGGGCAGCAGCTCTGTGCCCTGCACAGCAGCCCAGGGCTCCTGCCTGGTACCTGTCCTGCAGGTGAGCTGGGACCCAGCACTGCCTGGGAATGGATCCGAGAGGGTGAGACATAACACTGAGAATAGTATTAAATGGAAATGAGCAAAAGCAGCAAAATCAATTTGAGAAGATGGTTCACGTTCCAAGGGGAAGAAACACTTCCAGAGTCAGGTTAAGCAAAGCCCTATTGAGCCACTTATTGATTTCTTAATGAGCCTGGGGGGAGAAAAGGAAGAGAAAAGAGCACAGGGAAAAAAAAAAAGAGATAAAAGACCAGATTCCAGACAGAAATAGTCATGCAGTTTCCTTGTGGATGTAAAGAACAAGTCAGCAAGACTCCGGAGAGCAGTGCAGCATCAGAAGCGTGTTTGTTTGCACAGCAATGTGGCAGCAGAGAGGGGCTCACAGTTTGGGGGAGGGCAGGGGGTGGAAAAGGCCCAGAAGAAGGAGAAAGTTTCACCAGGCAGCACCTTGGGAAGCTGCTCCGAAGTGCCCATCCTGGTGCTGCAGGAGCTCAGGATGTGCATCTCCCCTGCCCGGCTGCCCCGCTGTGGGTTTGTGTTCGCAGGCACCACCGTGTTCCAAATCTCTCCAGCAGGGCCTGTGCGTGAGCAAAATACCCGTGGGGACAGGCACCCCCTTGTCTTCTCAGCTCAGGGGAGTTATTTCTGCTGGTGTGACCGTGTGTAACACCACGGCCGTGGCCCGGGCCTCTGGTCAGCACTGGGACATTGTCACATGGACAAAAGCCTCCAGCACGGGGCTGACCTCAGCCAGGGCCCTTCGGCAGCTGCAGGGAAGGTCCCACCTTCGCCCTCCCGCAGTGGCAGATTACAGGTCAGGGCCAAAGGGAAGGAGTGCCCACAATACAGAACAGCTCCTCGCCCCACCCCGCAGGTGCTCCCGATCCACGGGCAGAGCCCTGCTGGGGCGCAGGCACAGCCGTGCCCCCCTCCAGCCCAGGCGAGGCCCAGACTGGCTGAAGAGCATGTGGTGCTCAGGCGGAGCTACTTCAGAGGGGACAGGAGGCTGGAAAGGGACTGCCCGACCCTGCTGTCCGGGGCAGGGTCAGGCACAGGGAATAAAAGTCCCTTATACATGCACAGGAAAGCAAAATGTGAGGCAGCTCCACCACACATTTAACTAAATCCACATGAGGCACTGCAACTGTGCAGCTTTTCCAGGAAAAACAGGGGAAAAAAGAGAAATCGTGCTCCACTGTAAATAGCTGAGGTGGTAAAACGTCTCCAGGTTAAGTGGGAGATCAGAGGGGATCAAAGAGTGAGCCTGGATCCCACCAGAGCTATGAGAGGGGCTGAGACCCTGGTGCACGGAGTCAGGAATCCTCTCCCACAGGGCCATTATCCAGCAGGCACAGAGGATCCTACAGACACTGATTTTAATGGTAGAGTCAAATGGAGCCAAAGGGGGAAACAGCAGGGCCCTGACTGGCAGACCAACACCTCAACATCCTGGAATAAGCTGGAATTCTGCTAAAGCTGCATGATGCTGCCTCTGAGATAGCCCAAGCTTGGGATGAGAGAAGAGAGGAGTGGGGAGCACATCTCCAATTGCAGGGGAAAAACTTTACAGTTTTTCAGTGGCCAGGCAGTTTTCCAGCCAAAACTAACACTTTAGAAAGGAAGTTCCATGGACATACCAATGCACCTTGCATCACATCCAACAAGAGCTTGCCCCCAAAGCAGCTCTTTCCCTGAGGGCCTGCTGGGACTGAAATGAAGCAGTGCCACCCTTGCTGCTTCCCACATGGAATCACAGCAAATCAACACCAAATTCTCTGTTTGCCTGCAAACCACTGACTGTAACAAAATGGCTGAGGGTGTTTGTCCTGACCAGCTGTCCATCCCTGACACAGTGAGCAGTGACCGCCGGGAGAGGAGCCGGGGCCATGGGAAACACTCGCAAGCCAGGAGCAGGTCCCCAGTGCTCCCTGGCTCCAAAACTCGGCAGCAACCAGGCATGGGGGAAGGGGGAGAGAGCATCTATTTCCTTATTAAGTAGTGCTCTTTCTCTTTTCCTAATCTACGGAAAAATATGAAGGCAAAGGAGAGCAGAGAGGAGCCTTTCTTCGCAGCAGGGGATGCTGCCCAGTGCCGGGACCGCGGCTCCACTCGGACACTGCGAGCCCGGACCTTCTCAGGGGGTTTGCAAAAGGGGAGTCAAACCCAGCTGGAGCAGAGGCAGGGAGACCCGGAGGAGCATCTCAAGGTTTAAAATGCAAATTCCTCCACTTTATTTTAGGTGGAAGGGTCAAGGTTTGCCTATTTCTTCCTCTCCCCCACTCCTTCCCCCTTCCTCCGCGAGTTTTGTTTAGGAGGGGACTGTAGATGCGACAAGGTCTTTGTGCTGGCCATTCAGCTGAGTGAAAAGGCCGAGGAGTCCCAGCGGAGGGAACAAACTTTTGGGGGTCAGCGCGGTCAGCTCAGAATAAATGCGTGGTATTGTTTGTATTAAGGACATGATCGCAGCGGGGTGCCCAGAGCCACCGCATACAACACGCAGGACTATTTATTCAACACTGCAATACGCAGGGCACAGGACTCCTCTCCCAGGGAAAATAGGAACCGCCACTGCAAACGTGCCTGCCTATTCCTGGCGGTGAGATTTGCTGGAGGGGGCAAATAAAACTCTTTTTTTAATGTGCATCATAAATAAGGATGGATGCCAAGAGAGCTCAGCAAAAAATAATCCCAGTTAGAGAGCGGTGGCAGTGATAGCACAGCAAAGTGCCTTTTTATTGTTGCTTTTTTCCAAGAGATGGACAGTCCAGGTCATTAAAGGCCTAAGATAGAAACAGTTTCTCTTTGCACTGTTTGAAAACAGGCTTTTGTTTCCATGGAAGTGGCCCAGTCCTTTCTCGGGTTGCCTCCACCGCAGAAGTGGCCCTCGGCCACGGGGTGGGAGCTGCTGGGGCGAGTGGAGCCCTGGGGCCCCCAACAAACCCATGTGAAATCCAGCTGGAAAAGCAACACAAAGGGGCTGGGGAGAGGCTTCAGAGCCTGCAGTGCCCCTGGGAGGGCTCCACTACAAGGCCCCCAAAGGAGGCGGCCAGCTGGGGAGGGGAGCCCATCCTCCCCAATGCTTCAGAACCACAACCCTCATAAAGGGACTTCAGAGGCACCCCTGGCTGTTAAATGATCCCCCCTCCATCTTCCTCAGTGTTTTCTGCAGAGCATGTGTTCCCCCAGAAGGGGCCTTTCCTCCCCACTGGCCTCACTCCCCTGCCTGCAGAGGAAAGGGGCCTTTGGTTGGGTTGTTCATCCAGACATTGCAAACCAGGGTTCCATTAAACTGAAGCATTAACCCAGAGGAACAGAGCCCGGGGACAATCCCCAGCAAACATGGTTTAATCATGGCCAGCCCACCACAGGGCATGTCATCTGGGAAGATCAGATACCCGGAGATCCCAAAACGATGCAGGATAATTTAACATATCCATGTGAACTCCAGTCTCAATTACAAATGGCAGCTTCAGCCCAACCTCACTGGGAAAATAAAGTGAAAGTAAAAATGAGATTGTGAGAGTGGTGAGGTTCTGGCACAGGCTGGACAAGGGCCTGGAGAGACAGGACAAGGGGGAATGGCCTGAAGATGAAGGAGGGTAGATTTAGATTGGATATTGGGAAGGAATCCTTCCCTAGGAGGGTGGGGAGGCCCTGGCACAGGGGGCCCAGGGAAGCTGTGTCTGTCCCATCCCTGGAAGTGTCCAAGGCCAGGTTGGATGGGGCTTGGAGCAGCCTGGGAGAGTGGAAGGTGTCCCTGCCCACGGCAGGGGGGGGAATGAGATGAACTTTAAGGTCTCTACCAACACAAAGCATTCCATGGTTCTCTGATAAGAAGAAAGGAAAGGTTTTTATCCTGGAAGGAGACCAGCAGAGAAGTGAGAGCCCAGGTGTTTGGGCACATAAGGTTTGATGCTGAATCTTCCAGGACTAAACTTACCCACAGACATCAACAGCTTCGTGGTGGCGTCCTGACTAGAGAGCTGAGGACTCTTACTCTGTCCTTGTACACCTGATCCCCCCAAAAATGTAACTATACCTTAAAAATACAACCAGCACCATCGGGTGAAAATCTGAAATCTGAGAACGGCTGGAAACAGTCACTGGGTTTTCACAGCGCTGCGGTGAATCTCTGCTCGTGAGCCTGGCACAGCTCTCTTGGAAGTCCCCCAACGTGGGACACCTTGACTTCCACCCCCATTGTGCTGGACGCTCCTTTCCTTTTTGTGTCCACCCCATGGCCTTTTGTGCCCAAGTGACACAGACTGATGAGGATTATTTCCACGGCTTCCTCAGGGACAGGGGGGTTTCCCTGCTGCCCTTGTTCAGGGACAATAGACCCATTAAGCGTCTTCCCAAGGCGAGGGGAGCGGGGCATACCTGGCCCCCGATGTGGGAATGGCCACTGCCCCTGACAGCCATTAGCATCTGAATGAGAGTGATGCCTGCAGAACAACAGGCAATTATCCCACTGAAAAGCTTTTAAGTGGCATTAATTGCTGGCCATAGACTCAGGGCTCTCTTAGAGTAAACCGTGTTGACAAACAGGATAAAATATATTGGATTTCCTGCAGGGGAAAAATTTGTAGGATTGTGCCTCACCGAGGGCAAGCTCCACTTTGATCCTGTGTTGTCCCACAGCAACCCCGCACCTCCCGACAGCACAGCCGGGGGTGCCCAAGGGAACCGCACTCGGCTCTGGTGGCTTTGCAGCGCCCGGCTGGAGAAGGCTCCCAGGGGAAGGGGGAGCACCTGCTCCGCTCTCTGCTGGGCTGGATCAGCAGCTCCCACGTCCCAGGTGCCTCTCGGGGCCCAGGGGGACTTTCTGTGCTATTGCTCAGAGGTGCAGAGCAGTGGCACAGCCCTGAAACACCATCTCCTCTCAGTAACAGGCAGTGGCTTTGTGTCCCACTGCTCTTTGAACGGGATAAACAACCCTCCACGGCCCAGGAATGGGGAAGATGTGGGAACATTTTACCGTTGAGAGAGAAAAAAAATTTTGTTAATGGATGTCAATCTTTAAACATCAACAATGCTGCTAATAAATAAATGCTGTCCTGTCCATTGGGTACTTGCAAGAAGGTGATAGGAAGGTCAGAGCCAGCACCTAACTGATTCCCTGGGAAATCACACTCAAATGTTCTTTAACCTGTAACAAATGAAATTATTTCAAAGCTGATTTTGCACATGTGCAAGACACTTCTTTCCACAGCTTCTTCCTGCAGAGTGCAAGGCAATAACCTTAAAATAGTACTGCAGCACTATTCTTTCCCCAGGAGCATCATCTCATCTTCACCGCCACGTGTCCCACAGGCACACCAACACCTGGATTGTTTGGAGCTCCCTGTGGGTATCCAGACAGAGGGGCTGTCCACCCAGACGGCTCTGGTCAGAATCACAGAATCACGGAATGCTTTGTGTTGGAAGGGACTTTGATCTCATTCCACCCCTCTGCCATGGCAGGGACACCTTCCACTGTCCCAGGCTGCTCCCAGCCCCGTCCAGCCTGGCCTTGGGCACTGCCAGGCATCCAGGGGCAGCCACAGCTTCTCTGGGCCCCCTGTGCCCGGGCCTCCCCACCCTTGCAGGGAAGAAATTTTCCTAACATCCAATCTAACCCTTCCCTCTGCCAGTTTGAAGCCATTCCCTTGTCCTGGCACTCCATACCCTTGAAAATTGTCCCTCTCCATCTTCTTGCAGGCTCTTGTGGCACTGGAAGGCTGCAGTTAGTTCACCCCAAAGCCTCCTCCTTTCCAAGCTTTCCCATTCCAGTGCACCCAGGAATCCTCTTGCGTCTTCAATTATGAACATCCCCTCTTATTAGAAAAAGAAGAAAGAAGCAAAATGCCCTCCCTGAAGCATTGATTTACACTTATTTCTAATTCCAAAACCTTTTAACAATTGAACCATTACTCATGCACTTCATCCAAGTGAAGATGAAACTTTGCCTGGTCTTTTGCATCACAAACCTGAACATGCTCCCTCTGCACTGGGGCTCAAGCACTTCTAGAGGATTTCCAATAAATATGGGTCATTTTATGGCTCAGAGTGAAAACCATGGGAAAAACTCTGGGTTTTGCTAATTTAGACCTCCAGCTCAGCACACACATGTGGGTGGCCTTTTGAAGTTTGAGCAGCAGATCTTCTGCTGGAGCAGAACGGCTTCGTTCCCCCACAGTCAGTGGCGCAAGGCCAGCCTGCACCATCTGAGGACAAGCCCTCTCACATTTATCCCAGCATAAAACTCCGACAGGAACTCAAGAATCATTAAGGCATCTGTGGAGAAGGCTTTGAAAAAGCCTGTACGAAGTCCAGTCAACTGAGACTGCAAAGCTCTGCCTCCAGTGTGTGGCGTAGAATGGACTGCACAGTCAGAAAGCCAAAATATTAATGCAGCCTCCCACAACATGTCTGTCCAAGAAAGACAGTGCTAAAAAAACCCAGCGTGGGCCCCGGCAAACAAAAGATGGACCTCATGTGCTGCTAATAATGCCCAATCATCAGGACTAGGCTAATTTCCTCTCATAGTGCCAGATTCAGACCACAAATAATTAACTTATGTGCAGAAAAGATGCACTCTTCGTGTTGGTTTGGTTGTTGCTGTTGTTGTTTCAATAAAAGGAAAGGATCCAGTCCACAGAGTTGGACTCCTGTGGAGAGTCAGGGCTGGTCTTGTTTGCTCCTGCTGAACATTTGGTCCTTGGTATTTGCTGACATTGTCAGGATGATGACAGGTAAGAAATGCCGTGTGTTATATCATGGAAAAGCAAACAACCGGAGGAAAAGCTGGGAAATAGAAATGCTGGTTGGGGAAGAACCATTAAGCAGGACTGCGTGAAGCAGCATTTCATGAACCACCAGGTGCACACTGATTCTGGGGAATCAGCACCAACCCCTTGTCCCACCCCGAATCATTTCTCTACTGAGCAGTTGAGTCATAATTCAAACCTGTTTGAATCTGGCACCTGAAATAGCTAAATAAAGTTTCACTGCTTCCCACTGCTGCCCCGAGAGCTCGTGTCCCAGCTGCTCTGTGCATGATGAAGTGATCAAAACACCTTCATGAAGACCAACCCCTCTGGTCCTCGCCCTCCAGTCTGCTGGGAAAGCCAAGGGAGCAGCGTCTGGACAAACCCAGGGAGAGACGAGTGGTGACAGGAGTAAGAGCTGCTCCTGCCAGGCCCCACCCCAGCACACACGCTCAGAGATGCACACGCACACACCTCCACACAGAGCTGTGACTACAGAGCACAGGGAACTACAAACCCCACACTCTACACCTCTAGGTAGGCCACAGGAACATCCCTTGGGGTAGAGTTTGCAGTGCTGGTTTGGAGTGTCTGCCTAGGAACTCCCCAGGACCTTTCCCATGAAATACCCTGAGGATCTGCCCTGTCCAGGCCATGAACCCCCTGCTCATGGCTGGGATTCACAGGCAGAGGGACCCCAGGGAGTGCACAGGCCCAGTTTCTAGAGGGATAAGGATCGATGCCAAGTTGATTGATGCCCCAGAGCTGGGTCTGGCTGTGCAGGGCTGGGCACACACCCACTGGGACGTTCCTGCTGGGCACCAGCAGCTGGTACTTGCTGGTCTCTGTAACAACCCTTTAAAGGTCCCTGGGTGCTGGCCCTTCCAAAGGGGCTTTGGTGTAAACCATGGCTCCAGGAGCCATTGCCTCCCACTCCAGGGAGACGAATTTTTCCGTCTGCCCCTTCTCCTGGGGAAGATGGCACAGGGCACGTGCAGAGCCACCAGCCAGAGGGGAACGGACCCTTCAGTGGGGTTCAGCACACAGCCCCACACAGCTGCCAAACCACCCTGATCCCGCCAGCTGCTCCCGTTTAACGGGGCAACAGGGGACCTGCAAGCGGCAGGAAGACCAAGAGGGAAGTAGTTAAGTTAGAATTAATTTGTCACTCCATATTTAACTGACCTCAAAACTATTAAACAAATCTAATAGGAAATATCCCCCAGATTCCAAATACCTCTGTGCTGCCTGCTGGGGACCAGCCACTGCACAGGGCTTCAGCCACCCAGCAGCCTGGGGCAGGGGAAGGGGGGCTTCCCTCCTCCCCATCCCAAAAGCCCGGTTTAATTCCTGGCTTTTACCCCAGGCCTGCAGGACAGTTGGTGGAAGGAGCATAGAGAGTATCCAGCACCCCAGGCTAAGGTGCTGGAGGGAGCTGAGGGATCCTGATGCAGGCACACGGCTGTGGGCTTTCCTGGCTCCTGCTGGAAGGAAGCACAGGGATATTCAGGAGGTAGGAGCAGGGACTGGCAGCTCAGGCGTCATCAGGGGTTTTTCCACCCCCCAAGCAGAAAAAAAATCCCAACTCCTCACACATTAGTTGCCACTGCTCCCCTCTCTGCATTTGGAATAAAGAGGGACGTGGGAGGTTTAAGGCTGCAGACAGAGTGGAACTGGATTTTACTGCCCAAAATTCACAGACTCAGCAGCTATAATATGAGAGAAGCTAGGGGCAGAAAGGTGGCATAAAAACAAACAAAGAGCAGCTTTTTTCTAGCAAATAGGTGAATCCAAGCCAACCCGCCCGTGTGGCTTAGAACACTCGGTGACAGCACATTTCTGACTGTGGTACGCTCTCGGTTCCTGCCTCAGGTCTGTGCTCGGCTGTCGAGGGCCCAGAGTCGCCCATCCGGGGGCTGTCCGGGGCTGAAGTGAGCCAGGAGCCGGCAAACACCGCAAGGAGCCGCGTCCAGGCCGGTGGCGGAGCCGAGGGTGCTCCGCTCGCCGGGCCGGGCTGGCCGCGCTCCGAGTGCCCTCTGCCGGCCCCCTCCACACCCCCGGCACCGCCTTCCCAGCCCTCCCAGCCTTCCCAGCCCTCCCAGCCCTCCCAGCCCTCCCAGCTCTCCCCGGCTGCTCGCAGGGGCGGTGGCTCAGGGCGGCCGCGACCGCCGGGGCGCGTCTGGAACAACCGCCCCGCTCGGGGGCTCTGGACGTGTCCATCCGGCCTCTGAATATCCCCTGGGAGGAGACTCCACACCCTCTCTGGACAATCTTCTCAGGGCTCAGTCACTGCCCAGGGAAGAAATTCTCCCTCCTGTGCAGGGGGAGCTTCCTGGGGTCAGTTCCTGCCCGTTCTTCTTGTCCTATTGCTCGGCACCACCAAGCAGGGTCTGGGCTCTGACACCCTCCTTTCAGAGATTTCTGTACATTGAGAAGTCCCCTCTCAGTTGTCTCCTCTCAGGGCTGAGCAGCCCAGATCCCTCAGCCTCTCCTGGGCACGGAGATGCTCCAGGCCCTTCCTCATCTCGGCAGCCTCGGCTGGCCCCGCTCCAGGAGCTCCAGGTCCCTGCTGCTCTGAGGAGCCCAGAGCTGGACACAGCACTCCAGGTAAGGCTGCACCAAGACTGAAGGAGAAGGGCAGGAGACCTCCCTCTTCCTCCTGCAGCCCCCGGTCCCACCGGTGTTCCTGGCCCCAGGACACGGTGCCGGCCCATGGACACTCAGGCTGCCCCCAGCACCCACAGGTCCCACAGGTCACCCCAGCCTGCGCTGGTGCCTGGGGTTGTTCCTCCCCAGGTGCAGGACCTGCATTTGCCTTCGCTGAATTTCAAAAGGTTCCACTCTGCTCATCTCTCCAGCCTGCTGAGACCCCTCAGAACGGCTGCACAGCACCTGGAAGCCAGGTTTGCGTTGCTTCCCAGAGTGAACTCCCAGGTCAGCTCCCCAGGTTTGCATCGCTTTTGGAGCCTTGTCCTTGCGGGTGTGAGTGGGGGGCTGAGACCAAACCCAGCAGCCAAAAGCCCTTGTATTGACTCTCCCTCCCTTCAAGTGTGTCATTGACAGAAAGATGAATTTAAAACCAGAAAAAGAGGGCAAAACAGTAATTCTGAAATTCCAGAGAGCATTTCCTGCTTGAGAACTGATCCCTCTGTGGGAGGATGAACGTGCTGTTCCCGCCGGGGGGAGATCACAGAGATGAGATGTCTTGATCAAGGTCACTCCTAAGGCACTGGGAAAACAACCCCGGAGCTTTGGCACAGGCAGCTTCCTGGGTCAGAAACCTTGCAAAGCCCACTTTTATTTTCTTCCCTAGAAACCCAGAGGGATCTTTTGCACCGAGGGACACTGTCACATCTATGTTTTGAGGAATATTTTTAAACAAAAGCCTAAATAAATTTGAGTTATTCAAAATAATATTTCACAAAAATCCGAGGGGTTTTTTTTGTCCATTCTTTTGTAGGTGGCAAGAATTTATAGAAGTCTCTCCAGATATCCTAAAAAACTCCATGAAGAAGACTGTGGTTATAAGGGAAGTTTAAGCAAAGGGGGCAGTTATTCAATGCAAGTGTTGCAAACCAAATGAGTAATTCCCCTGTACCCAGTAAACAGGTCAGAGCAAAGGTGTTTTTGCAAGAGATTCATCCACTCCCTCCCATCATCGGGAGGCTCAGGGCCCGAACCAGCTCCCACTGAAGTGAACGGGCAAACTCCCTGCTTTTAATGGCATGGGATCAATTCCAGCTCTGCAGGCAGGAAGTCTGACAAGGAGCCAGCCTCTCCCCCTGGACAGCAGCGATGCCGCCTCTCCGGCTGGGAGCAGGCACGTTTGGGCAGGTTTCAAGGTGGGAAAGAATCTTTAACGTTTCCTTCTTTTTTCTTTAACTGTTAAAAGACACAAAGCTGCCACAGACCTGTCCACACAGAGCACTGGAAAACCAGAGGTGGTTGTTGTTTGAAGGTGACACCTTCAGAAAGGCCCCAGGAGGAAGGGGAACCTCAGTGCAGGAATCCTCGTTTAACCTTTCTCAGCTGCCACACGTCAGCCCCCTCCACAACCACTTCCAGGCATCCCAGGCCCTGCTGACATCTCAGCACAAAATGCACATCCTGTCTGTCACCGTGTCCTGGGACAGCGTGCGTCCGTCCCCGTCGCCCTGGAGCTGGCATTCAGCAAGAGAGACCCACAGCTGGTGGAAAACTCTCCTCATGCCCCGAGACAGGAGGTTAAGGGGGAGCGCCCACAAGGCTGGGGCACAAAGTGGATGGAGAAGGCCTCAATTTCATCCTTTTCCTGTGCACACCTCCTGAAGAATCACGTCTCACCCCTCTCCTCTCCCAGGACAGAGCTGCAACTGCTATTCCAGGCCACGCTGGGCCAAGAGGAATTCACGAGCTGAGGTCTGGTCAAGCCGACTCCAGGGCTTTTCCCTTCAGGAACTTGCAGGCAGAGACGAAGGTCGAAGAGCAACAGCCATGAACTAAAACACATGAAATTCCACCTCAACATGAGGAAGAACTTCTTTCCGTGGAGGGTGGCCAGAGCACTGGAACAGCTGCCCGGGGAGGGCGTGGAGTCTCCGTCTCTGGAGACATTCCAACCCCACCTGGATGTGTTCCTGTGTCACCAGCTACGGGTGACCCTGCCTGGGCAGGGGGGGTTGGACCGGGTGATCTCCAGAGGTTCCAGCTGCTCACTGGATTCCTGACAAGCTCACTTTCTACCACGGGACACTGAGATTTAAGCATCAAGAGGAACAAAATACACTTTATATTCACATCCCTTCTACCCAAGGGCTCCCTCACCATCCTGAAGAGCTGGACCAGCTTTAGCATCTCCAAACAGAACCACCCCACAGGGATCACCCTGGGACAGGGCTTGGCACAAACCCTTTTTTACCCAGCCAAAATTCTTTTGTTTTCTCACTTCTCAAGGTTAGTTTGTGGTTTGGTTTTGCCTTTCTTTAGTGTCACAGAAAAACAGGGGGAAAAAAAATAGAAAGAGTTTACCAGGGCTTCACATTCTGTGCCAGTGTTTCTGTCCTAATCCTCCAAGAACCCTTGAGAGTTTGGTGTCAAGCGTTTCATCCAGAGCCACAGTCTTTACTTTCATGTGTTTTCCAGCTGAATAGCTCCATATATTCATAAAGGAGCACCACAGAAACACACACACTTCAAGAATTACATGGCAGCACCACATTCAGCATAGGCTGATTCCAGCTCAGGATTTGCAGGGAGCCAGAATGAAAGTCTGGTGCGAGGATGTGGTGATACATTTCTTAGAGGAGAAATTCCTGAGCTCCCCAAGAGGAGAAAGACCCTTTGTGAATATAGGATTTTTCCGAGCTCTTCTCTGAGGATAAACCTCTTCACTGAGCTATTGTCAGATAAGGAATAGCTGGAAGAGGTTTAGAAATGCTTTCCCAAAATCTGGGATTTAACCTATAGCATGATTTCAGTTAAACAATGCAGGAATTGCCATTCGAGAGAAGAAGACAAATCCATTTCCCTACAATCATTTCCCACAGTAATCCCCAGGAGCTGCCTTGGGAAACAAAGCAGTGCAAGGCAGGATTCGTGCAGCAGCACAGGGGACTTGCACCTGAGCTCCTGAGCATCAGCAGCTCCCAGTCAAGCTTTCTCTCATTAATTTGCCCTTTCCTTTTTTCTCTTCTTTTTAGTTGTGGCCCCCACAAGATCCAGCAACTGGGAGTTCCACGGTTGAATAGCACGGGGAAGAAAAATTGTTTCCTTATGACTCCAACCTGCTGAGCGATGATCTCCCCACGCTGAGCTGCACGAGAAGCTTTGCTGCCTTTCCTGCACCACTCAGCCTTGCCATCTACAACCTCTAATTGCCTGTGCCTCCTTCTCTCTAATTTCTCCATCTTTCCTAAATCCTCTTCCAGCACAGGGAACAGAAGGGCACTTGGGGACTTTGCATGGGGTACCACGGGCAGGCAATGGGGAGTGGCTGGGAGCATCAGGGATCCGAGCCCCACCTCGCTGCTGCCAGCCCCATTCCATACCTGGGCACAGGCCTAAGGGTGTAGAAAGTCCAGGAAAGCCTTGGAGCTTCTCTGTATTCCTATGGGAGCTGGGAAAATGCTGAATAAACAATAAAAACAATTATTCCAGCTGGAAAATATTATTTCTCCTGTTTTTTTTCTGCCTGAGAGGGAAAGCTGGTTGGAATTACATAAAGTATGGGTGATTGAGGAAAACAGCTTTTCAACAGGAAAATAACTCCTCTGCAAATGTTTTGAAGTTACTGTTATTGCTTAACACCTAAAATTAAACATTTCTGTATTTTCTTTTAACTGAATTCCCCATTCCTCTGGTTTTCTGTATTGAAAGGGAACACTCTCAAAAGAATAAGTTGCATTTCCCTTGGCTGGTTCAAATCCTTTATAGCAGAAGGAAAGTCAAAGAACCCAATGACCACACTGACCTGATGAGTTGGGACATGGCTCCAGAGGCTGGAATTTACTGGGAAAAAACACAGCTTGGGCCAAGCCACTTGACCTGTCCAGCTCAGAAAACTCAAGGCTGATCTCGCTTCCCCTCCACATTTCATGGGGTATTTTCTCCTGTTTCAGAGAGAAGTAGGACTTGTGCTGCTTCATAAGGGAAAACACTTTTGGGATCTCAAAGGCTCTAAGCTTCTTAGGAAAAGAGGATTAAGGCATCTGCTGGGTGCAGTGGGCTACCTGTGCTGGCCTTCAAAGGCTTGTTTTGCTCCGTGGCAGCTGGTGCAGATTAGCCCAGACTGGGCTTGAACCCAGGCGGGGCTCCATGGCCCACCAAAGCTCCCTCTGCCCTGCTCTTCCAGGCAGGAGCATCAGTTTCCCTGGCACGGGACCTCATCCCACCCTAAAAGCCCCAGATGAAGGTCCAGACACAGCCCTTGAGGGGTTTCCCCAGGAATCCCTTCCCAGCTCTCAGCCTCCAGGTCTGCAGGGAGGGGACTCCATGGGCTGTTCCTGTGGCCAGGGTGCTCCCTGCCCCCCTATCCCAATCTGACAGACCTGCAGTTGCAGAGCTCTGTCCTGCCTGTGCCTGCCCAGCTCTGTCTGACTGACCGCAGGGGGCACAAGGCCCAGCAGACACGTTCACACCAGGGAGCTCTGATCCATCACCCGCGTGCTGGGCAGCGCTGCCTCTCAGGAGGAGACGTGGATTCGGGGTTTTCCAATGGCACAGGGATGAGAGAAAGAAAGATTTGTCCATCCACGCTTGCCCCAGGCAGCACATTTGCTGCTGCTCTCCAGAGAGCCTGGCAGATACTAAAGGCACCAACAGTCAAACAGAACAAATGAAAGATCTTCTGCTCTATGGAAAAACACAAGGGCTTGGCAGCCAAATATTTCATACCAGGCCCTCCCCTTCCTTTCTGCCTCCCCCCCTCTGCCCTGTGCTCAGCCCACCATGGATGTGAGGGGCAAGAGAACACATTCCACCCTGGCACCCAGCCCCCAGTATGGGGACCCAGCCCAGGAACGGGGTGCTGGGGTTCAAATGGCAGCTGGGGAGCTGCTGGAGTGAGATGATTTCCCAAAGCTTTGGGACAGCTTTGCATCTCTGTCTTCCAGACCTGCACGTGTCCCATGGGGCTTTGCCTCCAGACCACAGCAGTGCACCGGTGCCTGTTCTTCCCAAATCCCTGCAGGGAGCTTCCCAAATCCCTGCAGTGTAAAACTGCAGAGGTGGGTGGAGACTGGCAGCACCCCACAGCCCCCCAAATATCTCTGTCCACTGGAGAGCAAACCCAAGAAACCAGAGCTATTTGGAACAGACCTGGGGGCAAATGTCCCAAATAAAGAGAAAAATGCCAGTTGTCAACAAAAGAAGTGATTCATGGAAGTGGTGCTTTCAGGGCAGCTTTATTCTGAGGGCAGGAAAAATGAAATAACAGGAGCTTGGTGGCAGCTGGGAGAGTTGTGCTTCAGTGGAGCAGGAATGAAACATCTGACTTTTGGAGGGACTTTGTGCAGTAAAAAGGTTTTTAAGCACTGACCAAGCAGGACTTTCCAGAGGACCCAGAGGAACGTAACCATACCCAGTACATGGGAATACCTAATACATGAATGAGTGTTATTGCAGAGGTTTATATAGTTTTGATCTACTTCCAAATGGTAAGGAAGGATGCAGCCATCCGGGCACGAATAATCCCCATTGCAGCTGTGCTGGCTGCACTTCCCAGCACCCCAGAGGGGAAGGAGCATTTCTGCATGGTGACCATCTGTTCTTCCTACTGTGCATCTGTGAGGAGAGGGGAATTCCACCAGCCTTTGTCCTGCTCCTGCCACCCCAAACCAGCCTGGACTCCCAGCTGGGTGTCACCCACCTGGACCAGAGGAATAGGGAAGAAGTCCAGCAACAGAAAGAGGACACAGTGGGACAGAGCAAAGGCTGAAGTTGGGATATTCATGAAGGCCACCAACATTCTGATGAGCCCTGTCCCTTACTGAGAGTAAATAAAGAGCTGGAGCTCCACTTCCCAAAGCACAGGAGCCCCTCTCACCATGCCCACAACACAGAGAGACTTCCATGTCCCTCAAGCGTGGAGGAAACTCATGTTCTGGGAAAAGGAAAGCAATTTAAAAAGTCAAAATAGTCTGAAACCACAAATCAAGCTCTTCTCTCAGTTAATATTTAATGTTGCAATTGGGTGCTTTTCAGAGGGGGGAAAGCACTGGGATTTCTTTGCTGCAGACTGACCTTGTGAAACTCAGTGTGTCAAGAAAAAAAAAGAGAAAAGTAATTTCGTTGAATATTTCAACATCTGGAGCCACTTAGTGGCAGAAAAAAGCAACTTCTTGAGAAGCACTTTTGATCTAAAGCAGTGGTTTTAAACCTTTTCGTATTTGCAGACCCATAAAATTTGTCTCTGCATAATGAACACAAGTCTGGTGACACTCACTCCTGGCATCCCAGTCAGTTCTGGAGATGTTCAGGAGCAGGAGAGACAAAGCTGTGCTTTCCCAGACCTGCACAAGATCTCCTGGAGCACTTCAGTTCCCAGCATGGCCAGCTGGTCACGGCATTAACAGAAAACCTGCAGAAACGTGACCTTGCCTCTCTTGGCATGGTGGGGCCTTTTCCTAAAGCTGAGACTGGTTTTATCTGTGGAACTGGTATCACCAGGTCTGTGTCACCCTGACAAAGCTGCTCATCTCTGCCCACAGAAAATCAAAGTATCTCTGCCTTTAAAGACTCTCTGAGAGCTGCTCCACAGCAGAGAGTTAATTCAGCCTGTGCTTTTCATCATCTCTCCTGCTTCCCAGAGTCTGCTCTGCCTGGATCTCCAGGTGCCTCGGGCTCTGGGCAAGTCCTGGGGAACACATCTACTGCTGGACCCCTTCCAGCCCAGAGGAGGCCAAGCAAGGGATGCAGTCCCACAGGGGTAATGAGGCTACAGGTCACTGCATTTGGAACCAGAGGATCTGGGCACTACCCTCGGCCCCCAGTGAGCTTTTCTCCTGCTCTGATGTTTGGACATCACCTCTCCCTCCCTCACACCTCAGGTTTTGGGTGGATTTGACTTGTTTAATTTCTGTGTCCCCAAGGCCAACACACTGCCAAGAAGGAGTTGAGTCTGTCCCCTGCACTGCACCTCCAAGTGACAGGGGAGGGTGAACGCAGTTGTAAGTTGTCCTAGGGGAGCCTTTCTTACTTATCCAGCAACAAACCTGCCGTAATTGGTCAAGGATTTGTTAGCATATCACTGGGAAATCTGCTCAAAGGACTACGAGGAAATCACATGAAAAACAACTACTGTGCCCAACAAAGAATTGCGTGGATCAGGTCTTTGTTCCCATTGTATTTCTCCTCAGCGCATTTGATTAGTTTGGTTAATTGAACATGTAACACACTCCATTATCATGCACCAGCAAAAGAGGTTTTATGACTCAAACAAATATGGCCATTATTAGCTGCTTCTGACATAACAAACAGCACTATTAGCTTTGGAGAGGCAATGTTTTATGGATGGCTTTTTGGTAAATTGGCTGCTTAATCACGTTTTTTTTCCTGTGAAAGGACTCCTTCGTGCTGCTCTGGGTGTGGGACTGAGAGGGGACACGAGTCCCAGCACGGTAACAAGGTCTGGGTGACACATTTTCTCTCATTTTCTCACACAAGGAGATAAACCTTGTTTATCCAAGACAAATCCATCACAAATCACTCTAAGCACCTCTGGCAAACATTCACTCCTCATAACACCACAGAGCAGCTCCAATCAGGCCCAGGCTCATTTAGCAGGAGATGAATGAAAACTCATTTTCATCTCAACATGCAAATATGTACAAATAAAATACACCCATACAAATATCCCCAGGGGGTGTCAGAGGGTGTTGAAAAGCTCTTCAGTGGTGCCCAGTGACAGGACAAGGAGCAACAGCCATGAACTAAAACACATGAAATTCCACCTCAACATGAGGAAGAACTTCTTTCCGTGGAGGGTGGCCAGAGCACTGGAACAGCTGCCCGGGGAGGGCGTGGAGTCTCCGTCTCTGGAGACATTCCAAACCCACCTGGATGTGTTCCTGTGTCACCAGCTACGGGTGACCCTGCCTGGGCAGGGGGGGTTGGACCGGGTGATCTCCAGAGGTCCCTTCCAGCACAAACGGTTCTGGGATCTGGGATTCATTCACAACCTGCTCAGTGAACAGAGCTGAACTCAGCCAGCCCCTCACACACCTCTGTCCTGGGCAGCTTTTAGGTGCAGTCACCCCCTGTCTCTGCCCCTCAGAACTGCTCTGCTTTCCTCACCAGGCAGTGATGACCTGTCTGTAAAAACCTCTACTGGCCCTGCAGTGCCAGCGGAGAGAACGCTGCGCTGGAGTGTTCACGGGGACAGGGGCGAGCACTGACTCCTCATCCTCCCGAGCTTCCCTCAGCTCTCCTGCCCTCATCTCCCACATCTCAGTCTTTGCTGGAGATCAGGGAGGAGCCAGGAAAGGATCTGCTGGGTTTGTACAGGAAACCAGGCAGAGACATCAGCTCTGCTGCCAGGGTGGCACTGACCACCCTGGGAAAGAGAAAATGCTGCCCCAAGCTCATGGCAGAGGGGTTTGTCAGCACACTGCCAGCTACAGTGAGAGCAGGAGGCAAAACCTCCACAAAACCTCACCACAAAAGGCACTTCAGAAAAAATTTTTTATATATATATATTTTTAAGTAGACATAATTTCTTCCTTTTCTTTTCCCAGTGGTTCAGGCAAGTGAGAGATGTCAGCCAGAAACCTGAAAAGCTGAAAGCCTCTCTATTTCCTCAGACACAACAAACCTGCAGTTCTTACACATTTGTTTTAAACTACATTTCCCTAGAGTCTTCCTGTTTGGCCTCGGGTGTGTGACAAATGCAAGTGTTGGCCTTGTTTGCCATCAGCTTTGGTTTTGTTTTATTTGGAAAATGTGGTCATCAAAATTGAACTTTTCATAGGAAATGATGCATTTCAGCACCTTTCTTGCTAAATGATGCTTTGGCCTTTTAAAACAGAAATTCAGTGTTTCAACTCACATTTTTAGTTACAATAGTTCAAAGAGTTCAGTTTGAAAATGTTTTGTAATAAAATAAAAAAGAAGTATTTGTTTTCAGATGTCTTGGATTGGGATTTTGAACTTCCCATCCAGTTTCAGGATTTTTTTTGTTTAGTACCAAATATTCTTATGAGAGGACAGGTCTCTTCTCTCTAGTCTGTTCACACCGAGGTACCGGAGTAAAATACAGAGGCATGAGAAGTGGGATGTAAATGTTTCTTATGGTTTTAGATTCTTTAGGTTTGTCAATGACCATGAATTTGCACAACCTAAACGTGGGCAATATTCCTGATATCATTCACGTGCATGTGAATGGGGAAATGCTTAATTCTTTAATGACCTCCCGTGCTGAGGCCCCTCTGAAATTCAGAGCTGGTGCAAGAATAAACTCTGAAGGAATATCTGCATCTTCAGAGCCTCCCTGAGCTCCACAGCCACCTCGTAGAGATCCAGAGGAGGCTGACTGTGGGTTAAGATGCAATTTAAGACAGAGCACAGGGACCGTTCTCTGCTCCCCAGCTCTAAAGGTGGCTGATGTTTTCACACTCCTGACTGCAGTCAGTCCAGTCCAGATTTCTAATTTTGCTTCTTAAGTAGCTAAAACTGTTTCACAGTATTTTCTAGGCAGAGGAGGATTTTCCACACAGAGAGATCTCCTGGCAGCTTTTCAAATTTTGTACAAAACCCTTCCCTTTCCACATTTGGCCCCACAACCAGCGTTTACCATGGAGAGTAAACTCACTAAGAAATAACAACTTCCATCCTTATTTGCTAAGATTTTGATCAGTTCACATCATCCTGTTATCCCACAGCTTTTTAGGTTTCTGACTGACATCTCTCACTTGCACTGAACCACTGGGAAAAGAAAAGGAAGAAATTATCTCTACTTAAATATATATATTAATTACAATTCTTTTTGAAGACAGGAATTTGTCGGGACCAGCCTCTATCCCCTGTAGGAAGACAGCAGGGCAGTCATGGTGTGAAGGAGGAGGTGCCTGTTTCTCCTCACACCTGAGCGCTGCCACCATCCCAGGCAGGAGCACAAAGCAGCACGAGGTCTGCAGGACTGAAGGGACACGTGCTGAGCCCATGTGTACAAAGCATCATGTGAGATTCCAGATGCTTTGAACCATCTTAAAACGATCCTTTAATATTTAATTGAAACAAACCAACTGAAATTTGTTGCAAAGGTTTCATGAGGATGTGCCACGTTATGGTTATCACAAGAGGAGGTCCCAGACTGGCACTGCCACTGCTGCTCCTCCTGCTGCTGAGCAGTGGGAGAGGAGGTTTGGCCTCTTGCATGGGCTCAGGAACTACGGAGCCAAGGGCTGGGAACCTCATGAGGCATAAACTTCTCATCCTCTCTCGCTGTGCTTGTCCATTGCTCCGCTGAAGGAGCCCTGAGCACCACAGTGAGAGTCCTCTTGCCTCTCCCTGCCCTCTCCCTGTCACGGCAGGAACCAGCTGCTGTTGGCTCAGGATTGCTGGGGACACACAGCCCCTTGGCTAAAGGGCTCCCCAGTGCAGTGTCTGCTCTCTCCAGGCTGCACAGCACTCCCCCCACGATCAGCTTTTGCACAAATCCCCGACAGACAGAGAACACAGTTATGGTAACAGCAACACCCTGGTTGTAACTGCAGGACACCTTCTGCCTGATTTTCTGCCCAGGATCCTCTCTGCTCCACAGCACAACCCAACTCAAAGGTTTCAAATATGCCTCAAACTACACACCCTGCTTGCCAAAAAATTAATGCAAGCAATTAGTGTGGCAAACCACTTAAACAAGTAGTCCCATTCATTGCAGTGCTGTCCCACACTGGAGCTGGCAGTGACCCACACTTCCCGTCTCCTGCACTCGCACTCCCTCACACAGACACCCAGTACTCATTCAGTGGAAATATTTAGCTCACAAATCCCAACTCTGAGCTGTTGAGGAGAGGCTTCCAGACTTGTCTAAATGTATTTTCTTCCTTTTTTCAATTCAATGCTTCAGCACTAGTGAGAATTGCCAGCCAGAAACTCCTAAAGCTGAAAGCCTCTATATTTTCTTAAACATAACAAATCTGTGTTTCACATCCCTGAGCAACACCAGTGTTTGAGCCCCTGGGTTTCTCCTTCCCTCTTGGCTCGATGGAGTCACTTCTGAGGACCACAGGTCCAACTCCTGCAACTCCTTCCATACCCCAGGCTCTCTGCTGACATCCGTGCACCGCGTACCACAGCGAACCAGGCAGCCAGACCCCTCCAGAACCCTTCCAGAGCTCCCCGGCAGCCGCTCTCCCTGGAAGCGCGGCCCGGCTCCGGCAGCGGCCCCGCGGGCGGCTTCAGCACCACGGACAGAGCGCGGAGCGGGGCCCGGGGCCGCGGAGCAGCGAGCCCGGAGCGGTTTGCACGCGGTTTGCACGCGGTTTGCACGCGGTTTGCACGCGGTTTGCACGCACCACAGGATGCACGGAACGCATCACAAAAGTGCTTACACGAGCCACCTCCACCAAAGCCATCGGAGCGGGGTACGCCCGCAGCAGCGACAGCAGCCGGACCTCGGGCCGAGCTGAGACCGTGTTCCAGAACCACAGAGCGTCCTGCGCTTTCCCTGGCTGAACTTCATTCCGGGGAAGCAACAGCTGAGCAAAGGTTTGCACGCGAGGTGGGTTGTACTGGTGGGCCACCAGTTGTTCAGCTGAACCAGCAAATCCCAGCCTTGACCAAGGGCGTGTGGGTGTATGGTGAGGAAGAGACAGGTGAGAGGCAGCAGTGCCTCAATAAATCATTCACTGGGGCTGCAAACCAGAACTGCCCCACAGTGCAGAGACCAGCAACAGCAGGGTCCGAGTGCCAGCACAGAGGTAACTTCTGCAGTTGCCTGGCAAACAGGAAAAAGGAAGACTTGCTTGTCTTAAAACACAATAAAAAATATCCTTGAAAGAATTTTATAACCTGCTTCACCCCCAGACATATAAAGGCTCAGAAATTATGGAGTTGGATTAGAAGTGAGCAAGTCCTACTATAGTAAAACAGGGCCCAATAAATGCAACGTCCTGATGGAGGTCAAAACCGTGTGAATGGAGTGTTGTTTGGATAAGGGCCATCCTGAGGATGCTGTATTGTTTGGATAAGGGCCACCCTGGGGATGTGCTGCTGGACAGGCACTGTAAATTATCTGAAATACCCTCTTCTACCAAGAGGCACCAGCGAGGTGGCGGGGCTGTGTTTCTCCCTGCCTTGATGCATTTCATACAATGGATGGCAGTAACTGGTCTGACTCGACCGGGCAGGGGAAAGGTAAAATAACTCTCCACAAGATGATAATCCAATTCCTTTGCAAAAGAAATAAATCTCCATTACTGCCCCACACCTCTCCTGCAGTTTCCAATCGGCCTCTGTGTCAAAGAAACTGCTTTTATGATGGATCTGGGGCATTTATTATGACAGCACAAGGCATAAACACTGCCCAGCATCAAACAGCTTGAGAGCTCTGATTCCAAGCTAAATGCAATAAGAGAAGAGAACCTTCCTACACCAGGGAAATGAAGACTGTTTCAGTAGATTATGGTGGGAGCATAATGTTTTCACTACAGAGAATTTCATTCCCCCATCTAGCCCAGAGTTCATGAGGAATACTCCTCCTATTTCAATTACTCTGAACCTCACTCCCTCTCCCAGAAAACACACGTCTCCCGTCTGTGAAGGAAAGACCAGAACACAAAGGCAATAACCCCCCTTTCACAGCACCAGGCCCATCTCTCACAGGAAAAGATTTCAAATGCAAGTAGTGCTGGGGTCCTGCTCCAGAGTCCCCAGGTGTCGAGGAGAGCGAGATGCGGACGTGCCAGGACACACGGAGCTGGTTCCCAGTTTAACTGATGCCAGTCAGAGACCTTTCCCGGTGCTCCCTGGAACCACTGCTGCCACAGCTCACCCGTGGTGGTACCAGGCCCACCTCTCCTGTCCCAGCAGTGCTGCCAGGCAGAAAAGACTCAAACTTCTCCAGGTTTTGAGTGATCCTGTTAGCAGGGCTCTCCAGCCAGGAGAATTTACATGGAAGGGTCATGAGTCAGTCTCCTTCCTTAAAACCAGTTCTGCGACGGGGGGCCAGAACAAGGTCTTCCTCCTTTTTGTTGTCTTAGAGGAATTTCTTTGCTGTTCCCTTCTTTTCCATATAAGACGTATTTTCAGCTGGAAAATTTCCCACCAGAAAACTGCAGTCTGAGGGCTGAGAGACTCCTGCAGCCTCCGAAAGGGTTGTGGTGGTTTAACCTTCTCAGCTTAAAAATGAAACTCTGCCTGAAAATGCCCTGAACCACTAATCCAGACCCAGGAACTGTGTGTCCAAGGGCAGAGCTCTTCTGTGCACATCTGCCTTTGGAAAGAAACACCCAGCCACCACGGTCTGCTGTGCAGAGCTCTTCTTTTCATCGGAAAGGCTGCACGAATATCTCACGGATGAAGCCCCTCTGGCAGAGGAACTGGTCCTCTGGGGACCCCAGCCCAGTTTCTGTGCACGGCAGCCTCTCAGCTGCCTGGCCCCTTCACACATGGGGGCTTTGCTGTGTGGGCGGGAGCACCGTGGAAACATTATAGTCACAAACTCTGGTGCCCCCAGAGTTTCAGAGCCCATAAGGTTGGACTCCACCTACGAGGGGTTTTCAGGATGGCAACTTTATATTTAGGATCCTGAACTCCACCTACGGCTCTGCACACCCAGCCCTCAGCAATAAATCCCAACTGCCTAAGACTGGAAAAGGTGTTTGCACTGAACACAACGAGCTGCAGAGCACAACCCCCGCCCTGCGACTCCAGGGCACATGAGCCGGTCCTAAAGTTACATCGGGCAGGTGATTTTCTAACCAGGCTGAATCTCCGGGTGCCTGAACCCCCAGCTGCACGCACCCCTGCTGGTGGCCGTCTCCCAGCTCCCTGTCCCTTGGGAATGTGCTGCTCTGTCACAGCTCTAATCAGGCTCTGTTGCCCGGGGCAGTCAGGAGGTCAGCACGGAGCTTCAAGACAGGATATCATCACAGCCAGGCTTCTGTGCTTCCCCTCCCGTGCCAAACACTATTCTTCCTCCTTTTCTTCCTGCAGCCGAAGGTGGAAGATGAAATGTAAGAGATGAAAGAGAAATTGAAAATTGCTAATCTCTAATTTCAGCTTGATAATTTTCTTTGGCCTTTGGGGTATTAAAATTGTAACACTTTCAGGCTGTATTAAAAAAGGCATCAACTCTATGATTGACAACTTTCTTAATAACATTTTTCTTTTCAGAAGGCATTACACTGAGTTAATCTTTAAATATAGTCAATTACCACTTCTATCTATAGGATCAAATGCTCTCTTAATCATACAGGGGAGAAAAAGACACCACTTCCATGTACTCTCTGCCGAGGTTTGGCAACCACTGATATAAACCTGCAAGGAATAATGTCACACCTCATCACTCAAGAGGATGTGATCAAACTCTCAGAGTTACCTTTCCTTGGACACCAAACCCCATCCTTCCAATAGGTTTCTCTAATGAAAGACTCCACAAGTTGGACAGAATGATCAGTTGTGTTTGTCTCGCAAAGATTCCCTTTAAATTCCCAGTGACAGTCAGGCTGCACAGCCAGACCTGTCTGAAATGGTTTTCTTTGCTGCTGGAGCCGCAGCAGAGCAGGAGGCTGTGACAGCCGAGTGCTCCCCACAGGCTTTGTCTGCTTTCCATACACGACAGGGGTTTGGACCAGGGCTGCTTGAGGGACTTGCCTACAGATTACTTTTTCTTCTAAGAAAAGGCTGACTTAATGAAATTAAGCCACTTTGCAAGACTGTAAATTCACTTTCCTTTTGGTAGGAAATCACCAAAACGTTTTGTTTTGATAAGTTCAAAATACTTGTCTGGACTTCTGGACTTTGATATCACTGTAAGAATTAATTTCTTTTTTTTTTTTAAACTAAATCAAAACGAAATTGTTTGACTGCGCTGAAATGAATCATAGACTCATGGAATCATAGAGTCATTGAATCACTGAATTTGCTGAGTTGGAAGGGACCCATCAGGATCACATCACAGAATCATCACTGGATGGTTTGGGCTGGAAGAAAACTTAAAGTTCATCTCATTCCACCTTCCTGCCATGGGCAGGGACAACTTCCACTGTCCCAGGTTGCTCAGAGCCCCCTCCAGACCAGCCCTGCACACTTCCAGGGATGGAGCATACCAAAATAATGTCAACACTCAGTAGCACAGGAATATGCTGACTATCTCAAAAATAAAAATAAACAATAATAAAAAAAGCCTGACTGAACAAAATTCCTGCTTTTTCTCTCTCTTTTGGCCTCAGTAAAACCCTGCTGTCCCCCAGGGAGCTGCCTTGCCTGTGCAGAGGTGCTCTGAAGGGGCTCTGAGCATCACAGTCTGGGAAGGCATCAAACCCGAAATCCCCAGTCCCTGGCTGGGGGCTGGAACCCTCTGGCATTTCCAGCTGAGCCTGAGAAGCAGCGATGCCAGAGCCCCTCTCCAGGGCAGGGGGTGGATCCCTGGATCCTGCGTCAAGCAGCTCTTGGGCACAGGGAGAGTTTCTTCTGGGACCTTCCACTGAACACGTGCTCTTCTAGGGTGGTTTTCTGGTGCAAGTGGGAGAACCAACCCCAAAATCCTGCCCCGAGAGCTGTGCCAGAGGATTGTCACCAGGACAGAGCCAAGCCTTGATTTGCAGCAACCACTCCTTTCCCACACTCCCAACCTTCTCAGCTCCCTCCAAACATGGGTTGGGGCCACCCCCCCTCCCCAGAGCCACTCGTGGAGCAGAGCTCAGCAGGCACCATCCCCTCACCCCAGCATCGGCCCCGACGCCGGAGGTGAAGGGAGGGATCTGCAGCCAGATCAATTTGCAGCCAGGCCTTCGGAGCAGCCCCTCTCCAGAGCTTTGTTTGACTTCCCAGTAACGGTATCTGACTGGGAGCGGGCAGGGCAGCACCCAGGATTAAGGGGGCCCACATGGGCTCCTCCTTCCCTGCTGTCTCAGGGGGTTTGGAGCAGGTGCCTCTCCCTGCATTCCCACAGGCTCCTGCCTGGCCGCCAGCCAGTCTGAGGACAGCCCCGAGCAGCTGTCCAGCCTGATGGGAGGGCCTGGACATTTGAGTGTGAGGCCACATGTCACCAGGAAGGACAAACACACCACTGCCATCCCTCTAATCTGGGATAATTCCCTCTTAGAAATATGATCGGGCTTACAGACCCCCAGCACCCGGGTCCTGGGTAAACCCAGGTGGGGAAGGGCACTTCTTCTCCTGTCTTTGTTAGATTATGATGGGGTGGGGCATCTGTTCTTCTCAGCACCAGGCTGGAAAGAAAACAGAGGACAGAAGTGCACGAAACACTTCAGACCATTCTGGTTTCCCAGCACTCCATTGGAAGAAGCCTGAAAGCCTCTGAGCAGCTGATGTGATGCTGGTGTGTAAATGCCTTGGTCCTGAGCAGAAACTTGGACCTCAGAGACAAAAGAAAATCTTTAAGAGCATGTTCCTCAGCTCCTCACATGAGGCTTATTTCCAGTCTCACCACCTCCATGGATACCATTTGGAGCTTTGCAGCTGATGAGAAGGGACAGGAGAAGACAATCAGATATAAAGTAAAAATATAACCTCCTTTGAAACTGTCAGAAGCTGATGGAAACCCATTCAGTGGATGAGAGGTGAAAGGTTGTTTGTACATGCAGGACCCTTTTTGGGAGTGAGTTCTGTAACTGCTGCTCAGGAGCCCTGGGAAGGAGTTAACCCTCTCAAACACCACGGTGCTTTAACAGATCATGTGTAAAACACCTCCTTCAGCCTAACCACAAGTCAGGGCCTGATGCAGGAATCAATAGCAAAGATCCTGGTGTGTTATGAAGAAGATCAAATGAGACAGCCACAGTGGACTCCTCAGATTCCAATTCTGTTAGAGGACGGAAGAGGGAGAACATGAGTAGCCATCATAGAGAGGAGCAGAGCATTTGCCCTACTTTTGCCTCTGCAAATGTGAAGATCCTAAAAAAAATGAAATCAAATAGTGCAGTACACCAACCTTTGTGCTACCACTGAAACACCATTCCCTTTAGGAGATAAACCACTGTGGTAGAAAAGTTACACAATTCATCTCAGGTCAAAAGCAAATCCAGTGTGAGGACCTGAATCCATCAAAGCTTTCACAACTGCTCCTGTGATGGGGTTGGGAAGAGAGCGCAGGTGAAGAACTTAAGGCAGAGGAAACCCAAATTCGTTGTTTCATTTGGGAAATCCAGGACAAAATAACACCACAAAGGAAGCTTTCAGAACAATTCCAAGCATTACATTAGCTTGGCAGACTCCATTTAACAGTTTCTGCTCCATAATCTGCAGATCATGTCTGGCCAACATTTTTTAAAATAAGAAACACCGAAAGGCAAATGCAGCTGCTTTTCATCTAAGAACCTTCTGTATCTGCTGGCTTCTGTTATTTGATGGCAGGGGAGGAGGAAGGCAACCATGGGGCTGAGAGCTGTCTCTGAAAAGTTCTCTGCTGAGATGTGTTGAGAATGGTCAATCAAGAAGAAAAGGGCAGGCAGCATCCCCTGTGCACCTCCTCCCTCTGACCCCAAAGGCCGCGAAAATCTGTCCCTGCAGAGCCACGGAACTGCTGGTTGGAAGGCTGCTGGTCCAGCCTCCCTCCCCAAAGCAGAACCAGAGCAGAGCAGCTCAGCCAGGGCCTCGTGCAGCCAAACCCGAGGTGAAACAGTCAGAGCTGCAAGGGCGAACAGCCCACTCTGCTCCAGCCTGCACTGCCCACTGGGATTTGAAGTGATTGGATATTCTCTGAATACCCCTGCACAGCATCTTCCCCACATCAAGCAGCCTTGGTGCAGTATTTAATTTTTGGGGAGCAAAGCAGGAGTTGTGCTGCATGGTGTGGAGCCTGAAAGATGGAAGTGAAAGAAAAAAAAATCAGGATACCATAAAGTTATCAACATCAACAAAGTCAACAGCAAAAAACCAGGAGCAATTTCCAGCCTCCTCCAGTGGAATTCATTATGTATTCATTGCACAGAAAATTTCAAAAACTTTCTTTCAAATGGACCTGTTTAAATGTATAAAATGTGTAGCAGATTAGGTGATTCTGTAACCAGGCTCCCAATGGGACTGACTTAAGTGGAAACAGCTCTTTAGAGGAACATCCTGAAATTTGTTTTGACTTATCTCCTGAGCTGTCTAGAGATTTAAATCGTCACTCAGCTGTGGTCTCCTAACTCTGCCTGCAGCTTAAAATAGCGCAGGAAATGGGTTTCTAAAAGGCTGTTAAATAACAGAAATGCTGGCAAAAAAAAAAAAAAGTTAATTTTTCTATTCCTCTCCAAATGGGGGAAAATGTTATTGACCTGTTCAAGCTCCAAAGAAATTTTCTCCCAAGTTTAAAGAACTTGTTGTTTGAGCAGATTGCATTACCCAAATTGTCTCCTGTGGGAGACTTGATCACTTTTCTAAGAGCTGCTCCTTTTCCAGTACATGCTCATGGCACCCCCTTTGAAACTGCAATCGAACAATTAAACCCATCCCAAAAAACATCTGTTTCCCAGAAAACTGGGCTCCTGGACAGCAACAAACCTTAGTAAGAAAATGAAGGGCTTTTATTTGTTTTAAAGTGCTTTCTTTAAAATACTGAATGCTCCCAACTAACGTAAGGCTCATTTCTCATCCTAAAACCCAAAGATTTCTCTCCCCTTCTCTGACCCTGCCTGGCTTGTGCCAATTCCTCATGGCCTGGAATCCCAAACCCCTGCCATGCCCAAAGCATCTCCTCCTTCCCGGTTCACCTGTGTGGTGTGGCCACTGCCCACATATTCCTGAGGGAAACTCTGCTCCTCCCAAAGCCCTTGTGGCTTCTTTGTGGAGAAAGAATTGAGAGAAGATTCTGGCTCTGTCCCCACACCTCATGCACTGGGACAGCTCCCAGGAGTACATTCTTCCCATCACAGCAACCTTCCTGCTGCCAAGGTGACACTGGACAGTCACTTGTCTCATTCAGGACCCTCAAGATTGTCCTTGGCACTCAGAGTCCCCCTGTCCACACCACATCCTTCCCCCTGTCCCACTGACCCTGCCACAGCCCAGCCACCTCCCACAGGCAGTGACCACTCCTGCCCAAGGGTCAGCACAGCGCCTCCCAGAAGCTGGGACAGGGATAAAGAACATGAGGAAGGTCTTGAAACCACCTCAGCAATTCAGAGCCTGTTCCTTGTTTGCAAGCAGGTCTGAGCCACAGGAGATGATTTCCAACTGACACAGCTTCAGTCATCATTGGCAGGAGGAGAGGAAACGGCCTCAGGCTGGGCCAGGGCAGGCTCAGGGTGGACATCAGCAGGAATTTCTCCATGGAAAGGGGGGTCAGGCCTTGGCAGGGGCTGCCCAGGGAGGTCTGGAGTGCCCATCCCTGGAGGTGTCCAAGGAAGGGCTGGAGGTGGCACTCAGAGCTCTGGGCTGGGGACAGGGTGGGCAGCGGGCACAGCCTGGACTTGGTGGTCTGGGAGGGCTTTTCCAACGTGAACGACTTCGTGACTCCAGGATCAAAAGCTGCATCTGTAAGTGACAAGTATCTGGGCCCGTGGGCAGGCCAGCAGCACCTGCACAGGTGGGACTGACCCTGCAGCCGCTCCCCTGGGCCCGTGGGGGGACTGATCCCACACCAGCTTCAGTCCGGACCCCCCGCACCAACACCCCGCCCGTGCCTGTGGCTCGGAGCTGTTGGGAAATCAGTCTTTGATTTGCACCACGAAACCTCCACGAGGGGATGGGGAGCATCTGGAGCACACCTGGAGGCAAACTGGGGATCTGCTTCAAAATCACAATCATCCTGTGAACCCAAATACACGTCCACTCACAGGCAAAACCCCGGGAATCTAATCCAGAGCAGCTGCCAAGGTGCCACTTAGAGCCACTGGGAAAGACGACTTTGAGAGGGTGACATGAAGGAAGCTCACCCTTTAAAGGGTACTTCAATGCCTCAGCAAAGCTGCCGGGAAGGTTTTTGAAGATTTGATTAGAAAACGCCAATTAATCTGTTTCATCAAAAAACAACTTTTCCTGGGAAAGCATCTGTTTTGATGTTGAGGGTTCTTTTCTCTTTTTTTTCTAATTAAAAAAAAAAAAGGAGACAGAAGTTATAAGCAAAGAAAGAATCCAGTTTTCTGGTTTAAAATTACTTTGAAATTTAAGCTAATTGCAGTAAAATAAATCTTTTAAAAATAAGAAACATTCAAAACCAAAATGGAACATGACCTTTCTGGGGATTTGCATCTTCAGAAGGAAAAGTGCACTTTTGGAGCTGTCATCTATTTTGTGGGTAAAAGGAAAAAAAAAGGAGCTGTATTTTATTTTTTTTAAACTATTCTTAGTAAAAGAGTAACAATCCCTGGACTGTATTTGATGGCTCTTTGGCATCCCCAAGCCCTTTTGGGGGGAATGATGAACCATCTGGAGCTCAGCCTTGTGCTCTGTTATCTCAGAGGCCCAGGGGACGCCCACCTTCACCTTGAATCCCAGTGTCTGTGCAGACCCCAGCTCCCAAAGCTCCCAGTAACATCCCAGAGCGTCTCTGCCCGAGTTCAGACATTCAAAATAAACAAACAGATAAATAAACACGAAACGGCCCCACCTCGTGCTGCCTCCCCTTCCCTCAGCCCTCCGCACACCCTCCAAATGCTGCTCCACAGAGATAAGCCCCTGGCATTTCCCTCCCAGCCTCCAATCAGCCATTATCATAAAAAAAGTGCAAAGCATCTATCAGCCGTGCAGCTCAGTGATTTATGTTCAAAGTTAGGATTATCTATTCTGCTCAAATCCCTTCAAACAGGAAACTGGATAAAAGAGAACCGCGCTCCGCAGATAGAATTGGAATATAGGTTTGTGCAACAGAATGACAGGCAGGTTTTTATCTCCCAGCGGCTCCAACCACCTCATTTTGTCAGGAATTGTTCATTACCCGCAGCCGGGGACTCGCGGGGTGACCTCAATGACATTCTTGCATCTTTTCCCCGTGCGGGCAGAGCTCCCGACCTGGGCTGGGCAAGAACCCGGCAGCAACCAGAGCTGAGGCCTGGGATCAATGGAATCAAACCCCCGGGCACGGGGCCGGGCAGAGGAGTCCCCCAGGGCATCCCTGCACTGATGGGCACTTCTGCCCTCAGAATGACCAGCTGGTCTTGGCCTTACTCTGCCCCCGCCCCGATGCCCACAGCTTTGCTCAGTTCATTAAAGGGAGTGAAAAAAGTATAAATCTGTTGAGGCAACGCACAAATAAACACCAACCCCAGCTGAAACAAACACCGACCTGAGCTGAAATAAACACCAGCCCAAGCTGGCCAATTCATCAAACAGAAAAACAAGCTTCCAGTGTCGGCTCCTTTTGACTACATCTTTTCCAGGACTCAGGATTCAGTAATTTATTACCTCCCTCCGACGAATAACTTCTCTGTCCTGTAACCATTACGCTTCATCTCTCTTTATTCTGCTTAATTAGACACTATTATTGCTGGCACGGTAATGAGACTGGAGGAGCACCACGGCGAAGGTGGAATGCTTTCTGAACACAGGGGAGCCCCTTGTGACAGGAGCCATCCAGAGCCCCTGCAAGGGCCGGCACAAAGGCACTTTGTGGGGCTGCTCGCTGGTTGCCACGTTGGCCGCCCCGCTCGCCCCACCTCGTTTGAGTCACCGGCAGCACGGGGTGGGTCAGGGAGCAGCAGAAGCGAGGGGAGGGCGAATGACAGCTCCGAGGGGAAAGGAGGGAAGCAGAGGGGGCAAATCGAGCAGGAGCTGGGGTGGCTGGAGATATGGGGGGTCCTGCAGCCTGCACAGCACCACGGCTGATTTCCCAGCACCTGCTGAGAGGGGCAGGCAGAAGGGTGGGGTAACGCTGGGACACTTGAGGGGCTCAGATGGTTTTCAGACCAGGTGAGGTGACATTTTTCCTTCCTACACACATGGCTCAGACATTGAGGAATCATAATTGTCTTCAAAACACATGATTTGAGTGCCTGTATGGGGGGTTTGATGGTTTTGGGAATGTCCCAATTAGCCACCTCCTGCTTTGTTTTCCCATCTGGAAAACAGACCCAAGTGAGGCTAAATCCTTCTGATAACTGAGAGACTTTGTGGGGATACGAAGGTACCATGACCAAAATGGGCTTTGGCAGCTGATCTGTCCTTTTGTGGAAGACTTGAGAGTCATCAGGAGAGGGACAAAGTGACAGGTTGGTGTCAGCATCGCTTTTGGCAGAGAAGGGAGCAATCGCTGCTGGATCCCCCTTATCCTGGAGAAGTGAAAGAAGTCCATACCTGTTTATAATATTTTAGTGATGTTTTAAATATTAATAACTGATGTCATTCTTTAGCATTTGAGGTATTTGAGACAAGACTGTGCTGAGTGAGGCTGTGAGACAGCCAGCTTGGAGTGCATTGAACCAAAAGGACAAGCTCAGGGCAGGAGGTGCAGGAGCTGTTTTACACTGGGAAGAAGAAAACCCGGATCCAAGGCAGAGCTGTCTGCAGCTGGGACTGTTTCCATTTACTCCAGGATGAGGAGCCCATCGGGATGAAAGAAGGAAAGGACCACAAAGACCTTTCCTCACTTACTCAGAGGTTTCACCTAAAGATTCACAAAGGGCAGGAGATTAATTGTACAGCTGCCACCTCTGGTGTGTGTAACCACTGACTCAGGACCTTTCTGCTCCTTCTGCCTGGTGCCTGACAGAGCTTTGGGAGATTTACAGTCTGCCAGCCCCGGACATCTTGGGGTTTTGCTCTCCCCGATCCTGTTTCACTCCCTTCCCCTTCATCATGGGTCTGATTCCTGCCTTAGATTCCTTTATCCATCTTATCTGAGCACTGCCTATTTTCTACCCTGAGCATCCCACAGGCTGTGCCCAGGCACCACTCACTCTGCCCCTGGCCTCTCTCTCAGGGCCTCTTGGTCCCAGAATAAGTTCTCCAGCCTCGGACACACAGACAGGAGCCAGTGCCCAGACCTGGGAGCGGGGAGCACCCTCTGCCCCACAATTCAGACACACAGCCTGTGTCAGAGCAGAGCTGAATACACAACTCAAGCCCAGGAACTCCCCAAGCTCACCTGGCCACTCCTGGACTTCCAGAAACTGAGGGGCAGCAGAGATGGGCCAGAGCACCCTGTGAGTGAGGGCACGGCCAGGGTGGCCCTTAGCCAGAGCAGAGCCCTGTGATCCTCCTGCCTTCCCCAGCAGCAGCTGCTGCACCACATCCCCGGCGCTCTGAAAAGACAGGATTGTCCCAAAGGCCTCTCCTAAGCTGGGAAATTCCTGGGGAGCAGATCCATGTTCTCTTCAGGGCTCCTTATCCCTGCTCCTCCCAAGCAGTTGTGGACGTGCCCACATCCCCTAGAGCCTCCCAGGGGAAGGATGGGACCCTGCAGCACCTGGCCCTGGCACGGGACATCGGGGGCTGACCTGGCTGCCCCACGCCTGGAACGCACGAGGAACGATGCAGATGTCAGATGTGGAAGCTGACATCTGCCAGGAAGGGTTTTATGTATGAAGCCTTCACGAGATAAATCGAGGTTGTAGTGAGAGCCCAACTTAAAGCCATAAAAGACAGAAAAAAAGAAATCAGGTGAAAAAAATCACGACTCACATTTCTCACCCTCATCCATGGTTGTGGCAATATCCAGGGAGCCCTGGGAGGGAACACCAGAGTCGGAAACTGGGAATCCTGTAGTAAACCTGAATTTCCTGCTTTTACACCTCTCTCCAATCCACCCCCACCCCTGTGTCACAGCTCTCTCTGCAGCCCCCACAGCCTCCCGCTCTCCTGGCCATCCCAGCCGTCCCAGCTCTCAGTATCCTTCATTTCTTTAGTGCTCATCAGCACCTCTTTGGCCTCCCTGGAGCAGCACATCCACTGCAATCAGTGGCTTTGCCACGGGTGACATTGCCCTGCTGGGGACAGGCAGGAGCAGCCACCGCGCTGCCAGGGGAGAATTCAACCCAGGCTGGGTGCAAACCTCTTCCTAACCCACCTAATCAATGCTTTCATCGCTGTAATTGCATTGGTGTTGCTTCATTGGGACATCACAGAGAGTAGAGCCGAAAGGGAGGGTTCAAACCCAGGATCAAATCAGCCCAAACAACTCAAAAAAGGCAATTTGATCTAAAAAGTTGATTTGATTGATTTGATCTAAAAAGTCCCAGCTATGCAGATTCTTCTGCCTCCCCCTGTCCCAGCAATCCATCCCACTGACCAAAATATAAAGAGAATTTTTCTACAGTGGTTTAAAGCCCCTGGAATAAATTGTGCCACATCACCTCCTGCACGGATGCTGTGCTGCCTTCTGCAGAACCGGGACCAGCTGGGACGGGGGAACTGTCCCAGTGTCCCAGCCCTCCCCTGCACCAGCACCCCGGCCACTCCCAAGCGTGGCTTTGCCTTTGCACCTGGGCTCTCCACAGCCACCTGCGTGTGGCGTGGAGCCCAGAGCCACTCAGGACAGGCTGGGCAAGCGGGAGCAGGGCCCGAGGTTTGCTGACAGATCTCTCCAAACTCCTAAAGGATCCACAGCTCTTCTACACTATTGTGGCCCTGCAAAACGGCCTCTAAAGAGGAGCATGTTGGACCTCCCTGAACCTGTCCTGCACTTTGGAGAGATGTAAAGGAGGAAAATTGAAACCCGGGGCATCCATTTTTTGTCCCAAAGGTGGGAAAAATCAACTTGGTAACAGAGCCTTGCAGGGAGCTGCCGCGCCTTGGTGCATTTTAGGGTTTTAGCTGTTGAGACTCGGTCCCAGCAGCTGCAGTGAGGCAGAAGGCCAAGGCCCCTGAGCTCTTGTTCTTTTATATGAAATGGGGCTTTTGAGCTCTGTCAAAAGGCTGAAGGAATTGTTCTTCCAGGGCTCTCTGGTGTCCCGGGATGTGAAGTGTTCCAGCGGGGCAAAGCAGTGCTGCTCAAGAAACACAAACTTCAAAGCCCTTCTCTGCAATGGGCTGAGGTGCTGATTTGAAAATATTTCCCAAACATGTTTTGCATCTGGAGAAACCCAGTACTAGAGAGAGAAGCGGGAGAGCACTCCCATGCAGAGGAACATTTGCACATGTGCTAGCAAAGTCCTGGAATCATGGAATTACAGAATATCCTGAGCTGGGAGGGACCCACAGGGATCACCTAGGCCCTGCCCAGACCCCCCAACACCCCCACCCTGGGCATCCCTGGCAGTGCTGCCCGAACGCTCCTGGAGCTCTGGCAGCCTCGGGGCCGTGCCCGTTCCCCGGGGAGCCTGGGCAGTGCCCAGCACCCTCTGGGGGAAGAACCTTTCCCTGAGATCCAGCCTGACCCTCCCTGGCCCAGCTCCAGCCGCTCCCTGGGTCCTGTCCCTGCTCACACAGAGAAAACATCAGTGCCTACCACTCTCACCACTAGGTAAGAGTTCTTTGGAAACATGAGACTGGAAAAATCCCACTGATCTCAATTCTTCAAAAGCTATTTTCAGTAATGGACAGAAAGGAAATAAAACCCATTTCCCTTCTGCAACATCAAACAGAATTTTACTGTTCTACTTCTCCCCATATTCCATCCTCATCTATCCAAACACTCTTCCTACAGTGTTTTTTCCATTTATTTGATTGTTTTTCCCACAGTAAAAACATATTTATAAATCCCTGAACTTTATATTTGCCCTCACAGAAGCAGCGAGGGGCTAGGAAGGCCTTTACAGGTTCTTTGGTCGGAGTCCCTGAAACACTTTGACTGCATTTCAGCTCACCCACATCTTCCCCCTGACTGTCCAGTCCCCAGTATATTTGGAAGCAGTTAACTAAATACCTGAAATGAGAGAGCAGCATTTTACATTTATGGCCACTCTCAGGTGCTGCACAGTTTTTATCCCTTTGGCTATTACCTGATGCATTTGATCTCCTGCTCAATGCCCACTTCCCCCATTAACTTCCTAACTTCCGCAGGCTCCGCAGAACAGGAGCAGCTTTGATAAAAGCACACATCAGCCAGCTCCCTTCCTTCCAGCTCTCACTTGAAAGGGACACGGCCAAGGTGTTTGCCATGATGTTTAAAGTACGTTCCCCACCCCATCAATCTGTGTTTGCGAGAAGCCTTTGAAAGCTTCCAGCCGGGATCGCTCCCCTTGGCAGAAACTTTTCCAGCAGCTCGCACAGCCCTCGGAGCAGAGAAGGGGCCGGGCCGTGGCTGCAGCCGGGAACAGCAGGGCCACTGTTCTGCTCTGCGTTTGCAGCCCTGCCACACAGTGTGCCGAGCCGGCCCTCTCCCAGCCCCAGCACCCAGTTCCGTACCCAGGGCTATCTGATACCCCTGCAGAACCGTCAGGAAGCCAGAATAATTAATAGTTGTAGGGTATTCTGGGAGCCTTGAAAGGAAAAAAAGAGAGTATCTGTCTTCTTGTGGCTAATTCAGCATGACTACCCAGTTTCTTGCAAATGTGTTGGTATTTATTTAATCAGATGGAATAAGACAGGGGGAAACCGCGGGGGGATATTTGCTGTTATTGAGAAATCCCACAGGCTGGAGCAGAAGCCACCAGGAGAGAGCCCACACACTGTAGACTGCAGCTGAGTTACCCCTGAGCTGGGAGCCCCCACAGGGGGCTTTTTGTGTCCTCAGCAGCCCCCAGGGCAGCCCCAGAGCACCCCCACCCTCCCTGCCCTCCCCTGGGCTTGCTGGGGTGGGGGCAGAGGGTGGGAGCAGCATCCCAGGACCATCAGGAGTGAGGCTGTGGCTCAAAAGGCTCCCTCTGTCCCCTTGCACCCCCTTTTACCCACTGGACCCCCCCAGTGACGCCCGGGCCATGCACTGGGGTGACATCCTCATTAAACACTTCCTAACGGAGATGAGCCTTTGGATTTAGCAATTCCACACCTTTCAGGGGCTGCTGCCTCATTCAGTCCCTGCATCCCACCTTCAGCCTGCACCACTCACCCCGCTGAGATTCCCAGAGATCACAGAATCCCAGAGTGGTTTGGGTGGGAAGGGACCTTAAAGCCCATCCCATCCCACCCCTGCCATGGCAGGGACACCTCCCACTGTCCCAGGCTGCTCCCAGCCCCGTCCAGCCTGGCCTTGGGCACTGCCAGGGATCCAGGGGCAGCCACAGCTGCTCTGGGCACCCTGTGCCAGGGCCTGGCACCCTCACAGGGAACAATTCCTTCCCAATATCCCATCTCAATCTACCCTCCCTCCCCTTGAGGCCATTCCCCCCTTTCCTGTCACCCCATGCCCTTGTCCAAAGTCCCTCTCCAGCTCTCTTGTAGCTGCCATGGACCAGGTTTCCCCGTCCTGAGGAAAATGATGTTTTGCCCTCTCAGTTTGCAGGATCCACCCCCTCCCTGCCACAGGACACTGAGGGCACTGAATTTCCTCAGCTGGACGAGCCCCAGCTGCTGCAGTGGGTGCTGATCCAGGTGATCCTGGGACAGACCCCAACCCGCTCCTCCCCTCAACTCCATCTCCCCTGCTCAGAGAGCCCAGCAGTAGCATATTTATTTTTCCCTATAAAGTGCTATAAATTTTGCTTTAGAAAGGGGAAACCAAGGCATAAGACACCTTTAGCTAATCAAGAAGCCTCCTGTATAACAGGGAGAAATTGAGTCTCCCACATCCCAATGGAACTACATTCCATTTATTCCTCATACGCCCTTTGATACTTTCTTATGAATTTTGCTTTTGCCCTCCTCTCTCTCTTTTTCCCTTCTCCTTTTTAAGACATTCCTCTAATATTTTCCTGGCTGCTTGAAATTTATGGAGGCCTCTCAATGCTGTAAAACCTTTGAGGAGTGGGCTGGGAACTGTTCCATGCGTGTTCCCAGACAATACAAGGAAATGCAAGATATTTATCCAGTCTGGCCATAATATTCCACCTTGAAAATACCATTTCCCCAGTAAAGCTGTGGCCCAGGCTCCCACTGCTGCCAGACGATATGGAGAGGAGGTTGTGTTAAGTTATTGATGTTTATTAAAGGAAGGAAAGTTTCAGATTGGTGCTGGTTAAGATTCATCTGGAAGCAACAAAAGAGCCTGACGGAGATAAACCTGTCCATCACACAAAGTCAGCAACAGAATTTATTAAGACTTAACACCCCCACATTACACTCAAACTCTGTCTCTGGCTGTTCTTTTCTTCCTGACCTCCTGTAAACTGGACTAAGTAATAAATTCTTGTGTCATGTAAGCTTTTCCTATCTCATCTGGGCACAGCTTCCCCCTTCCTCGGTGATTCTGCGCCAGATCTGAGCCCCCCAAACCTTGTTTGGCAACAGGGGGCAGGCGGCACGAGCACCTTGTCTGACAGTTAATTACTTCCCAGCATCCTGATCTTTCAGGGATAATATCCCTTGGAAATGGGCTGGGGTTTCCTTACTCAGGCACTTCTGCAGAGCAGGGAGAGCAGCAGAGCGGGGGTTTCCCAGGAGGGCAGAGACAGCCCTTGTTATCAAACCCCAGAGAAATTCTGCATTAACAACAAGTGACACCAGTCCACCCCCTTGAAGTTCTGCTCCTTCCTCTTCCCCCTGTGAAGCTGATGACAAAAATCCCCCTTTGAAGGGTGGCACAAGCAGCTCTGGACATTTGGATGCTCGGGTGACCCCAGATTGTGAGGGGAATGCCCACGAGGTGTTTGGCACGTGCAGCCCCCCCATTTCCCAGGGCATTTCTCACCATGGGTGGGAAACATCCAGGGGCAGGCCCCGGTCCCGACCCCAGGACAGACCGTGGCCGTGCTGTGGGGAGCTGGGGCAGGGCTGGAGATGGGCCCTTTTTCCAGGGTGGGTTTTGTGAGCTGCAGAGTGCGAATGAGGAGAACATCGAGCGAGGGGTGGGAACACAGCGGCTGCTCGGGGGGGGTGCAGGAACAGCTGCCCTGACCAAAGCACACCTTCAAAACTTCAGTCTGAAAAAGTCCTCCCTACGGAGCAGCATCGTGGGGAGGAGAAGCTGCTCACAGCCAGGAGTGCCATTAACTCGAAACAAGATAATCAGGTTAAGGATTTTTCATTACAAAAATGTCATAACCTTTTGTGAAAGGGAGAAGAGGGATTTATTGACCCATTTTCAGTGACAGAAGTGCTCAGGGAATCTCTGCAGCCCAGTCATGGCCAACCACTGAGTCCTCCTGGTGCCACGGCAGGAAAAACCTCCAGGGGACCCAAGCAGGGCCCTTAGAGCTGATGCTGCGAGGGAACCCGGGATGCTCCTGGGATGCTCCTGGGATGTGGATCAAAATCCCAGATGCGGTGATTTGTGGAGCCCCTGTGCACAGAGGGCTTTGGGAAGATGCTGACTTCAGGCTGTGGGGGCGAGAGGGGATTGGGGCTGGCATCCCTCCATCTCCTCGTAATTGCTTTTTATAAAATTCTGCACCTGCAGGACGAGGTGATTGATTAACGTGCTTCATAAATCTCAGGCAGTTCAACAGCTACGACGTGGTTACAATTTTCTTCTTAAAGTTCTAGCCATGAAAAATAAAAGGGGTTTCCAAGGGAACCCAGGAGTTTCCACAAACGTAGTTGATTTGGTTGAATTCTTTTTCTAATGAAAACTTTCAAAATGAAACAAAATGATAAATGTTCATTTTGAAAGGCATCATTTTGGGGTTGTTCTCCAAATCTGGAAGGATTCTGGCTTTTCATTCCTTTCTTTCTCCCTTCTTTTTCTTCCCCTCTAAAGCTTTCTCTCTTTCAAAGATTGGAAAAATGCCCACAGAACACTTTCCTCTTTTTTCCTTCTTAACTTCCCTCATTTTTGGAAGTGGAATATAAAATAAAAAACAAAGCAAAAAGGAATGGAAAGGAGCCCAAACAAAACTTATAACAGCAAAGCCTGACTTCCATGGGATAATTAAACCCATCATCTCCTTTAAAGTATTTCATTTAAAATAAACAGCATTTCCCAAACAGATCTACGCTCTGTGCTTATCCAGTACATGACCCTGGATCTCAAAGGGAGTTGGGGGACGGGCATGGCTGTATCCCCTTGAAAAGGGGGATCATCAACGTGCAGAGCTGTGAGATTTTGGGGGGATTCCCCCCCATTCAGGGGGAAGAGGTCCCATACAAAGCTGACCACAAGCACAGGACTCCTGGTGATGCAGACTGGATCATCATATCCTGGTGCCCTGGACACAAACACATCCCCTGCAGCACCCGAATCCTTGACTGACAGGAACTCAGATAAGGCAGGAACATCAAACAGATACCGACTCCACCCAGAATCTGGGCAAGAGGTGTTATCACAACTAACAGCCCAAACAGAGCCAGCCCAAGGCAGTCTCCACACCATCTCCGTGCTGCAGAAACCTTTGTCCAGCAGGACTTCTGGCTGGGCCCATATATGTCTAGGGGGTTTATTTTCAGCATGAAAAATCTGTTCTACAAGAAAAAATTAATAAACAAAATCCTTCTTTTTTTCCCCCCTCTTTGTGAGTGTCTCCCTGAAGACAAATATTTTAGTCACTCACAAATATTTTAGTTACTCACATTTAAGGGTCCCAAAGAAGCTGTAGTTTAATGATAAATAATACAGTTTATACCTCAATATTAGCTTAATCCTTGCAGGAGACTTTCCCTGGTGCAAAAGGGTTGAGGTAACACCTGGATGCAGAGGATCCTGCAGGCTGACCCAGCCCTTCCCACCCCTTCAGCAGTGCCTGTCCCCTCCCCACCACTTTGGCCCTTTTGTTGCACCTCTGTCCCCGCAGACCCCTCTCATCTCCGTGGCACTGCAGGGACGCAGCAGCAAATCCCCGCTGCCAGGTGCCACCCAATATTTCTGAGCAGACGAGCGGATGCAGCCTGAGAGAACTTCCCAGTTTGATCCAGTTGGCCCCATCTGTCTGTCCCTGGTGGGAACAACAGAGCTGACACTGAAATATTCTGTGTGCACTCTCGGATTTTCCCTCTCTCTCCATTTTCACGGGTGCAGTTGTGCAACCACTGCTATTTTTATGTTGCTCTACAAAGGCTCCATGCCCACATCAGAGCCCTAACACTTCATTGCTGGTGCCCACATTCTCCCACAGCTCTGTGCGAAGGGAAGACCTCGGGGCAGATGATAATTCCAAGCAGCAGGAGCTGGAAGGGAGTGATTAGAGGATTGCACAAGCACATGGCCATGGAGACAGCAAGGGCAAGGTGAATGCTCTAAAAAAACAGAGAACAATATTATTTTCCCCTTTGCACTGGGGGGAAACATTGATTTTATTCCGTGCTCTGAAACACCTCTTGCTTTTTCCTTCTGCACATAAATTGGATGAGAATTCTTAGCTGAAATGGAAACATTATTCAGGGAGTAATTTCTTCTTCACTATTATTATTTGAGGCGAACTCCGTAGGTTGTGCAGGACTGCTCATTTCAGACAGGCAAAGCTCCTTTTCCAGCGTCTGAGGCTGCAACCTTTCCCTGACCTCCTGCTCTGAAGGTTAACGTGAGGTTAACGCTGCAAAAGCAAATCAAAGCCCAAATGACACCAGTTCCCTGTTCCGGTTTGTGTTGCTTTATGGCTCCTGGGACCCCATGGCTGAGCGCCTGCCATCCCCCCAGGGGCTCCGGGGGAATAATGGCTCTTTATTTCCTGCCTGGGAGCACATTTCAACCCCTGCCTTTAAAAACAACCAAATAAATTTCTCTCTTGCAAGCTCCCATTGTGAGCAGAGCAAATGAGAAGTGGAGATGATGATAACCTAATCACTGGACTCTTCTAATACGTGGCATTTCCTCTGAAGTAACCGGGTTGAATATCTGCCAAGCACCAGAGCTCCCAGCATTTCCAGCAGGCACCCAGCGTGTCGGGAGAGCGAACAGGATGCATCGCTCTGGGCTGGGTTGTTGCAGGAACTGAGCTGGTCCCTAAAGAGCAGGGTCGTGTTCTCGTCCCGCTGGAATGTGCTGCAGCTCTCCGGAGGTGCTGGGCTTTGGCTGGGAAGAGTGACACGGAGTTAAAACCAGGAGCAAGCCAGGGAAAGAGGAAAACCTGGTGAGGTCACTGTGATGTGCACTGGGAATATTTCCTCGTGGATGGTATTCCTGGAGGGGCTATGGGATGTGCCCAAGGCTACAGAAGGGATCTGTGGAAAGGAGGGATTTGCTCAGGACCCCCTGAATGCCAACACTGCCTCTGGCAGCCAGAGATCAGATCGAGTTACACGTCTAAACACAAACCGGAGTGCCCCGCTTGGAGCGCACTCGAGGATCTGATACATAATCCCAAAAGAGAAATAATAGGAACCATAGGAAGCCGCTTTCCCTGCGCAGCTCCGTGCAGCCAAGCCCTTGATCCATTTGCTTTCATCTCAAGCAGAGGAGTTTTTCATCTCCTGTTTTATGTTCTCTTTTCACGACAATAGGTTGGGGCTGGGCAGCGGGGCTGTGCGTTCTCCTTATAATGAGAACAATCAGAGCCGAGCAGTTATTAATCACTCAGTCATATGATCCATTAAAACAAATTCTTATTAACCACAAGACATATGTTTTTCTCCTGAACTCCAGAGATAATGCCTGGAAGCAGATGGAAGAGCTGCTCTCACAAATTAAATTTGATGGGGCTTTTAAAAATAAATTAAGTCTGACAGGCATCTCCCCCTTTAATTAAGCTGCAATGTAACTTTGAGAATGTACTTGTTGTTTGCTACAGGTGCTGCTGAGTGTCCAGGTTCCGCCTATTCCCTCACTGCTGGTTGTTCCAGAGACCATGAGCTCAATCCTCAAAGGCTGGGAAGCAACACGAGCGGGGCAGCAGGGAAAGCTCTGGTGAGCCACTGCAGCTGATCTGGAGCATTTGACTTCCAGCCAAATATCCCAGTATTTTATTGCAAGTAATGCCTGCAGACTCAATTGGGATGTATTTCTCCACCCCAGTCTCCCCATATTTCTCCAGGAGTGATCCAGGGTGACTGCTGTGCCGTGGTGCCAGAGTGCAGCAGGAGCCCTGGGGCATCTCCCTGGACACGCCTGACCACTGCAGCCATGCAGCTTTAGGAATAACAACCTCCCCGTGGGGTTAAACTGCTCTCAGCCCACATCCACACCCACACAGGATTCACAGAATCGTGGGGTTGTTTATGTTGGAAAGGGCCTTTTAAGGCCATCAAGCCCAACCTTCAACCCAGCACCACTGTTCCCCTGATGGTGGAAACACCTCGGGGGTGCCCTGCAGCCGGGGACTGAGGGGGCCTGCCCTGCCTCACCCCGGTATCGCTGGGGCCATCAGGACATCAGGAGTGACAAAAGGCTTTGATGGGAACATCCCGTTGTCCACATAGGGTCACGTCCATGGAAGTTGCCTCCCCAAAGCCCTACAAACACCATGAGCTCCTTTCAAACAGCAACACAAAAGAGTTGGATTCTCCCGTGTCCCTCTGGGTCCTGAGGCTCTGAAAGCCAGGAAAAGCCAGGGACACCCTCACCAAGCTGAGGGCGCTGAGCATGAGGGATTTATGTGCCTAAGCCACATTTTAAAATTCCCGGAGCACCCCTCTGCTGGGGCCCAGGTGGGAGGGGAGTGTCCCCTTCGTGGACGTCCCGGAGCAAGGGCAGCTCCCAGCTTGTCCCACACTCCTTGTGTAGGACGTGGTGGCTACACTGGCCCTGGGAGGTGCCTTCAGACACCCCAAGGACCAACTGTGTCCCATCCCACCACCCATTTCCCATGGCCATGGAAACACTCGGGCACCTCCAGGGGCTGATCCATCCCTACAACACCAACTGCGCTCAGAGCTGTTCCTTCAGCAGCACACCAGCCTAAACACTGGCTTAATAACTAATGCCTAATTTTTGGTAGCTAAAAACTGAGGTGAATTAATTACTTTGCCTGTGTATTGCTCCCTAGATGAACACAGCAGGGACCCAAACTAGTCTAAAATGTTTCTATAAAGATTCAAATCGATATTCTCAGATTGATTTTTTTCAAACAGCATTTTCCCCGTTTCTGCCGAGCACAGCTCAGGAGGAAAGCGGATTTGCACACAGAAAGGCAAAGTAAAATATTTTTGAAGAGCGTGAATTTAGGAGGTAGATTCCCTCCCATACTACAGGGAAACTTAAAGTCAAGATGAGGAGAAGAAAATGCCTCAGGAACAGTGAGTGATATATCAAAGGATTTCTGTGCAGCTTTCATATCCTCTTTTCATCCCAGCCCTCACTAATCACCATGATTTCCATTACCTAAGAAACCTTTTCTGCCTTTAGAGAGTAGAACATGAATTGCTCAAGTATTTGGGAGGGCTATTTATAGAACATACTAAAATTAGTCAGGGCAGGTTTAAATCCAAGGAATCCACCCCTCCTTTACCCTAGCAGAGTTAACCTCGGGTAATGACATGTTTAATCAGGGGAGTTATTTGAACAGGTTTGTTCAATATGCCTGGAAGTATTTAAGGTGTGTACACAGGCATTTCTCAGGGGTGCTAAACCAGGGCTGGAACAGACAGTTATTGCAATGGGAAGCTGTTTTCCCTTGCTCCCAGGAGCCCTGGAGATACTCCCTCTGTACGCCCAGACAGGAGATACCCATTAAAATTTGATTGAGAACTCTTCCCCTCTGATTCTCCATTTACAAGTACCATCTTTATTATGTGGATGTGGAGTGTTTCTGCAGGGGAATGGCAACACTGTGAAGAGGGGCACTGACTCCTGACGCTCACTGGGGCTTAGCTGGCACCAAGGACCTGCATCCCAGCTCTGGTGCACGAGGATTTCTGAGGGCTCAGGGAGAGGATGGCAGGAGCTCCCACAGATAAACACAGAGGGTTTAGGTCTCCAACAGTCAGCACCAAACCTCCCACCAAGGGTTTGTGGACACAAAGATGGAGCAGATTTATTAGAAGTTCTCCAACTCTGTAAAGATCCTCTTAATTTCAGTCTGAAGCTTTCAATGTGTGTGCGGTTTGAGGCCACCTGGAGCGGGTGACCTTGTCCCAAACAGCACCCCACAAAATACCTCACCATGCCCCTGTCCAGGCAAATGGCAGCTGGCCTGAAGGCACAGCAGCACAGAAAAACCAGTGGAAAAGCACAGCAGCCTGGCAGGAACCTGCCCAGGCCACAGGGAATGCTCCTGAGTCCCTCTCCTCCCGGAGGGACGCTCCAGCAGCAAGGCACCATCACGTCCCTATGGATGGAGCACAAGTGGCCCCAAATGGATGTCGTCATTCCGAGCGGGGACTTCATTCATCACGGAAGAACCACTTTAGTATCAAACCAGAAAGGCACTAATCACTCTCCAAGTACTTTATGCCTCTGTAATTCGCAGCCTTCGTGCCCTGCTTGCCGGCAGCTCTTAGAGTGTGACAGAAGCAGGAGCTTCCCCGGCTGTGTGGGACAGAGCAGCTCCCGAGGCCCCTCGGGGTCCATTGCATGGCTGATCGTGTTTGCATGGTCCCATCCTCCTCCTGCTCGCTGCAGAGGGCTGCAGCAACCCCTGCATCTCTTCCTCCCACCATCCTTAGTGAGAGTTAAGATAAATGAAATTTATGCTATTTTTATGGGATGGGATGACCTTGTCACACACCACTCCGAACAAACAACATAAAAGCATCTATTAGATTCAGCCCAGACCCTCTCTAAACTTATCCCACATTTGATTTACCATCCACAAGCTGCAGTGAAATGCAAAGCCAAGGTAAACCTGCCCAGGCACGGGTCCTGCTGCCAAGCTAAAACCAAGCCAGGCTCTGCAAAGGCTTGATTAACACCAGACAAAGTGTCAGGCAAGCCTAGTGCAGCCATGATCCAAATCAAGCTTTCACACTCACACTGAGCAGACCTTGGAGGTTTGGCTTGATTTTCCACACCCAGACCTCTCTGTCGGGAATGCTTTGAATGCTGCCAGGAGCTCCTGTGGTCCCGGCTGCGCTCGCAGGGATTTCTGCTCCTCCTCTGCTGCCTCCTGCTTTCCCCCTGCCCTCTCCCTTCAGCCTCCTCTGTCCCTGGAGAGCCTTCCAGGAGCACGCTCCCATGGCACACTGATGTGTCTAACAAACAAAAACCACTGCAGGAACAGCAGCAGGCAACTCCTTTTTGGCCACCTGAAGCACTTCCAGCGAGGAATCACAGCTGCTGCTGCTCCCAAAGGCTGGAGGGGGAATGTCAAAAGACATCCTGTAATGTCACCTCCTGGGTCACCGGGAGCACCCTGTACCCAACAAAGGCCGAGGCACGTCCCCTCAAACACAGCCCCTGTGCCAGGCTCTGCTTCCACCAGGAATCCCCAAAAGTGAATCCTGGGGCCCATCACGGCTCACCCGCCCAGCAGGAGCTGCTCTGCCCCAGCTCAGAGCGGCCTCGGGGAATTTTTCACTCAGGAGCAGAACGACACGTGCAGATTTCCAGGCCAGAAAGGAGCACTGTGCTCCGTCACCCCACAAATCCAGGCTGGAAAGCAATTCCTTCCCCAGTGATTCCCACCACAGAAGCCAATGTGCTGAGCTGCCAGCCAGGCTGATAAAGTGAGATTAGGAAAGAAATGCACTATGCAGGAATATTTTCCCTCTGATTTCACAGCAGAGACAGGACCGGCCCCGGGAGCACACAGATCCCACTGGAGCTGAGAGCACTGAGAGAACTCCCGGCCCTGGCAGTGCTGCACAGGGCCCTGCAGCTCCTGGGAGGAGGATGAGGAGGATGAGAACTTGGCAATTCAGCTTCCAGTTTGCTTCTGAAGCCGCCCTCATTTGTACCACTTAGCCCCATTGCTGCCTTTGGGAACATCAGAGCTCTCTTTTTAATCCATCTTTACATCTTTGTCTATGGCTTCTTTTAAGTTTCCAACGGGTGGGATCTTCCCTGCTCTTTGTTCAGATTACAATAATTTGTCATTTGTGTGCAGACGGTTTCTTAACTACTCCTGTGTTAGAAATAACCTTTGAAGGAATATTGGTTTTTTTATCTCCAGGGCCCTGCAAAGCACAGAGCTATTGAATGGTGAGGCATTAAGGATGCACAGAAAGCCCCATAAGGCAACGAATTAAACGTGAGCTCTTCCTCTGGAAATGGAAGGGTTATACAGCACAATTGCTCCAGCCCAGCCTGGGTTAGGAATAAAACCCTACTTGAAAAAGGTTCATGGCACCACTGCTGTTTTATCATCTGTAGCCTTAATTTTGGAGGCTGCAAAAGCACTGTGATAGTTTTATTTTAGTGGCAATCCAGGCACATTCACTCATTCTCTGCATTTTCTCTCTCCCAGCAGTCGTTCCCAGAGCTGTGCACGGCAGGGCCAGGCAGGAGCAGGGCTGGGCTGGCCTAACTTTGGCTGCTGTGTAACAGAGGGGGGAGAGAGAACACCCTGAAGCCACTTCAAATCCACTGGCACCGTGTCGTTACTGCCAGGAGCCCCCAAAGAGCTGGCTGGGAACTCTGGGCCTGGGAGTTTTATTTCTAACTTTTCAAGACTGCAGGTCCTGAGGGATGAGATTGCAGGAACGTAACTCCAACATTTGAAAGAGCAAACCTGCAGAACTGTGGCACAACAAGCGCTGGTGTTACCACACAGGAACAGGACCTTGAGGACTACCAGGGCATGCCAGGCTCACACACGAGGAGGGGGAGTCACACGGACCCTGCTTTGGTGACGCTGTCAAAACAAGATTTTTTTTTTTTTTCTTTCTGGCAAGATCCATGCCAAACATCCCAGCAGAGGGATTTTCCTCCAGGTGTGCCCCTGCAGGTGTCCTACCCCCCACCACTGGGGATGATGTGTGTGTGCAGCTCCAGGCTGATGGAGCTGTCCCTGAGCCCTGCTGGTCCCTCAGCTCCCCAGCAGCCCCCGGGAACGACACAACTCAAATCCTGGGCAGGGCAAAAGGGATTTTGTGGTCAGCCACAGCCAGCCCAGGCTTCAGCAGCACTGTGGGCAACGGAGCAGGAATGCAGGGGCATTCCTGTCTGTGCATGCCTGAGGAATTATCCCAAATGTGTTCAGGGGATTTGGAGCCAGCGTTCATGAAATAGTTGAGGCGTGTGGTCAGAAGTGTAACAATTAAAATATTGATGAGTAACAGGTTGGGTCCGTGGTATTGCTGGAGATTTGCCAGGAAAGGTGTGGATTGTCCCCTCAGAGCCACCTGCAGCAGGTCAGCTGTGAGCCGGGGGCGGGTGCCACAGACCCCGGTGACAGCCCCGGTGACAGCCCTGGTGACAGCCCCGTGTCCCTCCCTGTGCCCCCTGCAGCCACTGCCCACCCAAGCTGGAACTGGGGGACTTTACCAGCAAGGTCCTCTGGTCTGTGCCCTGCTCCAGAAGCTGCAGCCCGGGGCTGTTTGGCTCCTTCAGGGATCAGTCAGAGCCCCTTCAGCAGATTTAGCAGGAACCTCAGGATTTCCTTCATGACTTCCCCCACCTACTTCAAACTGGCAGGAGGAGACCCCACTGCTGGTATCCCTTTGCCCTCTCCCCACTGCCTGTGGGCTCCATCTCCCCTCTCTCCGAGTCATCCTCAATTTCCAATTTCTAATTTATTTTGCTCCCTGCAGAATGCTCAGGGCACTGAACCCATTTGCCACAACTCTTCCCAGCCAAGGCACAGCCAGGGCCAGGCTGCTGCCCCGGGGCAGGACTGGCCTGTGCCTCCTTCCCCAGCACGAGAAGGACGGAGGGATGGGGATCTGGGCACAACCTTAAAAATGGGAACACCCCATACTGACAAAACCCCGAAGAGGAGACGTGTCTGACACGCCCCAGCTTCCAGTGGAGACCAGTCCAGACGGTCAGACTGGAAACACCCCAACAGGAAAAGCCCTAAAAGGTACAAAACGGGAAATTCAGCTCCTCAGCAGCAGTTTAACCCCACAGGTCACTCCTGCTGCTCCTCTCTGCTCCCCGGAGGGGAGCCCTGGGCTCCCCGGGGGCCACCACAGGACACGAGCAAGGCAAACCCCTCACCACAGCCGGAGCCTGGAGCCTCTCCAGGAGCATCTGCTGCTCCCACCCACCGTCCTTCATCTCCAAGCTGGACAAACTTTGCCAGCACTGAAACTCCTGATGACATAAAGCATTTCCAGTCACTAGCCACTTTGGGACACACTGGGATTCTCCCCAGGGCACAGCCCTGGTGCAGGCAGGCAGTGGGGGCTCCTTGGCAGCCCAGGGCTGGTTTGCAGGACAATGGGCTGATATGGAGCAGAGGATTAAAAAAAAGGGAAAAAAAAAAAAAAGCAAAGCTGCTACAGATTTCTATTATCTCCACCAGCATTTCACACATTAGGGCTCCTCAGCATCCCTCATTATCACAGCCTGGGCTACAAATAATGGCTCGAGATCACTGCGTTGCCCTGCCCCCACTTAATGCAGCCTTTAATCCACAGACTTTTTTTCTTTTTACAGTATTTGCCACAACAGCGTTCCTATCAACAAATGGAACCTGACACCTCACGTTTATTCCAATTCAAGTTAAGATTGACTTAAGTTTTAAAATAAAACTTGCTGATGTTTAAGGACAGTTTGATTGCCTACGCAGTCACTGGGGCAATATGAACCAGCTTTCTCCAGCAAGCAGAAGCTCATAAATGGAATTACAGTCATAGGAAAGGAGGAAATTTAAAATTTGGTGGTAGAGATTTTCCTTTCAGCTACAGAAACCTTTGCACACAGCCCAGCCTTACACAGCAAGGACCAAACCTGTGCAGCTTTACGCCACATGTCCCTGTGAGCAGCTCTGACCCAGCCAGGAGTTCCATGTGAGAGCAGAGGAGCCCCCGGGGACACCACCCCCTCCAAACCCTCCCAGCACTCGAGCAGGGAAAAGACTTCAGAGTGAAATAACCAGCCAGGAAAGCCCTCAAGACCATCCTGCCTTGGCTCATGGATTTCCACCCATCCCAGGCAAATCCCATCACATCCACCCCCACTCCAGGCTCAGCCTTCTGCAGGAGCCCCCGTGGACCTTTCCAGCAGCTGTCCCCGAGTGCTGCCATACCACACCTCCCTCCATCCCAAATCCCCACCCTCCAGCACCTCCCAGCTGGAGCCCAGCAGCCAAACTGGTCCCTTGAAGGGGCTGCAGCCCCTCTTGCCCATCCTGGTGTGGCCAAGGAACGCTCCGTGCTGGGACGAGCTGGGTACCAACATCAGAAGCATCCAGACATCTCCTGCTTGTGTTCCCTGGAAAGGTGGGGATGCAGTGCTGCCTCAGGCAGTGTTACAGAGCCTCTCCCCACACAGACTCCAGTTGCTTTTCCTGATCTTCTCTTGCTCTATTTGCTATCCAAAGATTTAGCAACCCGTGTGCAGCTTTGCATGTCTTTCTACCTCTCAAAGCAAAGGTTAATTTTATTTGTGTCTGTCATCTGGCTCTTTAGCCCTAGAACCTTCCAGCTGAGCCCACAGTGTGGCCACTGTGTTCTCCCTGCTCTGAGCCAGGGCTGCTGATCCCTCTCCACAGGAGGCTGCTCTGATCTGCTGGGAACAGGCCCAGCACTGGAACAGGCTGCAGCTGCACGGTGGAGATCCAAAGCCTGGGCAGAGAGAAACCCCAGGGATTTCTGTGCACAAGTTCATTTCAGGCCACCTATAGCCCTTAATGATGTTCTCTGGAGGAGCCCATGCACGGAACAAAATGTGGGAGTGAAATTACATAATGAGCATCTCCCTTCAGCCAGGAGAGGAGATGCTCCCCAGGAGGAGCAGTCAGAACACTCCAGTGCTGCTATTTTCCCCCTCATTACGGAGCTGGAGCTGAAAAGAGCAGGGCTGGAGCTCTTGAACCCAGTGGGTCTCCTTTGCAGGGCTTTTTCCAACCTCCACGCTCCCGATTCCCGCACGGCAGAGCAGCCTTACAGCCCAAATGAAGTAATCCCTTGATAAAGTGCAGTCATTTATCTGAAAAGTGTAGTCTCGCCATTAAAATGCAAATGAAATGAGTGCTAATACATTAACTGGGGATGGAGTAGAAATGGCTTATGACAAGTGTGCTTTCATGTGGAATGGAGCTGAGTGATAACAGTCGTGTGTAAGAGAAGGCACGTTCAGATGTACATGTTTGTTTATTGAAGATATTAACGAAGGGCAGGGCTTAAAGAGTATTACTATTTCCTCATCTTGTCTTTCTTTTGTCCCTCCCTGGTTCAAGTTTCCTGCTGAGAGGACCCTCCTGAGAGGACTCTGATCAAAAGTCACCTTTGATGGATGATTTGATCCACACTGAAGTCGACCCGGGAGCTGAAATGTATTTAATGCTCTGCTTTGAAGAGGAGCAGGAGGTCCCCCTCAGTGAGTGCCCCACAGGCTGCAGTTGGTGTCACAGCTGACTCCCAGGGCCACAATCACAGGAGGGGCAGAGTTTTGGGGACACCAGGGACGACCTGGAGCTTTTCCTCTCCCCAGCAGCACTTGGCTGCCACAGCCCCAACAGCTCTTTAAACACGTGGCCCTGTGGCTTTTGCATCCATCTCCCCCCGCTGACCTGCTCAGCGCTTTCCAGGGGCAGAGTGAGCAGGGGGAGCGCTCCCCGTCCTTCCTTTGTCTGACACAAGCTGTGGGTAGGGAGCAGCAAACTCTGCCTTTCCCCTGTCACCAGGGCAGGTGCTTGCCAGCATCTGAAACAACTGGGTGACACTTTGAAATTAAATCCTCCTGCTGTTGCCGCCCCTTCCCCATCTCCTGTGTTTATACACACACGGGTTTGTTTTTGTAGGGTTGCTCATAAGTGCTCTGGCTTTGTCTCCATTACACAAAAGGTTTTTCCCATCAAAACAACTAATTGAAGTTCATTCTCTTGTTGTGAGATCATTGTCTAGACAAAGAATTATAGATTCTGCCTAGATATACCCAGGGAAGAAAAAGCCAGCCAGTCCCTTTTAGGTAACACTATCTTATCACAGTTTGCAATGTACACCGAGGTGGATATCTGGAGTAATTATCTCTGTGTAAAAACACCTCTCCTTTCACAGTGAAGACATAACATGAGATACACATGCTCGATCTGCCTGCATGGCGTTGTTATTATACAGTTGTCATCGACTCCATGTTCGCTCTGTTGGTGCTGCACTGCTGCGAGCCAGGACAGGGCTGCCAACAATTATTTGCAGTTCTCAATTTCCATAAAGAAACACAAACGTATTCCAGAAGCACTGGGAATCGATGGGTTCCTTTGCACAAACATCCGTGGGAAGGAAATGCTGTTTGCAAGGACATTTTTGGAAGTGAGTGGCACCAGGAGGGGGTACTCCGGGAGGCTGCTCCAAACCTGAGCGGGTGCTGGGAGCACTTAAAGCCTCAGGCTAAAGGAGGGAGGCTGCTCCCAGTGACCCCCAGCACCACTAACCACGGTGCTGGTTAAACTGGGGATGTCCTTCCGTTCCTCGGGAACGCTCGGTGTTCCAGCCTGGGCCAGGCTGCAGGGCCCCTGCCACCAGCAGTGAACTTGTTCCTCCCGTGGGTCACCCTGCATTTCCCACTGCACGGTGCAGCACCGGGACTGAGATTCCATTTCATTCCCTGTATGGTATTGACACCTTTCAGTGGTGTAAATTTATTTAAACCTTTGAGTGGTTGCTGCTGGACAGACACTTGGGGGTTCTCAGGACAGGTGATGCTGCAGAGTGGGACGTGGTAAATCCCTGTGGCAAGATGAGCAATATTGTTATGCTGCAGCCTGTGCTTTAGTTTAGGGGGGGATTTTGAATTCCTGTGCACTCATCCCTCTGAGCAGCCTGGGGTAGTGGGAGGTGTCCCTGCCCATGGCAGAGGTTGGAGCCAGCTGATCTTTCAGATCCCCCCCAGCCCAGGCCATTCTGTGATCTGCACTGAAGCCCCTGACACTGCCAGAGCCTTCCAGGGGGTGAAGGAACTTTGCATTCCAACACCTTTGCCACTGAACAACTGGATGATCCTGGACACATCATTTAGCTGCTTGCTGACTCAGAGTCACAAATGCAGACACATCAATTACACAGAATCAGCTGGAAAAGCCTCCCAGACCATCGAGTCCAAGCTGTGCCCGATGCCCACCTTGTCCCCAGCCCAGAGCACTGAGTGCCACCTCTAGCCCTTCCCTGGACACCTCCAGGGATGGGCACTCCAAACCTCCCTGGGCAGCCCCTGCCAAGGCCTGAGCACCCTTTCCATGGAGAAATTCCTGCTCAGGTCCAGCCTGAATCTCCTCCAGCACAGCTTGAGGCTGTTTCCTCTTCTCCTGTCAATGGTTACCTGGGAGAAGAGGCCAAATCCCACCTGGCAGCACCCCCCTGTCAGGTAGAACAGACCTCTCTGGAGCACTGCGAGGCACTTTTTGGTGAAGTACGTTACCATCTTTGTACAAAATTACCAGAAACCAGTAATTTATTTGTTATGATCACGGTGCCAGCAAAGAGCCCCCAGTTGCAGTTGGTGCATCTCCACACACCAGCTGCTCACTGCACTTTCATTTATTTCTGCCTCCTTTTGTTTTCAAATCCATACAAGTGCATGACACCTGACCCATGCTGAAATTAATCCTACATCCTATTTGCAGAAGATCACTTCCCCAAAGCCTCCACACATCCTCACATGGCCAGAAGAATATCTCTCTGAACTTCAATCAGCGGGTGCACTGCGAGGTGCAGGAGGCAGAGAAAGCCTGGAAAAGCAGGACAGAAGAGATCAGATCATCCCAGGGCAGGTCTCACACGCTGCAGCAATGCTGAAGGAGTTACAGCTCTTTGCTCTAATCTCCTGCCAGAAACACCCAGAGATCAGCTCAGCAGTGTCCCTGGAAGGCACATCCTGCTTTTGGTGGGCAAGGGCATCTTGCCTGGACACACGGGGTGCTGCAGGCACCACGAGGGTAACAATTCCCAGTAACTGCACTGGTGTGCCCAGTTCCAGCAGAGCCATGGAAGCAGCGGTGCCTCTCTGAGGCAAAGGAGCTTTGCCCGCAGCATCCCCAATGCCACAGCACCAGGTGTGTGAGAATGGCATTTCTCTGCAGAGGAGCAGAGCTTCCTGAACTCCAATAAAACCCATTTTTTCCTCTAGAAAACAACAACTGGGTATTTCTGAAGTGACAGTGCCTGTGTGGGAAGCAGCCAAAGGCAGAAAGGGAGGAAAATAGCAAAAATGTGCATTTCCCCGTGGAAAATTTTGATTTTGCAAACAGGATACTTTCCTTTAGGTAATTTTTCTAGTGGAAAAAATCTCCACTAGCTGTAGTGCTCACCACAGGTCTGGCACTCAATGATAGGGCTTAGGGCAGCAATCACTTGTAACACCGTGGCCGTGCTGTCGGGGGGATTTTTATTGCACTTTGTTGTAGAATGAATTGCAGTGCAGTAATATAATGTCCTTTGAGCTCGTGCCCACTGCAGAAAATGGGATCTCCCGGTTGGGATCAAGGTACTCCGATATAAAACCAGAAGAGTGAACATTTTGCAAAAACACAAAGTTCCAGCAAAGCAGCAGAGATTTGTCCTGGCCTAAGACAGAGCAGAGCCCGCGCTGCTCGAGGGAGCCCCGCTGTGCCCTTCACGGACAGAGCTTTCCTACCTTCCCCACCTGTTACAAAACATTCCTTTTGGGCTTCCCAAACGAAACCCACCCACGTGCTGTGACATCCAGCACACACAAACGGCCCTGCCCAGCCCTGGCACTGCCCTGGCACTGCCCAGCCCTGGCACTGCCCAGCCCTGGCACTGCCCAACCCTGCCCTGGCACTGCCCTGGCACTGCCATCCCAGCCGAGCCCCGGCTCACAGCGGGGCTCGCCCCTCGCTGCTGTCCTTGGGCGCTGGAGCCAAACCAGCCCGAAACCTTGTGGGAATTCCCTGGAATTCCGTGCCCCCCGCCAGTCCTGCCCCTGCAGGCTCTGGGGAGCTCCCGGCCGGGGCGTTCCGGGGACACGGGGCCGAGAGCCCCGCGCAGCCGCTGCAGCTGCTGGAACGCGCTCGGTGCCCTCAGGAACGAGGGGAAACAAACCGGGGAGCCCCGCAGAGCTGCTTTCAGGGCTCCCATCCATCCCCCAGCACAAAACTCACTTTAAAAAGCTCAGCCCCTTCCCCACCCCAGTCCGCATCTGTCCAAGCCGAGCCCTTTTGGGGCGGATCCAGCGGGAATCCGCGCCGGCCGTGGGGAGGGGGCCGAGCCCCGGGACCGGGCCCTGCCAACACACGGGGGGCAGGAGGGGGAGCGCTGGCAGCGGGGGCACAAAAGGCAATTGTTCCCCAACAATCCGGAGGGAGGCAGGGAGCGCTGAAGTCCCTCCAAGCCCCTTGATTTATGGCTTGCAATAATGTGTGTTGGAGCCCTGCAACCCAGAGTGCTGTGCGGGTGACCTGGAAAAATAAGTCTATTAACCCTAATCAATCTCTCATTATCCACCCTCGTCCACAATTTAGCCAGCAAAGGAGTCACCAAGGCCTCTCAACTCGGTTTGAACTAATCCTATTGTCTTTCCTAATCAGGGGCCGTGAAAGAGGAGCGGCTTCTCCAGCGCCGAATTATCACTCAGTGTTTAAGGGGAAAGAACTGGGGGGGACGAAAGCTCTTCTCTTTCATCTTTTAATGAGAAAGTGGAGAATTGTTTTCCTTCTGAATTGGCGGGACTCAGCGAAGCCCCGGGCTCGGGTGGGATGCGGGGCCGTGGGTATCAGTTCCCAGGGTCCGCGGGGAGCGCTGGGCACAGCGGCAGCAAAACTGCTCTGCCAAAACTTCCTGCTGCAATTAGCAAAACCATGTCTGCAGATTAAGGGCTTTATTAGGGCAGCTAATTATGAAGTTTATCAGGGCTGGGGTGCAGCTTGGCTCAGCTGTGGCACTCCGTGGAAAGGAGAGAGGGGACAAAGGGACCTGGCGTGTCACTTGTACGGACTCGGGGTAATGGATTCAGCAGAAAATGTCACTTGAATCTGGACCAGGAAAACCAGGAATACAAAGCCTTTTTCTGACTGAGGTATTTTCTTTCCTTCCCATCCCTTCCCCCAGCCTTTAAAAAAGATTAAAAAAATAAAATAAAATTGGAAGTCCTATCAAATCGGCAATGCCGAAAATAGCAGTAAATCAGGAAACCCTGCCACGCTCCCTGTCAGGCTCATACAGCAGGGTAGGACTCAGCAATCAAAAGATGCTCCGTGGTGAAACATCCACCAAATTAGTCCAGCAGCAAGCTAATTTTCTTTAGCTCTTTTATGTTAATCAAAAAGGAAAAGAGAAAGTGGGGACATTATCCTGCTAGAAATGAAAACAATCCTTGCAAAATTTCCCCCCTTCGGCATGAATTAGAGCAGAAACAAACACACCACAGGGCTCCAGCAGATCTTCCAGGATTAATTATTATATTCACAGCAGCTCAGCATTTTCTTAGGAAATTAAATATTTCAAATGCACACGAGCCTGTTGCCACCTCGCGGTGTCTCTCCGCGGCCAAAGGATGAGAATTCCCATGGTTTTGGGGTGCTTCTCTTTCAAGGGCACATAAAAAATCTCAAGTGGCCTTGGAGCAGGGCATGGAACTTCCCAAATCCCAGCACTGGCAGCTGAGGGCATCTCCATAAACCTGAAGAGCTGGAGTTAAGGCAGAGCCAACCCCACAGGGACAGGGGACATCCAAGGAAGCTCTGCCGGCCCCCGGATCCCGGCAGCAGCTCTGGTCTGCCCCTGCCTCAACCTCAGCTCCAGGACAGGAGCAGCTCCCCCCAGAGCCAGGATAAAGGGACCCCCAGCCCCGGTTCAGCAGTGGAGGGGTTTCACCACAGCTCTGGACAAACGTGGATTATGGGATGGTGCAAAAGGGGAAACCTCATCTACACAAAAATACCGGGGTGCAGCAAAGAGTGTGGAGCGTGAAGGTTCCCAAGGGGAAAGAAGGTGGGACAGGCACAGCAATATTTAGTGGTCTCTTTCTGCTCTAAAGTAACCTCACCACCGTGCACTTTGGGAGAGCAGACTTTGGCCTCTTCAGGAACCTCCGCAGCAGAATCCCATGGGATAGAGCCGTGGAGGGCAGAGGGGCCCGAGAATGCTGGCTGATACTCAGGGATCACCTCCTCCAAACTCATCAGGAGTGATGCATCCTGATAAGGGATAGCAAAAATGCCAGCAGGCCTCCATAGATGGATAAGGAGCTTCTGAGCAAGCTCAGGGGAAAAAAAGCTTTCAGAGGGTGGCAGTGAGGACAAAACCTGGGAGGAAAACAGGGAAAGGCTGGGATGAGGTCAGGAGAGCTCAGGCCCAGTTAGAACTGAGCCTGGCCAGGAGTGTAAAACAGAAGAGGAAGGGTTTCTGTACATTCCCTGGAAGTGTTCAAGGCTAGGCTGGATGAGGTTTTGGGCAGTCTGGTCCAGTGAAGGTATCCCTGCCCATGGCAGGGGGTGGAATGAGATGGGTTTTAAGGTCTCTTCCAATCCAAAGCAGTGCCAGAGCACCTCCAGTTTGATGCGTGCATTTAGGGACAACCCCTCAGGCAGCCAGCAGCAGGAATTGTGCACAGAGCTGGGGAGGGAGGGGCTCTCCTGGAGGGACAGAAAACATCAGGTCTGGCCCACATCGGCCCTGGCCCACTCCCCACAGCCCCGGAGTGCTTCAGGTGCTTGCACAGACACAGTTTGCTGTCTGTAGGCAGGGAGGTGGGGATAAATCCACCTGTGCCTGTGCCATGAGCTCCAGGCACACCTCAGAGAGGGAAAAAGCACTGACAGCCTGGTTAGGAGACTGGAAGATCCTGGGTGTTATGGATTGGGTAAGGCATTAGATTTATTTAATGAATTAAGATCCTGACATGTTATTTACAGGATGCCTTTGGAGACAGAGTTGTAACTCACGGCTGCCATGGGAAATTCTCTGCACCGAGGCCTTGAGGAGAAGCGTTCCCTTTTTTATGGTGTCCATTGGGGAGGGAAATTAATGCTAAGCAGGCAGTGATAATTTGCTGCTTTATAGGATTGAATTATCGCCCTGTCAGCACGGAGATGAAAACCCTGAGCCATGAACAAATACACCTTTGCACCTGAAGCTGGCTGGATCAGCTACCATGAGCTCCCATCGCTGCATGGCGGCTCTGCTGTTCCAGTAATTAATTCCAAAGCCTCCTGGTTTTCGCCTTGTCCTTTCGATTGCTGGGCATGCCTTAATTTGGCACTCCAGTATTCCATGCTCCTTCTCCAGGCTCATAAATCACACACAAACCCTTCCTGAAAATAGAAAGGGGATCTGTTCTCCTCTCCACGCACAGGCACAACTTCCCAGAGTTAATGCAAGTTTGGCACGTGCAGGGGAGAGGTGGCTGAACCCCATGCACCAAGGAGTCAGTGGCATGGAAAAATAATTGCAAGAGAAACAGCTGCCTGAAAAGCAGGAGCACCATGACTTGGATCAAATATATTGAGCTGTATTATGAAATAGCTTTATTTAGCACTATCTGGTCGGCATTTGCTGGAGGGCAGAGCCCGGGCCTGTGATCAACCTTTCCTTGCTCCATTTCCTACTGTCCTTTTTCCCACTGCAGCTCCTGGCATGGGCAAAGGCAGGGATTTTTCTCTAATTTCTCCCAGATGTTGAAGAAAGCTCTTTTGTCCTGTAACCACCCTGGGGCAGAGGGATGTGGAATGAGAGATGAGGTGGTTGTGGGCCTCAGTCTTCCACTTCCTCAGGCCGGGCATTCCCTGCCGATGGAATTGCAGTTTCCAGAGGAATTCTGGATTCAGCTCTGGATTCCCAGCATGAGGAGGTGTGGATTTATCCCAGGAGCCAAGGACATCCCTCTTTCCTCCAGAAAAAGCCACGTGTCCAGGTGCAATCCTGCCAGCACATGGGATTTTCCAGCTGCGTGCATTGGCCTGAGGTTGTTCCCAGGGCAGGTCAATTCCAAGGCCAGGAATCAGCCAATCCCACCTTCGACAGCACAACATTCCCTGCCTTTTACTTAAACAAGCCCGGCTTGTTTTCCAGGGCAGAGGGAGCTGGGACATCTCTCTCTTCAACACTGCAAAGTCAGCCTCTCCACCAGAGCTGCCAGAACTGAGCAAACACTTTCTGGTGACCTGAATTCACCTTTTGCCCATCCCCAAAACGCTTACTCATTCAAAGTGCAAATTTTACTAAACTGGGGCAGTTGCAACAAGCAGACAGGGTTGAATTTTCAAACTGCAGGTGCTTCACTCAACACAGCTTCAGCTCAGGCATCTCTGGCATTTCCACAGCAAAAAATAAATAGCCTTAAAAAGTTCATTTTAATGAGTTATTTTTCATGTTTCAAGGTCTGAATTGGGTGTGCCCATTTTTCAAGCTCCTGGAAATCCTTGTGTGTGGGGGGAAAAGCCATCTCCCACCTAGCCCTAACAGCAACGAGGGGCATTTCAGACTGGTCATGGGATGGTGGAATGGCTGCCCCCCGCTCAGGATCGAGGAACAGTCGCGCTTCATTCATCGATATTTGCACACCCCCAGCACCCCAGGGCCACGCAGCTCTGGATGGGTCACGGGGAATTATTGGTATAAAAGGAACCAGTGGGAAAACGTTGTTCAGCCCTGGAGTCATTGAAAGATGTCAGCGAGTTTGGCTTGGAGGGTGGTGGGGAGGGAGTGTGAAAGCCGATTATCCAGCCTGGATTCTCCCCCGAGTCACTTCCATCGCTCCCATTTAGCTTTTATTTGTTCTCTAGGAAGCCTGAATATAAACCAGGACCAGGCTGCCTTCAAACGCTTTTCCAGCCAGCCTGCACCACCAGGACACAGCTCAGCCGTTTATCCGTGGGGCTGGTGCCCGTGATATCCCGTGCCATGCACAATCCTTTTCTCCATACTGCGCTTCCAAAGGCCCTTGCTTTAGCAGGATTACTGCAAAAACAGGCATCTTATAGCAAAAACCCATCTACAGAACCAGGCATTGCCCCGAACGCGGGAAACAATCCCTCATATCAGTGCTAATCCACCCTCTGCCCCATCCCTGTGGAAAACCAAACAGGCATAGAAAACAGGCGCATTTTAAATGCTGGAAATGTGAATTCCCAGCACAATATCCCGTTACTCCTTTCTGCAGGTTTTATCTCTCTCAGTAATTACTGCACCAAGTGCAGCACCCAGGCACACGGAGCCATTCCAGTAACATCTTGGCCCTGATGCAGTCACTGGTAAGTTTTCTAAGAATTTCAACAGGGATAGTATTTATCATTATCCCTATTTCACCACTGCACAAAGGAGCCATGGTGCTCTCACAGCTGCATCTGTGAGGCTGAAGGAAAACCCAGCTGGGTCTCAGAGATGCAAGAAGAGCTGGATAAAGCCATGCCACCCCTCCACCTTGGCTTTTCTGCCCATTATTTATTCCACCAGACAGATCTCGCTGCACCACAAGACCAAGGGATTTCTCTGCGTCCCAGCAGAAACGCCAAGAAAAAGGGAAAAAGCAGTTGCTGCTCCAGCCCCAACTCCTTGTGCAAGGATGTCCCCTTTTTGTATGGCCACAGCAGCACTCCTGGCCCTACACACAGCCAGGTCACAGCCAGGGTCACAGCTCCTGCACCTGTGACACAGTGACCAAGGCAGGACGTCAAGAGTTTCCCTCTCCAGGCACTGCTGGGTATGAACAACATTTATGAATCCATGTGTCCAAACCCCCCCAAGCTGGGCCCAGCCTCCAGCTGGTGCAAACCAGTGAGTGCAGCGCAGTCCCAGCAGAGCAGCACTGCGTACCTGCCTGCTCATTTTAATTACCAGGGTGGCGTTTCATCAGCAGAAATGAAAGGCATTTACCATTAGGTCTTTCTGGCTTCTGAATCCATCAGCATCATCATGCATACCTTGATTTTAGGCAGAGATAAATAGGCCAAAATGTCTCTGCCAGATGCCTGATTGGCATTATTTCTCTATTAAATCATTCTGTGTTTTAGGAGGGGACTCTCTGTAGAGCATTACAGCGATTCCCACATCCTGGTCCTTCGGGATGTGAGGACTCAGTGAAGATTCAATTAGAGCACCTCTGTGGGGCTGGGAATACTTCCTGCTGATCGGCCACAGACCACTCTAATTGTCATGTTTGTGCCAAAACCCACACCAGTTCTGCTCATTAGCACAGCAATTGCACCTTCCACGGGGAGCAGGCAGAGGGAACAGAGACGTCCCAGCCAATTGCAGTCACCCTGGAGCCCTGGAGCTTGGTGGCTTCTCCGGGTGGCTCAGGGACCACCTGATCCGAAGCACAAGGAAGAAAATGAGAATTCTTGTGGAGACATCGAGGGATTGACACCGGGTCCCAAGGCAGCCGCACGTTAACCTGGCTGTGCCTGAGCTGTCTGGGGCTGGAAGGGCTCCCTTTGGCCCTTCCTTCTCCTGCACCTTGGGACTCTTCCCTTTCCAAAGCAAACTTGCATTGGCAGAGCTATCCAGAGACTCTCTCAAGTTTTCCTGACAGTCATAAAGTCCAGGATACCTCCACAGACCCCTGGGGACCTGTAATATCATCCACATTTCTCAGAAGTGCCTGGCAGCATCAAAGCTAAATGAGCAATATTGTTCCTGCTAAAAAAACAACTAAAAACCAAGATTTACCAAGAAAAACCCAAGTTAATTGCAGTCAATGATAATAAAGGATTGGTTTTCCACAGTTCCCTGTGCCATCCATCTGCAGAGCTCTCAGGCACGTGTCCCACTGGACAGCACTGCTGCTCAGACCTCGCAGGAGCACACACAGCATTTGGAATGAAAAGATCTGATCTATCACAAAAGATTTGTTTTCTGTTTTGACAGTCAAAACACACTGAGAAAAAGAATTGGCCCAAATTTACTGAAAAGTAGGTCAAAAAACGTTTCAGGCAAATGCTTGTTTTGCTTATTAGTGTTCTACTTCCAGTCATCATTTACAATAGGGAAAAAAAAAAAAGAGGAAAAGAATCCAAAAGCCTAAATCCCACTCACTATCCAGGAAAAAAAAAATAGTTTCTTAATCAGAACTCTCCACCATAAAGTTTCAGGCACTTTACAACCAACCAACACTGGAATCAGGGCATGACTTCTCAGGTCACCCCAAGACCTTCCATAAACATTCCTGACTCACGATGTTCCCACTCCTGAACTCCAAGACTGGCATCTCCCTTCCATGGGAGCAAATGGGGCATCCCCTGCCTGGGTGGAGGTCAGAGGCACCACTGGGGCACCACAGCCAGGGGCAGCCTCAGAGCATGGCAGGCTCTGCTTGAGGGAGAAGAGCAAATGAATAAATGTCACGGAGAAGAGTCAGTGGCTCCTCCAGAAGCCGGGACACGAAACCCCTGAGCCTTGGGGACCCTGCACAGCCTCAGGCCAGGATCTGCTCAGTGCCACCACTGGGAGTGACCCCCATGCAGGGCTGGGCAGGGACCTCTCCACCTCCTGGCGGGGACCTTGTTCAAGGATGGCTCTGGTGGTAAAGACCAGCCCAGTGACACCCAGTGGTTCCCTCTGTGGGCTGGAACACAGAGGAAGAAGAAGGAATTTCGGGAAGAGGCCTGAAAGTAAAGAATAATTTGTAATATGATGGAGATTGAAAAATAAATCCAATTGGTTTAAAACCTGCGAAGGGGAAATGGTAACTGGTTAAACAGGAAATACGTGAGGGCTGGGAAGATGTCCCTGCCTAATATTGGCGGTGATTGAAATGAAACAAGAAGGCAGCAGAGGCTGAGAGAGAAAGGCATCTCTCTGAGCCGGGCCCTTTAAAACCAGTTGCAATTGAAGTGGAAGAATAAAGCACAGCAGCTGAGGGCTGGGATAAGATTGATTTAAGACAAGATACAATTTAAAGGCAAGGCAGAGGTGGAAGCAGAGGCTGCAATGAAATCAATTTACACCAAGATGCAATTTAAACTGATGAACTCGGGTTGGGAAAACTGGAGCAGGAGGAGGGAAAGGGGGATGGGGAGAAGCAAGTTTGGGAGAGATGTGGTTTGAACCTGCTGGGAAGGGAATTGATGGGTTTGGGGCTGGTTCTGCTAGAGGACAAAGGGCTGGTCCTGAAACCCTGCACAGAGCCAAAATTTGCTATGTAGGGCACAAGGAGACAGCCTGCAAGGGCTGTCTGCCCTCATGAACCTGGACAGACACAAAAGGACCGTGTTTCACTAATCCCAGCCAGCCTGGCTGACATCTGAAGTGTTCCTGACCCTAAACTATGACTGGCATTTAATCCTGGTTCAGGACTCCAAACACACTGAGTGTGGTGGGCAAACCTGGGCAGGCACTCGAGGAGCCCAGCACAGAACAGGGAAGGTCACAGCTTTCCCCAAGCTATTCCCCAAAATCAGAGGGTTGACAGGACCTTGCTCGATTGCTCCTAAGTTCAGACTCGGCTGACCACGAATCCCCGTTCTTGCCAGGATGTTCCTGGGTTAGTCCTTTCCTCTCCTGCTCCCAAAACAGAAGGGGAAACAGAAGCAATGGATGTTTTCACATTTATCTCCCCTGGTTGGTTTTTTCTTTTTATTTATGCACTCCCGAGTTTTCCTTTCTAGTGACCATTGATTTGGTCGCAGGCTGTTATTTTTGGCCCTGGCTGGGTCTGTACCAGCTCCAGGGTGGCGAAGGGGGAGCTCTGCATGACAGAGCAATCCCAGGGCTCTCCAAGGTCCCTCTGTGGAGCGAGGCTGCACAGCAGGAAGCAGCGAGGGTGTGTGATGTACAGGAGATGCCCTACAAATAAAACAGGGATTGCCTGGAGGAAGAACCGGCAGCAACAAAAGCTGTGCAGAACAAAGGGCTGCAGAACACGATGTGCGAAACCTGAAACGCTGCAGAGAAGGGACTGGATGTGAAGAAAGTAAAGACAAAAAAGCTGAATTCCCTCGGGAGGGGAGATGTTTACACTGCTAAGATATTTATGGAAAGAGAAAACTTTATTTTAAGTCGAGGCAGGAGTAATTACTGGTCCATCTAAATGCTCCCTAGGCAATCTGGCTGCAGTTCAGGAAGAGCAGCGGATGCTGAGTGTTATTCTTGTCAAGGTACAAATTTATTCCTTTCCACGCGTTCCAGCCAACCACGCCAGGGTTAAATGAAGGGGTTGGTGGCAGTGGGGGGACACAGCGGCCTTTCCACAGGGATGCAAACACTCAAATAAGCACTGTGTGTTACAAAGCTTGTCCCCCGGGTCTCTGGAAGTTTTTGGACCCTGGTAATAAGAATCAGACCATCAGGGAATCCCAGTGTGATTTGGGTTGGAAGGAACCCTTATAAATAAGGAGAGAAGACCTGGGTAGCTCAGAAGAAACACAGGAGTGCTGTTATCACGTCACCTTGATATTTAGGGACCTCTGTGAGATGCCTCAATTGGAGCTGATGCCCAGAGCTGCTTTTTCAGTCAGCTGGAAGTCACCTGGTGTGACCTTCCCTGCACTGTCCTGCTGAGGAGTGGACACAGCTGGACACACCCCGTGTGTCCGTGGCACCTCAGGCAGGCTCCAGGGGTCCCTGCCCACAGCAGGAGGGTTGGCACCCAGAGCATCTTTAAGGTCCCTTCCAACCCAAACCGTGCTCCTGTGATTCCAAGTGTCCTAGCAGGTGACACGAAGGGAAACAAAACCCAAGACAGTGCAAGTGCCATTTCTTTGGTGTTAAATTGTCACCTGAGAAACAGAGCCTCTTCCCACCCAGAGCACACCACTCAGGTTTAAGGAGCAGCAGACGTTCCCTGGGGAAGGCAGAAAGGCAGGCCCTGCAGCACTGGGAGGGACTGGTTTGTGACCTCTCCAAGGGCCATGGAAAGGACATCCAGAAAGCCTCCCCCAGCCTCACCAGCTCCCCCAGGGTGAGAAAGAGCTCTGCTCTACAAAGGTGCTGTGCCTGAGGCTCCCAAAGGAGCCCGTTCGGGAGCACTGCAGGTGAGCCAGGAGCTCGCACAGGGCTCAGCAGCCAGGCCCGGGACAGGCTCCAGGGCCATAAATACCCACGGCCCCGCTCCAGAAAACCTCTCAGCAGCCCCTGAGCCGCCACTCAGTCTCACAGCCGAGACCAAACAGCAGGAACCCGGAGGAGCTCAGCCCTCGCTGCTCCCTGAAGGATTCATTCGCTGCCACTGCAGCGGGCAGGGCCGGGCCGGGGCAGGGCCGGGCCGAGCCGAGCGTGTGGGGTGAGCTGGTGCCAGCAAAGCCCCGACAGCAGACACAGCTCTGACAGCTCCCAGCGCTAGCACTGCCCTGGGCCGGGCTGCAGCAGAGCCCCGAGGTCCCAGGATCGCTCCCGGGGGCGCCGGGGACCTCCCTGTGCAGGGCTGTGCCCCCCATCCACCACCGGCTGTGGCAGCACTGCTCAGCTCACCGGGCCCTGGAGGGACCCAGGGCACAGTTTTTACATCAGTTCCACCCCAGCATCTCGTCAATTAAAAAAACCCCAAAACCACTTTTTTCCAGCACTTTCAAAATAAAACATTTGGATTTTTTCAGTCCATCAGCTTTGTGTTGCCACATCTACTTTTCTTGCCCAGCAAATTTAACAGTGACCTGCAAAATCCCTCTTATTTCATTACCAGTCCCCAGCCAGGCAGATTCAGAGTCACACACCAAGCACTTGATGCTAAAAGTGAATCCTTCAAATTCTTGCAAAAAATAGAAAAAGAAAGCAAAGGAATTACCTTGCTCAGCAGGAAACAAGGATCTGTTCTCTCCTCTCCAGCGAGTTTAACCAGCTCCTGCCAGCCACACCACTAAAGCAGGGTCTCCTCGTGAGGCTTGCACAGGTGACCAGGGCAGGGGAAAATAACCCAGTACTGACCTGCAGCTGCTCCCCAGCAGCACCCCCCGCCCCACCCAGGTGTTTCCCCTTAGAGTCCTGATGCAGAGAGTGCCCAGTGTCTGCAAGAGATGCCGGCAGCGGGCAAGAGCAGGAGAACTCAGGTGTTGCCCTTCTTCACTGGCAACTAGAGATCAAACATTCAATCCCAGACTACAGAGAGGGGACACAACCCCCCAGGAATATCTGGGAATGGGGGAGCTCCAGCTTTGGGCTGCCCCATCTGGCTCTGTGTACGGCGGGGGCCTGGCTGGTGTGGGGACCTTGCCACTGACCGTGTCTGGGGTTACTGTGGTTCCTCAAGCCCATCCCATTCTCTCTTCAGGACCTGCCCCAAGCATCCACTCAGCTTTCAAAGCATTTAAAACTCACCCTAAAACGAGCACTTCTGTAGAGATCAGTCACAAAACACAGGTCTAATGTGTGAATAAACCCCCTCTGTCCCGCTCAGGGACCCAATGTAGCTGCTCAAAGATTCCTGTCCCCAAGTGTGCATCAGAAATACGTGAAGGACTCCCTGTCCCTCGTGTCCCTTCTCTCAGCCCATGAATGCAAAGCACTTTCCTTGTCCTTTGCAATTAGCTTGATTTTGAACAGGCTGAGCATGAAAGAAAACCAGACATTTCCAGTACTTTTAAGCCCCATTTGGTCTGATTAAAGAAGTCTTAAAAAACGAGAAAGGAGGGGGAAAGCAATAACTTTTTAAAACTTGTCCTGAATGCAAAGGAAAATGGAGTGCAGTGTATGAGTAATTCAGGATTAATTGTAGAATTACGTTATTCATGCAATGCTGGTTGAGGGAAAGAATAAGCACTTCTGAAGTCATTAAAGAAAATCCCAGTAAAATATGACTTAGCTGATGTGTGCAGTCTCACAGGTCCTGAAGGGAATGCGTGCGGCAGAAATGTCCAATTTATAGCTCTGGGTCTGTGGAGAAACACGGAGCCCAAAGCCACCTCTCTTTGTAGGTCCAGGGAGGGGGGAAATGTTTGTCTGTAGGATATTGTGGCTGACCTGAGACAGGAAAACACGGCTGCTCAGGGAAGTACGGGGCACATCATTAATTTAAAGTCATTGAGACTGAACCAAGGCTTCAGACCACAAGCAGTTCCTTTCTTCTCCAGTAATGGTTTATTTGCTGGCTGATATGTGGCTTCAGGCCCAGTTTTTTACACAAAAGTGATGTAAAGGTGTCTGGAAGTCCCCCTGCTGCGAGCACGACTGTGAGAGCAGCATCACTGCACTGCCACAGCTGCCCTCCTGGACCTTCTGCCTGCAGAAACAGGGGGGTTTCCTCAGCCAGGTCACATCCTTTAGCGATGGGGAGGGGGATTCTGACCTGCAGTCACACTGGAAAGCAGTTTGACTGTGTTCAGGGCAGGTTCCAGCGCAGGCAGGAAGGGCCTGGGGAGATGGGTGAGGGGAGATACTTTGGTGGGATCAGCAAGAGCAAAGCTGAGCTCACAGATCAGGAGCTGTGAGAGGCTGCTATGCCCAGGCAGCCATGGGGGCTGTGTGGGCAACTTCTGCTCCTACCCCACTGCCCCCTGGCCTCCCTGCATCCCCCAGGTACCACCCCACGGCTCCCTGGGTTCCTGTCACCCAAACCCTTCCACCGCTGCAGGCAGAACTTCTTAGAGGTGAGTGAGGTGCATTTCTGCCCTGTCTGACTTCCCTCTTCACACCCTCTTCTGCCAAAGCTGCTTTGTGCTCTCCCAGGTGTGTGAGGGAACAGCCCATACCCAATGTCCATCTGGGACCGGCTCCTGGAGCCAATTTTAACAAATACGGGCATTTTTGCCAGACTGCCACGGTACAGGCACAAATTGTGACAGCATCTGGAGAGGGACCCCGTGTCCAGCAGAGATGGGGTGGGCAGAGGTGTCCTGGGGTTTGGAGAGGGAGACTGGAGGGCACCACGCAGGAGCCGAGCAGGGTTTTAGGAGTGGGAATGCTGCCTCCGGGCCTGGACGGTGCTGAGTGGTTTCATCACCTGCTAAGCCCTTCCCAAAACCCGGCCGTGCGTTTTAACGAGCGTTCCAGTTGTGCTGTGGAAACCTCTGTGAAGCACTGGCAGCTGCCCAGGAAGCGACTGCCTGGGAATCCTGTTCCCTGGCTGTGGGATCACTCACCTGGATCACTCACCTGGATATCTCCGGCTGCTCCACCGCGCGTCATCGAAGGACAATTCGCTCATTCATTCACTGCAGCAAACTCCATTAACCTCCCACAGGAGCCAAAAGGGTTCTGGAGCCCAGAGATGTCCCATGAGTCTCTCCATGACACCAGCTAATTATCTCCTCATTAACAACAACATTAGCATTCCATTTGACATATACAAGATAATTTGTTAATTGCACTTTAATTACAAAGTTATTAAGAGCTCAGAGGCATTCAACAGAAGATTGCAATTACCACAAGCTGCAAAATTGCTCCCAGCAATTTGGAGATGTTATCAGAAACTGATTCCCTGTGTTCAGCTGAAGATGGAAAAGAGACAGGAGATTTATGGGCTGACATCACAGATTCCTTCTGCTCCCTCTGACGATGTTTCACTTGTACCCTGGCAAGCACCAGGAGCTGCCATGCTGAGATGCTCCAGATATCACTGATTTCTCTGGCTCGTGTTTCCAGGAGCTCCAGTCCTCAGAGGAGGAGGGAGGGACAGAGGGGGCACCCAGGGGCTGGGTGGGCTCAGTGACCCCCACAAAGCAGTTGGCACCTCATGGATCAGCTCTGCACAAACAGGGACACAAACCTGCAGGTGCTGCCTCTGTGCCGCAGCCCCAGGAAGGTCTTTGGGGAGGCCCTGGCACAGGGTGCCCAGAGAAGCTGTGGCTGCCCCTGGATGCCTGGCAGTGCCCAAGGCCAGGCTGGACATTGGGGCTTGGAGCAGCCTGGGACAGTGGGAGGTGTCCCTGCCATGGCAGAGGTGGAATGAGAAGGTCTTTAAGGTCCCTCTCAAGCCAAACCATTCTGGGATTCCCTGACTGCAGAGGGGTCTTCCAGGTATGAAGCCACATCCTGGGGATGCTCCTTCCCAGCTCCAGGTGGGCTGGGAACTCTTCCTGGGCTGCCTCCAAACCCCTGAACCCCCCATGACTGAGACCAAGCTCTCCAGCCCTTGCAGCCACAATGATTCAAAAGAAAATAACCCTCTGTGCCCAGGCTCTGTACAAAGCCAGGGCTTTGTTTGCTCCTGCCCAGTGTCCCGGTGCTCACAAGGAATGCCAGGGCCTGCCCTGTGCCTCCTGAAGAAAGCCAGGCAGGGGAGGCTCCCCTGGGCTTGATGAGATGTCCCGTTCTCCTTTCCTTTCTCTCCATTTATCTGAGGTGTCTCACTGCGACGTCATTCCCTGGATTAGCTGTCAGATCTGCTGCAAAAATGTCCTGGTGAATGCGGCCATTATCCAGGCAGCCCAGAGCCCTGGCACTCCTGGATAAAAGGGGCACTGTGGACGGGAAAAAGCAGGACACTGGCTGAAGTGCATGCCAGAAATCCATGATAAATCGGCAGGATTTACAAATGGATTTAAAATAAAATTTCACTTTCTGACTGCCTCAGTAACTGTGAACTTCTGAAATGCTTTCATTCCAAACCTTAGGAAACACAGGCAGTTACAAAATGCCAAGAGCACTTTATTAAAATGGCCCCAAAAGAAATTTTCTGGCTTCTGTGAAAAAGGAGTTGTAGGGAACACTCAGCAGCCCAAGGATTAGGACATCCTAAAGAATGGGCGGAAAAAAGGGAATTACAACCCTGCTAGAGGAATCTCTGAAGGAGTGTTCAGAAGCCATGCAGACACAGAAAGGAATTTTTTCCCTATAAATGATATAAATGTAGGCTCATTTCCACAGATCCGTATTAGGCTCCTTTCAGCTGGCCTCCATCCCTTTCCTCCCCGTCTGGTTTTACTGCACCGGTACCTTTGGGAATCCATCCCACGTTTGCAATCTAAAACACATCTCGGGAGGTGCGGAGCTCTCCCTGCTGACAGCCCCTGTCCTGTCCCTGGGTGTTTCTCCTGTCCCATGGCCACCACCCCCTTGTGTTCCCTCCGTCTCCAGCTTGCACCAGGCACAGACTGGTTTGGTGAGAGTTGTGTTTATTTGAGTTCACCCAACCTTGTGTCCCACAGCCATCAGCATCACTTTTCCCCTTGGGGTGACTCGCCCTCTCTTTCCAAGGGGAAAACTTGGGAGGACCTTGGGGATGACACAACAAGAAAGGAGGTAAAAGGATTCCAGTTTTTTGGTGTCTCTTTCCAGACATTCAGTTTTAGACTTTAAAAGAAGAGAGATTTAGGTTGGATATCAGGAACAACTTCTTCCCTGTGAGGGTGGGGAGGCCCTGGCACAGGGTGCCCAGAGAAGCTGTGGCTGCCCCTGGATCCCTGGCCGTGTCCAAGGCCAGGCTGGACAGGGCTTGGAGCACCCGGGGTAGTGAAACCCCATGCCAGGGGTTGGATCTGGATGTTTTTTAAGGTCTTTTCCAGCCCAAACCATTCTGGGATTCTCTCATATCTGTTACAGCCATTTCCTAAGAGCCAGACCAAAACTCAGCTAAGTGTGATAGGAAATCCAGCAGTCCCAGAGGTGATTCCTAGGGAAAAATACCTTGAAAATGATATTTCCCACATCCTATTCCTCCCTTACACCTCTTTGACGCCCTGATTTGCTCCGTCAGAGCAGGAGTGAGCTGTGTGGGGTGTGAGCGCCAGCCAGCAGCGCTCCCGCCCGTGCTCCGGAGCTGCAGGAATTCCCGGAGCAGCAGCACAGCAGCCTCTGGAACACAGCAGTGAGATAAGATTTAATGTCAGAATGATTCAAACTGAAATGCTCCAGTTGGAGTTTCCAAGCAGCAAATCAAAATGTGTCAGCAAGAGTCAAAGCCCTAAATTAATCGTGCACAAATGGGGGAATTAAAAAGCGATTCCTCCCGTTTGTCCTGTGGTTTAGAGCAGGAATAAAGCAAATTAGAACCACAACTTATCTCCTAAGCAAAAGCCTAAATAAGAAAAAGTTCTCTTACTCATTTCAGTGAAGCTCCAGCTCCTCAGATTCCTGATGCCGAAGCACTGGGCAGAGCAGAGGGAAAACTTCCCACAAGGGAGGGCTCAGTTAATTTTCTTTGCATTTCACTGTCCCAAAGGAATCTTATCCCAACTAATACACAGTTATCAAAGCTGGAAATAATATGGGAGAAATTTTCATCATAATAATCATTACTACTTTGAAAAAGAGCTAATTCCAGCAGAAAAGTGTCTTTGATGAATTAAAAACTATTCTTGCACTCATCAAATATTTCAATCCAAAGGAGAGGAAAATATTCCTGAAATCATAATGTTTCAAAGAATCCTCTAGACCTCCTTGGACGGGTGCTCTTTGATTTTGGGGAAAACTGGGGAGGGAAATTTGAGGAAGCAGAGTCCAGAAGTGTTCCTGGATCTCTGCTCAGGGAAGCCACAACCATCCCGTGCTGAGGACACTGTTCCTGTGCCATGGGCAGCTCTTCCTGTGGGCAGCCTGCACGGAAAGGGAATGTTTGGGTTTAAAGGGACCTACAATGACCATCAAGTCCAACTGCTTGACCCCTTCAGGGCAAATCCAACTGGAAAAGAAAGGACACTGAAGAGAATTCCAGATCGTAGGGGAAGAACGGGGGAGTTCAGGATAAGGGGTCACCGAAGGGAAGGACTGCGTGGAGCTGGTGGGAGATAACCGGGAAATCCTGGAAGCACCTAGGAAAAGAGGTCCATGTAGATCCCTCCTTCCCTTCTTCAGCTCTCCAGCCACCTGCCATGCCACGGGAAGGGTCACACGGGTGTGGGAGCCCTGGGTTGAAACTCAGCACTAAACATGCCTGAGTGAAGCAGGAAATAGTGGCCCGGTGGGAAGAGGACGGGTGCCAAGGTGTGGAGAGGACAAAAGCCTGAGGACACAGGAGGACAAGGCTGGAGGGAGGGCTGGGAGGATGCTGGGATCAGGGTCACACCGGGAGGTGTGTGACAGGCGATGGGGCTCCGCATCCTGGGAACATTCCTTTTGTCAACTGGGGCTTCCAGTAGGAAATTGGGAACGGGTGTTTCTGTTGGCTCCTCTGCCAGGCTGGGAACTCCTCAGCCCTGCCCACACCTGGGTGTCATCCTGCACTGCCCAAAGGTGTTGCTCCCACACCTTTCCTTGGATTTTGCAGAGGGCAGAGCTGTCAGGCACAGACTCTGCTCCCACTAAATATTAAGTGAGAACATTCAGTGCCCCAGACCTCCCCCATCTTGGCTGGGAAGAGCAGTGCCAGTGGGAAATCGCTTGGCAGCACCTCTAAGGGCTGCATTTAAGGCTCCAGCAACACAAAAATAACCCAAACAAAACAAACCCAACACCCCAAACTGGCAAAACTTGCCCCCCCTCAGTGGGGATTTAAACACGACCTCAGCCTGAGGTGCACAAGCTGTTCTTGGGGAAAAAGGTGTGGGGTTGAGTAAACCTCAGAGAAGTCAGGATTTGAAGCAATGGGCCATCAGCTGGAGACCACAAAAACTTTCAGTTCAAGGCATTTTCAAACCAGACTCATTTCAGCCAATGGAAATGTTCATCCTGATGATATTCTGAGCGTTTTCTGTCAAAGCACAAATCTTTCAGGCCTTTGACAGCTGAGAAATGGAACATGCCAACCAGTCAAAGGAAAATACTGCAAACCCCATTAGCTTTGACCATGCAGCTAATTCTCTTCTATTTGAATTGCCAAAGACCTGCTTGAAATGTTTAACTTGTCAGCTGCCAAACCCCAGAAATATTTGGTCTCTAATATCTAGAGAAACCTCAACAAATTTTATTTACGATTTATCAAAAATTTTCCCTCAGAAATTGTCTTCATCTCATCAATTCTGAATTAAGCTGGTCTGTCTGCATCTGCTTGAGACTGTTAAGGCTTTAATGTTTATTATTTGCAGAGGACAGCAGCTGGCAAGGAGCAGACCCTTCCCCAAAACCCTGGGACCCTGTAAAGGCAGAAGTTGCTTTGTTCAGGGCAAAAAGCAGGGTAACAGTGGCTCTTTCAGGTGAGGAGCCTTGGCAGGACACCAGCCATGGAGAAGTGCGGAGGGTTTTGGCGCAAAGACCCCCCAGTGCCAGTGCTGGCAGCCTGGGCAGGATGGCTGAACACACGGGGAGGGTTTGGTGGTTTCCAGACAGAGGGAAAACCACTGACTGCTGCCGTCAGGCCAAGAGGAAAATAATCAACATCACACGAAATGTCCCCAGGAGGAGCTGGGGGGAGGATCTGCAGCTCTGATTCGGTGCTGAGGGGCCCTGGATCCATCCCACAGAGCAAAGCAGGCCCAGGGCAGAACTGGATTTACCCCCTCAGCACAGGCCACGTTTGCCCCTGGGCACAACCCCAGGTCTCTTCTGCTATTCAAGCATAAGACCTTGAAAAACAGACAGAGAGCAGTGGTTGCTCAGCCTGGAGCCGAGAAGGCTCCTGGAGAGCTCAGAGCCCCTTCCAGGGCCTAAAGGGGCTCCAAGAGAGCTGAGAGGGACTGGGGACAAGGAATGGAGGGACAGGACAAGGGGAATGGCTTTCAGCTGAAGGAGGGCAGACTTAGATTGGATATTAGGGTGAACTTGTTCCCTGTGAGGGTGGGCAGGCCCTGGCACAGGGTGCCCAGAGCAGCTGTGGCTGCCCCTGGATCCCTGGCAGTGCCCAAGGCCAGGCTGGACGGGGCTGGGAGCAGCCTGGGACAGCGGGAGGTGTCCCTGCCCATGGCAGGGGTTGGAACTGGATGATCCTTAAGGTCCCTTCCAACCCAAACCATTCCATGATTCTATGAATGAAATCTTCTCAAGTTTTGCCAGACCAGCTCAATCCCCGTGTCTGGTTCCTCTGAGGTGAAAACCCCAGATTGCTCCCTCCATCCTGGCCCTCCCCAGCAGAGCCCAGCTCTGCTCCTGCCCCAGGGCCTGTGGAGGGGGAAGGAGCCTTCCCTGCCTCGGGACAGGGCCACCTGGGGCTGCTGGAGACCGCCAGGGCCCTCCATTGTGGGGTGGGCCTGTAAAAGGCAGATGAGGAGTTGTGGTGTCCGCCCAGGAGCTCGGCCCTGCCAGCAGCGGGACCCGCTCCTGCTCCTGCCCCTGCTCCTGTCCCTGCTCCTGCCCCTGCTCCCACTCCTGCTCCTGCCCCTTCTCCTGCCCCTGCTCCTGTCCCTGCCCCTGCTCCTGCGCCTGCCCCTGCTCCCACTCCTGCCCCTGCCCCGGGCTCGCTCCGGCTGCTCCAGCGGGAGCAGGGAATGGCTCAGCCCCGGGCAGCGGCTGCTCGGCCAACACGAGCTGATTCCCGGGCTGGGAGGGACTGGGAGCTGCCCCAGCTCCCCCAGCCCGGCTCACGGAGGAATGTGGTGCAAAGCCAAGGACTTGTCAGGCTCTCTCCCACCGCAGGTTTGCCAGGAGCTCCATAAAAATGTCATTGTCTCTCAGCTGCTGGTGATTATCTCCCCTTTCCCGGGGCTGCTGTAATGTGTGTGTGGATATAAGGGGGAATATCATTTCTGCCCGGGGCTGGCGTCCCCCTGGCCTTTTTCAAACAATAACAGGCTAAATATAAAGAGACAGAAGCCGTTACTTGGCTCTTTAACCAGTGCCAAGGAAAATGAATAATTAAGAGCATATTACTTGCAATGAATTTCTACAGATGCTTTTAAGTTAGGACCCACTGAGATCATTTTTGAAATTCATCATTTCCCCTTCATCTTTCATACAGAGTTCATACTCCAGCCTAATATGTTATAGCAGCTACTGTTTAGAGTTTAAAAAAAGGCAGGCTTTGGGTTTCTGTTACCAGAAAAGAGCCTGGGCACAAAGGAACGAGGCAGTTAATGTGTCCTGTCTGTGTTTTACCTGCCTGCACTCCACAGCCCCGCAGCCAGGAGAGAGCACCTGGGCATCTCCAGTGCAAGCTGCCAGAACCGTGTCCTGAGGAGAGAAAGGGCAGAAGCCCCCCCGGAAAAGTTCCTTACGCTGACCCTGCTCTCGAATACAGAGGTGCTGGGGAGCAGCTGCTCCCAAGGGAGCACCCAGAGACTGAGAGTTCAGCTGATGATTTTTTCTCTTTTTATTTCTTTTTGGGCAGGGGGAGAATCTCAGTGGAAATTCAGCCAGGTTTTTAAAACAGCTGATACATCACTGTCTCTTCTGAAGCCCAGACAAGGTTAGAACTGGCAGCAAACCTGCCTGGCCACGGAGGGAGAGCATCCCTCTGCCTTTTCCACCGTAACACCCAGCTGTGGCACAGCAGTGTAGCAGCCTGGAAAAGGGTTTGATGGCTGGGGAGCCCCAGGGGACCTTGTTTAGAGAGGGGTTGCAATCTTTGGGGCCACCCATTTGGAACCAACACAGAATTAATTTCTCAGGGGGAGAAAATGGTGCTGTGTATTAAGGAAAAAACTCCCATCCTCTGCCCCCTTCCACTAATTGCATGGCCAGAGGATTTGGGAGGCAGCTGTCTGGTGTGGGGAGCTTTGTGATGGGAAACAGCGATGACAGCAAAGGCCCAGCCTTGGGATGCTCCATTTCCTGAGCTGATTCACCAGAGAAGGGACTCGATCACAAAACCTCCAGAGAAGGCTCTGAAACCAAGAGTAAAGGTGCAGCAAGGTTTAGTGGCTGCCCACCAAAAGTTAAACAAAACTGTCTGGGAAGAAGCACAAATTCAGAAATCTTGGCTGGAGAAGTGCAAATTCTGAACTCTTGGCTCGGGTTCAGTCCCACACGGGCACCTTAACACAGACGGGATTTGTGGGAATCTCAGACCTGAATTATGCAGGAGGTCAGGCTGGGCGTCCCTGGGGGCTGCTCTGCCTTGGCACTGTGGGGTTTTGAGAAAGGCCCCAATTAGGTTTGTGCCAAATGTGACACCCAGCTCTGATGTCTCCGACCAGGGACAACCTCAGGGCAAGCAGGAGGAGTCAGGGGCAATAGAGGGCCAGGGGCTGCACAGGAACACCAGAGCACTGGGGCAGGAGGGGCCTTTCAGCTCCCTGCACACCTTCCCCAGCCCACACATGTCCCCAGGCCACTGGCAGCATGGAAAAGCCCTGCAGGAAGTGCCAAAAGGAGAGAAAAGTCCTTTTCTCCGTCAGTTCAGCAGCAGCCCCTGGTGACTGGGGCGCTGCGGGGCTGTTCCAAGCAGGGAGCTGCTGTTAATTCCCAGTCCTTTGGGGGATTTTCCTGGATAACTCCCCTACAGTGCAGAAGGTAAAGAGTCAGTGCTGTGGATGCCACAGGAAGCTGTGAGGGTACAGTGGATTTGTGAAGTACAAGACCTGGGCTACAACATTTTCATGGGACCCCAAAATCCCTCCAAAGTTCTCCCTTTGAAGTCTTCCCCAAGGTTAATGACAAAACCACTCTGCTACTGGGATTTGTACTTCCAAACGGACTCAGTTGACAGAAAGGAGGGAGAAAATAAAAAATTACAGCAGCCCTTCCAAAACAGGAATAAAACTGTGCCAAATTCCATTTGTTTTCAGTTGAAGAAACATTTGTGGAGCACCATAGGTGACCACCAGGCATCTCCCACTCACGGCTGCTTTTTGGCATCTCCCTTCCAGCAGCCACATATTTCATGGATCTGGGAGTCCAGCAGGTCTCATGAATCAAAGGTTTCTCATGAATCAATGTCTTGCTGGAAAACACAAATCCATTAAACCCCAAATGATTTGTCTAAAACATCTCCCCTCATGGAAGTTCCCTTCCTTCCTTTCATCTCCCTTCAGCCCTGGGAAGTGCCTGACCTGGAGTGATGCTTCCCAGATATTGAGTGGGTTGGTCTAACCTGAAATGGTTATTTAGGAGGAGAGATTTAATTTAGATTTTAGGAAGAAATTCTCCCCTGTGAGGGTGGGGAGGCCCTGGCACAGGCTGCCCCTGGATCCCTGGCAGTGCCCAAGGCCAGGCTGGATGGGGCTGGGAGCAGCCTGGGACAGTGGAAGGTGTCCCTGCCATGGCAGGGATTTGGAACTGGATGATCTCTAAGGTCCCTTCTAACCCAAACCACTCTGGGATCCTCTGATTCTGTTTTTGCCATCACCCCAAAGGGAACCTGTCATGCCAGAGGCTGGAGGAACAGGGGTGTCCTGTCACCCTGGTAAGAGCAGGGGACTGAAGGGGACATCTGGGTCTGACACCAGCTTGGTGCTGTTTAAAATGCTCATCTCCCTCTAGCTCAGCTTTTCCTGATGAAAATAAAGTTGAAAACAGGGAGAACATCAGCCAAATTCTCCTGCAGCCTGAACTGCACTGAAGATCTTTGCTCTTCCCATCCCACAAGCATCCGAGGCATTGCCTGTGCCCAGGAGGGGTGAGAGCTTAGCACAAATTAACCCTCTCCTCACCCCAGAGACAGCAGATCCCGTGCATCTTGTCCTTCCCCAGCACCAGCAGATCAGCAGGGGAACCCAGGAGCACAAACCCTCTGCTGATCAGAGAGCCCCAAATGCCCCGAGCCCGGCACAGCCAGGGTTAAACCCACACTGCTCAACTCCAACTCCTGCAAATGTTTTTGCCTCTTTTTTTCCACTCCAAAGCAACTTCATAATAAATAAGGTCTTAAACTGAAATTACTCTTCAGAGAAAGGAATTTCCACTGGGCACGTTGGGCACGCAGGAGCGGCGTTTGCAGGCGCTCCGTGGCTCCCATCCCAGAGGCGTCAGCCACACGCCCCGCACTGAGGCAGTTTTATATTTCTGTTTGAATATTCCTACAAGTGCCACTCCTGAGCTGATTTAACACCATGGCTGTGGTGTCTAACAGCTCTCCAGTGATTAATAACAGCCATTTGTTCAAAGCTAACAGCCCCAGTGTGACAGTAACAGATAAATTAGCAACATTAAAAATATGCTAAGGAAAACATTTATGTACTGGCTCAGTGTAGTGTGGGATGGTAACACATCAGTTGTGCCAATAACAAGCTATTAATGAGGAGGGCTGGATGTTTAAGCCATTCTTGCCTTGTTCTCGCGTAATCATTCTGACATGGCTCATATTTAGCCTGATGAGATGGGCCAGTTCCTCTGGACATGAACGTTTTTATGTGCTCAGGCAGGAATATTGCAAGCAGATGGTGGGAGGAGCAAGAAGAAGGTGGAACATTGTTCCCTCTCAGTTCCCTTTGTCAGGAGCAGCCAATGTGCCAAGTAATATCTGGGCATAAATTACAGGGCTGTTTCCCAAATTACATCCCCAGCTTTAGATGTCATGCAAAACATTTTCATAATGCAAATTAAAATCCTTCTGTGCAACAGGTCCCGAGATGCTCCTCTTGCCTACCAGGAATTGCAGCAGCACGTTCCTGTCCCCAGGGGTGACCAGCAGCCTGGAGGGGGCTGAGCCCTCGCCCTGGCTCACAGCCCTTTCCAGCCTGGAGAAAAGCCACTGAACTGAAGGTTTGATGGAAGCCTGAAGCTGAGTCACATCCTCAGAGCAATCTGACTGCTCTCCACGTGTTCCACATGGGAATAATCCCAGGGCCTCACAGCACCCACCTTACAAAAAGCTGCCAACCCAGCTGCAAAACGCACCCTCACGTTTTGCTGTTATTTTGTCACGACAAAACCCATCAGACCATGGTGTTTTGTTCAGCTGTTGAGGTAAGAAAGTCCTTTTGCTGAAATTCCACATTGCAGTGCCAAGGCCCAGCAGAAATCTGCCTGTTACTAGGCTGGATTGGCTTTTATTCCTTTTGTTCCCACCACTGATATTCAGGAACAGGCCATGAGACAGAACCATCAGCAACTTCATCGTACCAGTGATTCTCAGCAGGTGAGAGATGCTGCTGCTCAGCTCGGCCTGGCACAAACAGAAATCAGGGCAATATTCCTCAGCAAATCCTGCAAGGCAAGCGGAAAACTTGAAATTGAGGACCAGGCAGTGGAAAAACTTGCAGAGAGTCCAAGCCCCGTTCCCAGCTCTGCACAAACAGGCCCCAGGCACGGCTCCTCAGTCTGAGGGAAGAGCCCCCCGGGCTGTGCTGCTCTGGGGGGGCTCCCTGGAGAGGAGGGGCTCCCTGGAGAGGAAGGGGGGCTCCGCTGGCTCCCAGGCCAGGCCGGGCTGTCAGCACAGCCCCGTGTGTGGGAATGGGATGTGGAGCCCGTGCTGACGGACACATGAGCTCATTGTTTCAGGCAAGTTGTTCTACAGAGCTCGGCCTCCCCTCGATAGAGATGCTCAGCAGCTCCTCATCTCTCCTGTCACGAGTAATGGACCAGTGTGATCAGAGCTGCCTCATTCCACCCTAACGCCACTTCCAAGCTGTGTCTTGCTTTGAGGTGTTTGTTTAAACACTCCCATGTTCCATTTGGAAATGTTTTTTGAAAAAAACCCAAATGGTTTTCAACCATAAGCTGCCCATTTTGCTGATAATTACTTCCTTAGTTAAAAAAAAATAAATATTGCCTTAGGGGAAAATTTCCCACTCCCTTTTCCCTGGGATGTTGTCCTCCGTGGGGCTCTGGTGGTTTTTGCTAGGGGAGGGTTCAGGGTGGGCTGGGAGGAGCCCATCCCGTGCCCATCCGTGTGGGACAGAGCCACCTGCTCCCTCCCCATCCTGGGAGTGAGCTCACGGGACAAGCATCCCCTGGAGCGTGACAGCTCCTTGGCTGCAGCCTGTGGGAAAATGTGAGTGCTTCCCTCTGCTCCTGATCTGAAAAGCCACAGCTCTGTCTTCCCCAGGAACCAAAATCACCCCAAGGCCTACCCAGGAAGCAGCGTGGTCTGGTGAACAGGCAGACAAAGGCTTTCAGCTGCCTTTGCTGGGATTTATAGGGGGAGCTCCTAACCCAAGCCCTAATTATCCCACCTGGTCTCAACAGAAGCTTCATCACCAAGACCTTGCAGCCTTGCCCTGCACAACACCTCAGGTGTGAGTGGTTGGCAGTGCCTGTTCCAAGGGTGCTGCTGCAGGCACACGGACGTGTCACCCGAGCTCGCTCCCGAGTTCCCTGATGTGAAATCTGGGGTGTGCTGCCCCACAGACAGCAGCCCCGGGCAGCAGAGCGATGTCGCTGCGTGGGGCACTGCCCTGGGCACTGCTCGCACCCTTTTCAGAAACTCTCACGCAAGCAGGAGAATCCTCAGTGGCAGGGTCTGATCTGAGGCAGAAAGAGGCCAGGAAATGTAATTCCCTAAGGACAGCTCCCAGGACCCAAACCCAAACCGAAACCCAAAGCCTGTGCTCTAGGGCTGCACAGCACCAGTCTTGCAAGCACACTTGGACAGTTTTTCTTCCTGATTCCATTACTCCAAGTCTCTTTGAAACCAGTGGTTCTGTATCCTGGTTTCTGCCCAGACACAGCCCAGCACGCCCAGACTCTGCAGCGTGCCAGGGTTTGCCATCTTCCCACCAGCTCTGCCACTGCCCCCGTCCGCAGCGCTGCACGGGGCCGTGTGATTCAGCAGCTCTCTGCTCCCATCCGGAGCCGCCGTCTGCTCCCACATTTCACCCCAGCCCGGGCTCTTTGCCTGCAGGAGAAATGTGTCAGGATTTTTTGGTTGAAAGCTCCCCCTTGGCAGTGCAGCCCCGCAGGTCCAGAGCTGCCGGGAGCTCTGGCACATCTCCCCAAATGCCTTCCACGGATTAGCGCGGGCACCGAGTGTGGCATGGGGCTGTTTGTTTGCCGTGACAGATTTGTGGGAAGGGCAGCTGTGATCAAAAGGATTTGAGGGGTGTAGCAGCAGACAGAGAACCCTCTCCAGATTTAGTGGACATGAGGAACTGTGCCGAAACTTGGCAGCTTGGCTCTGCTTTGAAGGCAGGAGCGGTGGCTTGTTCCCAAACAAGCAGGGGCAGATGTGGCTCGGGGTGCAGATGGTGCATAAATAACCCACTGCTGCTGCTGACCATGGATTTAGCTGACCAGTGTTGGGAAGGACCCCTGGAAGCCACCCCAGTGCAGGTGAGACAGGCAGGGCTCAGGTGAGAATCTCACCTGGCTCTCACAGCCTGGTCCTGCTCTGCCTTTATTTTGCCTCTGGCCAGAAGCCGTGACCGACCACACTGCTGCTCAAAGGAGAATTCCAGATTTCATTCAGTCAAGCCAAGTCTCAACCTGGCCAAGAAAACATGGAGCAAAGCAGATCAGACTGATCAATCACTTGGATTGGCTTTCACGTTTCTTACAGGCAGCAAAAGCCTTAATAAATATCAACTGCAGGGGCTCTCTGTCATTGCTGGAGAAGTTTTCCAGGTTTCTGGTGGAGCAGAAGTTAACTGGAACCCAGTGCAGATGCTGGAGCCCCAAGGCTGAGGAATGGAGAGGGCCACGGGGATCTGAGCCACAGCCAAGTGGGCACAAACCACCCGGAGACTCGTGGTGAGCAGGAAGAGAGGAAAGGGAATAACTAAAAAGGCTGGAAAAGGCAGCCCAGGGAATTGCTTGGTGGCACTGGAGGACAATAAACCCCAAACTGTGCTGTTCAGACCCAAGTTAACTCTTCATTGCAAAGACAAAATTCTCCTGCCTTCGGGAGCAGCCTGTCCTTGCACCCAGAGCCCCTCAGCAGCGAGTTCAGGTCCCTGTGAACAGCACGTTTCGGTCCCTCTGGAAGCAGCTGGAGCCAAGCTCAGGCTCACAGCACATCTCTGTGTGTGAGGTTAGAGCTGGTTTTAGGCCAGACAGCTCAGGCTGAGGCACATTGCCCAAAACACAAGGGAGACCTGGGGACCTGTGGCGCTTCCAGAGCTCAAGCACACCCCTGGACAGGGGCTGTGCCCCCAAACCTGGGCTGGAGGAGCCTCTGCTGCAGCATTCCCAGTCCCCTCCTCCTGCTGCACACACAGGCGTCGGACACGGCTGAGCAGCAAGTGCCCAGGTATTTCCTGGAGCATTATGAGGCAGGAAATCTGCCTCTCTGAGCGGTGCTGCTCATGTTGCAGACCTTTGCCCCCACGGTGTGAACGCTGCACGTTCCCCCTCTCCCCGTCGCTCCAGCCCCGCGTGTGGGTCGGTACAAGATGCTTATTCTGGCTTCTTTCAGACCACGACTCATTTGCAAGAGCCCAACTGTCATCACATTTATTTTTCTTCCTCCCGCTTCCCTCGGCCTGGCGGGCTGGGCAGGGCTGGTATTCGGGCCCCCGGGACCCCAGATGTGCCACAGGATGACGCAGAAGCGGCAATATTTTCCCTTGGAGCGGATGAGCTTTTGTGCCATCGCCAGCTCCTCGCAGTCAAGGTTGTTTAAGGGCTTGGGAGGGAAGAAAAGCACTGATGGAAACGGGAGGGAAGAGATGCTGGGGTGCAGTGGCCAGGGGGAGGTGACCTGGGTTTAACAGGGCTGATAATGATGCAGAAATGGAGTTGATGAAAACTTGGCTCCCCCGGCTTCACTGCTGATAAATCTCTGGGCTTCGCTGGGAATGGCTCGGGCAGCAAATCCGACAGAGGCACGTTCCTTACCGCTGGACTGGAAAGGCACTGCTGCCACAAGGCTCTGCAGGGATGGGGGCTGACCCTGCCAAAACAGGTCCCCTGCGGAGCTGGGAGCCCGTGACCACCCCACAGGGACGCCTGTCCCGAGCCAGAGGTAGCACCTCGGAGTGAGGAGGAGAGGAGGGGGGAGGCTTAGGGCAGGTTTGGAGTTCAGGCAGCCCAGCAATCTCAAGCTTTATAAAGAAGGTGATTTCCTGTCACAGGATCGATGGATTGGCCGGAATAAAGGCAGAGAAAGCAGATCCTGAAAAGCCCTGAGGGTCTCAGTCACACCACCCACCTTGTTTGTGGTGACAGCAGTTTGTGCAGCCAAGGCACAGCCGTGCTGGCCCCGTGGGGATGCACTGGGACTCGTCCTGCCCCAGGGAATTCAGGGCATCAAGAGAGTCACAGAATAGTGGAATGGTTTGGGTTGGGAGGGACCTTAAAGATCATTTCATTCAAATCCCAGGCTGCTCAGAGGCATTCAAGGTCTTCCCCGTGCCTCAGTTTCCCCTTGGAAAGTGAGAACAGCAATAGCCACTGGTTCCTAGCAGATCCCCCGAACACTGTGTGGTATTCCTGGGTGTTTGTGGTTGGTGCAGTGTTGGAATGTGCTGCTCCAAACTGCAGGAGAGCAGCTCTGCTGTAATTAATTAAAGCAAAGCCCTGTGATCAAGATCAGCTCTGATGGAGCTGTATAGGATGTGTGTCCTCTGGAGAGGGGAACTGATGTCCGTGTAATGCAGCCCTGCTGATCCTCCAGGAGCTCTCAGCTGTGCAGAGGGCCTCAGAGTGAGCCATGGGATGATTTCCACCTCCAACACTCCCTGGATTTTAAACCCTCTGTATGATTTCTTTCAATTTATTTGTTATAGAATCTTTTTTAGAGCCTCTGATCACCTGGGTTTTGTACATTAGGTCACACTGGGAAGGAAAACTGGGGCTCTGCATCCTACTTGCAGCCCAGTTCCAGGACACACCAACACCACAGGCAGGAAAGATTCCTGAGTAGGAATAGTTGTTAAACAAAAAGGAGAGAAATGCAAACCAGAAAATGGAGAAACAGAAATCTATCAAAAGTGTCATTATAAAGAGAACAAATACACTGAACTGACTCCTCAAATGGAAAGCCCAGGCCCTATGGAGCACTTTGCCTGCTGGCCGTGGATGGAAGTTGTTCTGGATTGCTCTGTGCCGTCGAGGGGAGCAGGGCAGCCTGAAAGCAGCCCAGCACACTGAAGGAAGGCTCGTGCCCAGAGCCAGCTGCTCCTGACAAATGTTTGTAATTTCTCATTCATTGTTGCACTTTGCCATTCCTCCCCGTGCTGGCAGACCCGGATTTCTGTGGGAATGGACCAAACTTCACCCACTTCACACATGGGCTCTGAAAGAACCTTCCCCTTCCCAAGCAGGGGATTGAAAAATGGATATTCCAATAAGGAATAAACCCAGCATTCTTGTTGGGAACACAAAGGTGTTTTGAGCTCCCAGCTGCAGCCAGAAGCCAGTGGACCAAAGAAATGGCAGTGGGAAAAACAAAGCTTCCCTTTGAATTAGTGGCTCACGCCTGATTCACCAAAAAATGTATTGAAATTCAGCAATTTTCATCATAAAACTGCAGGGAGGGAAGTAGGAAGGACTTGGGGATGTAGCTCCTCAAGCATTTGAACCCAAAACTTCATCTCACTTCCATGGGAATAAAAGAAACTATTGACAATTGGAGAGCTCCCCTTTATAATCAATTCAGAACTGGGCTTTGAATATTCATCTGTGAGTTCTGCTCCCCACATTTCTCTTGCTTGAGTGGAAATGCACAGAGAGGATTTCTGTGCTGGTTTGCAAAACCTTCCCAAGGCACCTCCTGAAACCCTCCAAAGAGGAGGCAGCACCGGATGGAAAATACCTGCTCCAGGCTGCTCCCCCTTGTCCCGGCCCAGGACTGACTCGGTATAACCCATTCCTGCCCAAAAAGAAGAAAATCCCCCAATTCCAGTAGCTTTGATTCCCAGCTGCTCATCCAAACACCCCTTTCCATGGGCTCAGGCTGGAACACATCCCCGGCAGTTTCTTTTTTGTGTGGCAAGAAAAAACATCAATTTTTAACTCATGCAAATGAGGAACAAGATCCTTGTATAAAATAAACAGACAACCCATTTTTCACCTGTAATTGTTTCTTTGCCACATTAATAAAAATATGGTGTGTATTATGGTTAATGAATATGTAAATGAGATATGATTAATAACTCATTTGGAGAGAAATGGGAAGATTCATTTACCTTCTGTAATTCCTCTGTGCCTCCCATCCTCTGTTTGATGCCTGTGAGGGTGGGGAGGCCCTGGCACAGGGTGCCCAGAGGCTGTGGCTGCCCCCGGATCCCTGGCAGTGCCCAAAGGTGACAGAACCAGTCCCCTCCGAGCTCCTGGGCTTGCTGGGGTGTCCCCAGCTCAGGGGCAGCAGGACGTGCCCAGGGTCCTGGGGGGAGCAGAGGGAAGCCTCAAGATTTCAGCTCCAAACTCTCCACCTGGTCCCTGCAAGGAGCCTGTTCCTCCCTCCCAGCCCAGCCGCCCTCCTTTGGCCCCAGCACAGCGGGGAAGGGGAGTCCCCTGCTCTTCCAGTGGGGAAGGGAGAGTCCCCTGCTCTTCCAGCAGGGCTCCTGCCCAACAGCCACCCAAAGGTCCAATATAGTCACTGGAGATAAAGAATTTGAGATCCCTTGGGTTGTTCAGCCGGAGTGGTTTTGAGCCTCTGGTGATTTATTCCATGCCCAGTACAGATGTCCCCAAAGAGATGAAAAACCCCAAGACTTCAGGCATGGTCTGGAGCTCGATGTGGCAATATTCTTTCTGCAATATTCCTTCTGCTGTTTTGTTGTTTTGTCAGGAATTTTGTGTCAGGGACCCAGTTTTGTCAAAGGGACCTATTTCAGAGGGGGAGCTGGAAGGATGTTGGACACAGGGTGGGAAGCACAGAAGGCAAAAGCTCAGAGGTGATGGGAACCTTCTCCTAGAGCGTGACTGAAGGTTCTCAGAGATGCAGCAACACCAAGAGCTTGTGGGGACAGCCCTTCCCAGGCAGCCCCATCCATAATGGATGAGCTTCAGGAGGAGTCAGCTGCCAGGAACCCCTGCTCCTTGCTACAAGCATGGGAGGAAAACGGGTTTTTGTCCATCCCCTTTCAAGGGAGATTCCCTTCGAGGGGCAAAAATTAATTATAATCAGTAAGTGGAACTCTGAGCTGCAGCCTGGTTCAGCACGGTGCCACAGCTCCTCACTGACCAGAGCTCTCCTCGGAGAGCCGCGCTCCGCGCACCCCAAAGCTTTAACTGGAGCCATCGGGAGCCGGGGCTCCCCTGGGTGATTTCTTGCACCCTGCTGAGCCGAGCAACCTGCAGGGTCACGGCTCCAAGCAGGCATCCCCCAGTTCCTGGGTGAGCCCAGACAGGCAGAAACTCTGAGCTGAGCTGGGTGTGTGCTCCTCATCCAGATGGAAATTTGGCTGGAGACGTGTCACTGGAAATTACAATTTTTGCAGGAAAAAAACCCCAGCAAAACTATGATCAATCATTTGTTCCAATTTTCATTAAAAGCAAGAATTTTCCTTAAAGTAAATGTTGGTTACAGAGAAGCAGCTGTTTGTTTTGTTTTCTGTAACCAAAACCAGAAGGTTGCTCTTTAAAACCTTTTTGAAAAGCAGCTGCTTCGGTCAGCAAAGCAAAAACAAAAGGAAACTGTCGCAACGACTAAAATAAATGTTTTCCTCAGAACTTCCAAGAACATGAAGGGAAGACACGACTCGATTGTAGTCCCTGCTCTGCTGCAGATGCCGAGTGCTGGCTGCCGGTGTCACCGCAGCCCCTTCCTGCTCGGGGGCTCAGCGGGACGGGACGGCGGCTCCCCAGGAGCAAAATCCTTCCCGTCCTTTGCAGGGCCAGCCCCACGCCGGGACAGGGCCTGGACAGTGCAGGAGCCCGTCTGGAGGTGTTTCCCAGCCCAGCTGGGGCAGGAGGCGCCCGGCTCTGGGGCACAGCCAGGGGAGGCTCCCTGGGGAAGGGGCTCTGGGAATCCCTCTGGAGCGAGGTCTGCATCTCCCCCAGCTGGAGCACAGCTCTGTCTGCCCAAGCCTCTTTCCAAGGCTGATGGAGTTGGGCAGGTCCCTCCGAGAGACTTTTGTCCATGGTTTACTTGGAGCATTTCAGCCACTGAGAAAAAGGAAAATGAAAGGGGAAAAGGAAAGGGGAAAATAAAAGGGCAAAGGGGAAACAGAAAGAGGGAAGGGGAGGAAGAAGGGAAAAATTGGAAGGGAAAGGGAAAAATGGAGGGAAAAGGGAAAGGGGAAGAGAGAGGAGAGGAGAGGAGAGAAGAGAGGAATCAAGATGTCTCTGTGGTTCTTAGGTTATTTATTGATTTTTCAATTTGGACAAACAAAGTGTCATTCAAAACCCAAACTCTTCCTCCTTAATGCGCCTTCACTGAATCAAGTTCTACAGCACTCAGTTAACACATAAATAATTAAAACATTTCCAATGAAATGTTCTGTCCATAAGAAGACCTCAATGTGAAGTGCAGGGCATTAATTCACACCCAGTTTTCTTAATGGACCTCGACCTTCGGCCTCATGTCTGGCACAATGAAGTGGGAATTAATCCACCGTATTTCATGGGCTGTCAACTCATCCCACCCCCACGGAGCACAGCCCCAGAGGTCACCTGCATCTGTGGGGAGAGCAGCTGTGGATGGTGTCAGCTTTGGAAAGGTTTGGGGTGCACTGCATGGGGCGCCCCAAGGCTCCAGTGGCACCAGGCTAAGCTGGGACCACCTTCCCTGCACAGCCCTGGGCTTTACAAACCCAGCACAGGGAACACAGCTTTGGGAGCCCCGTGCAGGGGGAAGCTGCCATCGGCCTCCTTTTGCTTAGGCAGGAGCTTTCCTAAAGCCTCAGCCAGGGATCCAGCAGGGGATGCCCCCAGGGCAGCCCCACCAGCCAGGGCTCCACACCCCGGAGGGCTGAGAGAGCAGCACTGACCCCTCTGCTGTCCACCCCATGGTCCATGGCCATCCCAGGAGGAGCAGAGCTCCCGATCCTTCAGTCCCTAAAATCCCCACCTCAGAGGACACTGGACGCTCTGCAGGGAGCAGGTTCCCTCAGCCTCGCTGCAGGGAGGTTTCAAAGGAAAAGATGCAAATTCTATTACCCATCCCTCAAGGTTTGCTCCGTTAAAAATCAGATTTGGGCTTGGAACATGTCTGTGCTCCTGCACTTGGAGATGAGCTTTAATTAAGAAGTAAAATTATTAAAGCTGCAAGTTATTATAGCCCGAGGACCCCGGCCCAGTGATATGAAGCAGATGGTCCTGGGGCAAGCAAAAGCCCTTTAATAAAGAAGCGTTTGCAATTCATGAGCATTAATTATGTCCACTTCTCTCATTTTAAAATGTTCTGCTTGTCAGCCCCGGTATTGTGTGCAGAGCAAGCATGATGAATTAGGCAAACCCCTTCTGGTTCAAGACATATTCTTTGTGTGGCGAAAATTAAAAGTATTATCTCCCAGAAGATGGAGTGATTAGAATATTGAGGCACTTTGGGGTCCCCACCCTTCCTCCCCACCGCCCCAGCGCTCCTGTTCAGGTTTGGGAGGGCTCTGCTGGGATCCGGCCATCCCAGGAGGCAGCAGGGGAGGCATCGCTCCAGCCCTGGGATGCTGACTGGGGGCACTGGGGGCTCCAAACAGCTGCTTAACGGGACACCAGTGTCCCCTGGGCAGCCACCCACCCTCCCGCTTCCCCCTGCCCCCTCTGTTAGTTACGGTGACACCAGAAAACAAAGGATGAGGGGAAGGCCGGGTCCCACTGAATTCCCGGCTCTGCTGCGCTTTGCCATCGTCACCAGCGAGCTCCTCCCCTCATTCCCGTGGCAGAGAAGGGCCACATCGTGGGAGCTGCTTGCCACAGGTCCTGCCACCAGAACCAGAGCTGCAGCCACAGCATCGCAATGGCCCTGGGCTCCCAAACCCCACCCTCAGTCTCCGTGCCCACCCGCCCTGCTCACCTGGGCAGTGCAGCAGCTGCAGGCTCAGGCAGAGCTCCTGGGGCTGTGAGTAGAGGGCAGCGTTCAGTGTCCAGCGTCCAGCGTCCAGCGTCCCAGTGTCCAGCGTCCCAGTGTCCAGCGTCCAGCGTCCCAGCGTCCCAGTGTCCCAGTGCCTGGGGAGCCCTGGCTGAGGCTACTCTGCTGCGTTTGTTGTTGCTCTGCTTGTGGCAGCTCAAGCATGGGCTGGGCCAGGGGCAGACACGCTCTGCCATCCCCCCAAGGCCGCCTGGGTGTCCCCATCGCAGCTCATCCGCACAGGGCAGAGGGCAGCGGTGCGGGCAGGGTGCCCCCGGGCCGCTCCCGCTCCCTCTGCAGCACAGCCTCCTCCGCCGGCTCAGCCCACGTCTGGCCTCTCGCAAGAGGAGGAAATCCCGAATGTGTGCTGGACACATCCTCCCTCCTGGGAGCAGCCCTGGCTGTGTGGACTCAGTACCTGCACGCGGGGGATGCAGCAGCCAGAGGGATCCTGCTGCCCCGGTGGGTGCAGCTCTGGCTGAATTCCGGCTGAACGCCTGCACTTGAGTGCTCAGCCCAGTCACTGCCAGACTGGGAGAGCTGGATCTGTCTCGGGGGGGAAGAGGTGGCTTTGAGAGTGGTCTGGGCAGACAAGCAGGATGCTCTCCAGGAGCACTGCCCATCCATGTGCAGCTCAAAACCAAGGCACAAGTCACCGGTGACCCTGGCACACCAGGAAATCCTGCAAATCCATGGGAAGGTGCCAGTCTGACTTATTCTTGTCGTTTGCTTCCTCTCCTCACGTCTTTTCCCTCTGAGCACTTGAAGAATTCACTGAGGCCACTTAAAACAACCAATAATTCCTCCCACCACCCTCAGCAATGGGAAATTCCTTTTTGCTGCTCTGATTCACAGGTAAAAAGTCTCTCCTTGCATTTCCTAGGTACAAATCCAGGTTTTCCATGCAGGGGAGTCTCACACCATGCCTGATGTTCCAAGACTGCGAAAGGGCTCAGGCAGCTCCTGGAGGGCATCAGATAACCCAGTGTGACCTGGGGGCGAGGGTCACCCGCCCTGCCCGTGATCTCCTCACCCCCTGCACACCCCAGCCGATGACACCCTTCCCTTTCATACAGATTCACCCGCTCTTCCTTCTGCCCCGAGTAAGACCCGACCGTGGGACCGCTGGATTTTTCCAGGCTTCAGTCAGAGAAGTCCCGGACTGGAGGAAATCTGCAGGTTCCCCACGGAGCCCCAGCAAGGGCTGAGCACCAGGCTCTGGGAGGGCACGAATCCACCCTGCAAACGCACCAGTTCCTCCCAAAACCCAAGCCCACAGGCGGTGCTGGCCCGGCTGAGCACCAGTCTGAGCTGGTCTCTGCTGAAGCGAATCCTCAGCCCCCAAGCTGCTGCTTTAAACTAAAATTGCTCCTGCCTGTGAGTCCTTACATGGAAGAAACAAAACCAAACGCCCGGGTTTGGCTCTATTCAGCCAGCCCAGGGGAGGAAGAGGAGGAACAAGCTCTGGGTGCTTGTTCAGGGCAGGGGTGACTCGGTCTCTGACCGCCCCAGGGCCCGGCTCGGCCCCCCGACACCTCTGTGTGCCACCGGGGGTCCCGGGGACGCGGCCAGCCCGGGATGCTCGGCTGCACTCCGGGCGCTCTCCGCCTGCTGCCCGTGCTGCAGGGCCCTACCGCCCTCTCCTGCACGCTCCCGGCGAGCGGGGATCCGCTTTGTTCGCCTCTCAGCTCCACGGGGGTTATTTTTGCTTCACGATTTAATTTGGCCGTGATTTATTTATAGCCACCCTCATAAAATATGCAGCCCCCGCCGAAGGCTGCGTGCACACGAGTGCTTGCAGGGACTGAAATCGCTGCCTCGCGCACTCCGGGACAGCCCCGAGGTGACACCGCCAGGCTGCTGTGGGGCTGGGAACGTCCCCCCGGGACCGGGACACTCAGCCCTCCAGCACCACCAGCAAATTCCATGCCCTGTTGCCATCCCTTCCCCGGCCGAGCCCGGACCTCGGGCCCCTCGCAGAGCCCCCGGACGCTGCTGCCGCACGGGCACGGTCCGGCAGCGCCAGCGGCCCCGGGCTCTGCTCAGGAGAGGAGCAGGGGACCCCGCCGTGGGTCCGTGAGCCCCAGAGGTTGGTGGTGGCCCAGGGGGACCCAGGCCGGCCTGAGGGACGGGGGAGGGACGCAGAAATCCTTTCTTGCACGGGTGTGGCGTGATTGGCATTTGCAAATCTCCCCTGACTGGCGCGGAGCCTGCCCAGCCTGCGAGGCCGGCGGGTGCTGCCCTCCCAGCACGACACAGGGCCGGGGAGCCTCAAATCCCCCCCAGCCCCGAAATCCCCACCGCCCCCTTTCCTGGCCAAACGAACACCAGCAGGGCTCATGCCAGAGGCAGCTGGGCCCTCCAGTGCTGGCTGGGGCACACAGAGGGCTGGGGGGGCCCTCGGGAGAGCCCCCCCAGGGGCTGTCACTGGGTCAGGGCACGGGAAAACCCCACTTTGGGACTGCCCACCCTGCAGGGCTGTCCCAGCCCTGGGACACTGGGACTGCCCAACCTGGATCTGTCCCAGCCCTGGAACACTGGGACTGCCCACCCTGGATCTGTCCCAGCCCTGGGACACTGGGACTGCCCACCCTAGATCTGTTGCAGTGCTGGGATGCCCCTGGGCTCAGGGGTCTCTCATTAATGGGAAATAAGAGAGAAGAAAAAGCAGAATTAGATACTGAGCACGAGCAAGGGGAGGTGGAAGGTAATTCATTATCCCAGCCTTCCTCAGCCTATTAAACCCTCCCCACCCCCTTGGAGTGGGGAATCCTGCCCTGCACAGGGCAGATGGGATCCCCCAAGCCACCCCCAGGTGCTTCACGGTCAATTAGAGGCGAGTGGAGCAAGGGACAGGGGTTAAAGATTACGCCAAGGGCCAGGCCAGGGACACAGCGGGAGCTCCTCTGCTCATCTATATCATAGACACTAATTTGGTTTAATTTACTTCAAAGGCGTTCCTGGGGGCTGTGGCACACGCAGGGTTGGGATCCATTTCTCTCAAAAGAGGTTTGAAAGGGGGCAGGGGCCTTTCTCTTGAAAGCAGCCCAGGGACAGAGCTTTGGGGTTTGATTTTCCTTTTTTCAATTTTTTTTACAAGGGCTGCCTCCAAAGGCAGATAAGAGGGAGTCCTGGGAAATGAAAGCGGGAAAAGTGGATATGAAAGGAGACATGACCAACAAGGACTGTAATGAAGCAGTTAAAGGAGTTTAAAATAAAGCCTCTCCCCACCCCGTGCCTGCAGAGGAGCAATAAAACCATCCTGCAAAGTGCCAGCCAAAGATTCCCCCAGGAAAGCTCACCCTTGGGGAAAGCTAAACATGTTGAATTATCCCCCAGGAAGCAAATAAACCAGGGACAGCACAGAGCTTTTATCCTTCCATCAGCCTGGGGGAAGGGGCTCGTTAATGCTGGGAGCTTAGGGAGGACGGAGAGCCGGGGAGCAGCCCCGGCTGTGGGATGAGGGCAGGGGAGGGATCCCGGAGCGCAGCCAGGACCTGCTCCCTCCTGGTCTGTGGGTGAGCCTGGGGGCTCTGCTGGCTCCCCTCCTCCCAGCCCTGAGCACCTCAGGGCAGCCGCAGCTCCTCCCGGGGGGGCGGCAAGGCCAGACCCCGCGGGGCTGAGGGGCAGCCCCGGCACAGCCCGGGGGGAGCCCAGCCCAGCCCTGCCCGCTCCCGGCTGTCTCTGAGCCCCCCCGGCCTCGGGACAGGGACACAGCGCTGGCACAGCCCAGCACAGACGCGGCAGCTCCTGCCCGCAGCCCCTGCCCAGCCCCGCCAGGGGTGAGGGACCCGCGGCCAGGAAACGCTCCATAAATCACTGCCCGGAGAGCCCCGGGCAGGGGAGCAGCAATAATCCTGTTAAATAATTACAGAGGAAAGTTGACCAAGTGAGAATAGGAGGGCTGTGGGTCAGAGCCTGAGGGCAGAGATGGGAGCATGAGCGTGGGAGAGGGATGGGAGGGCTCAGGGATGGGGATGGGTGCAGAGGAAATGTTGCTGCATGCTGAAAGCAGGCTGAGACCACGCCAGCCAAGTCCTGAAGGGATCTAAATATACCAAATACATTAAAAATATACTAAATCCTATATTATTTACTATTACAGTGTGTATATATAAACACTCTATGTACTATACTATACTACTATACTGAAATATACTAAATACACTCAATATCCATTCATTCCCCATCCATATCCAAGCTCAAACCCATCTGGGGAAATACAGCCCTGTGCTTGGGGAAGTTTGGCAGGGGAGATGAGGAGAGGGTGGCTTTATTCAAAGCCCAGCCACAGCTGAGTTCCTGCCTGTGCTCGTCTCACTCTGTTAATAAACACAGCCAAGGCAGAAAATGCAAAGAACGATTTGCATCAGGGCTCTTTCATTTCCAGTTCTGGGGTCACTCACCTGTGCTGCTCCTCCCATGCAGGATAATTAATTACACGTTGCTGACAAACTTTGCCACTGCACCGATTGGCCTGAGGATGTCGGAGCTCTCTGCAAGGAGCTGGCCCCGACACTGACTTCAAAGGAGTCCCAAAAGCTGATCCCCTTCAGGTGCCTTCCTTGTTCACTGCCAGGTTCCAGCCAGGAGGATGAGGAGGGGCTGGGGCATCTTCAGGTGCCTTGGAGATGCTGCCAAGGGCCTGGGTCTCGCTCCCCCTCGGTTCATCTTCACCTGTCTGCAGCGGAGCCCTCCCTGGCGGAGCCCCTTGAAGAGCTGACTCGTTCATCGGGACAGGCTGAAGCCTCTGGCTGCGCGTCAGCTGCTCTGGGCCACTCAGGGGAACCTTCCCTTGAGTTAATGACCGAAGCCAGGCCGGAATTCACTGATCAGCTGGTGCTTGGAGGTGGCTGCAGCAGCTGGGCTGCCCAGGTGCCAGCTCCGGCCTCGCTGGTGAGTGCTGGGCACAGGGGCTGCAGGCGAAGGGCAGCAGTGGCCACTGTGCCCTGGAGCCCAGCCTGGCTCCAGAGGGGCTCCAGCCCTCGGAGCAGCTCCGGGGCCTCCTCTGGGCTCTCTCCAGCAGCTCCACGTCCTGCCAGTGCTGGGCCCCAGGGCCGGGGCAGCCCTGCAGGTGGGGTCTCGCCAGAGCGGGCAGAGGGAACCCCTTCCCCAGGCTCGGCTGCTCCTGCCCGCTCTGGGGCCGGGCCGGGTCCCGCCCATGTCCCGTATCCCATATCCCGTATCCCGTTTTCCATATCCCATTTCCCGTGTCCCATATCCCATGTCCCGTATCCCACATCCCGGGTCCCATATCCCATTTCCCATATCCCGTATCCCACATCCCGGGTCCCTCGGGGCAGGGCTCGGGCCCCGCCGCCGGCCCCGCCCGGCCCGGAGCGCTCTCGGTCCGCGGGCCGGGGCT
>VWZW01005073.1:47952-67504 GCA_013397115.1 Edolisoma coerulescens | reverse complement strand
GGCTGCCCCCGCCCGGCCGCCGCCGGGACCCGCCGGGCGCGGGGCTGGGGCCGGCAGCTCTGCCCGGGCACCCGCGGGTTTCATTCCCACCGTAATTTTTCAATTTGCAAGGCAGTAAATGAAAGAGGAGATGAGATTTGTTCAGCGCATTTTGCAGGAGTATTTACTGCTGAGAACGCCGCAAAAGCCATTTGAACAATTGCTTTTATGACACAACACACATTAAAGAAACTTCGCTAATATTTTTTTCGCCCCTCTGCCATTTCGTGCCGTGCTGCTGCCGTTGTGTTCGGCTCGCTGCTTTATGGGCTGTTTGGATTTTAATTGGGCTGTAGCCCCAGGGAGCACTGAAATTTGGAGACTCATTTAGCTCTGAGAGTGCTCACAGCTGATCAGGCAGAAAGGCTGGGTCCTGCTTTAATGCCTTCCGTCACTTTTGGAGCTGGAAGAGCCGTGTGGGGAGCCCAGCACATGGGGTGGGGATGTGCCTCCAGTCTGGCTGCTGGTGGTCCCCACATCCCCTGTGGAGAGGGATCCCCGGGCTGGGGTAGGGGATGGATACTGTGGCCATTCGAGGCAATGAGAGGCAGGCTGAGGTCTATGATGTTTAGGAAAGGCTTTTTTCCCCAGGAGAGGAGTGTTGGGGCCTCTCCACACCTGGAGGTTTTCAAGGTTTGGTGAAACAAAGCCCAGCCTAGCCTGGAGCTGGTGACAGGCCCACCCAAGCCGGAGATGGGAATAAAGACCTCTGGAGCATCTTATGCTTTCATTATAAACTTTAACTCTTTACACTTTAACTCAGCCATCCCAGTGGGCAGGATGCGATGCCTGTGGAGGGGAGCTGGCTCTCCCTGCTGCTAAACACGGCCTGGGGGCTCCATCCCATCTCCCCACGGGGACAGCAGCCTGTGGGGCCAGGCTGAGAGAGCTGGGGGTGTTCACCTGGAGAAGGGAAGGCTCTGGGGAGAGCTTGGAGCCCCTTCCAGGGCCTAAAGGGGCTCCAAGAGAACTGGAGAGGGACTGGGGCCAAAGGCTTGGAGTGACAGGGCAAGGGGGAATGGCTTCCAGTTGCAGAGGGTAGACTTAGATTGGATATTAGGGAGAAATTGCTCCCTGTGAGGGTGGGCAGGCCCTGGCACAGGTGCCCAGAGCAGCTGTGGCTGCCCCTGGATCCCTGGCAGTGTCCAAGGCCAGGCTGGACGGGGCTGGGAGCAGCCTGGGACAGCGGGAGGTGTCCCTGCACGGGGGTGGAACGAGATGAGCCGCAGGGCCCGTCCAGCCCTCCCCTCTCTGGGATCCCCGGGCTCCGGTGGGCGCTGCTCGCAGCCCGCGGCTCCCCGGCCGTGCCCCGGTGCCGCCGTTCCGCCCGCAGCCACCGGAGGGCGCCCGCGCTCCGCGCCCGGCCGGGGCTGAGCCCGCGGGCACCGCCGGGAACGGGCGGGGGAATAACGGGGAATAACCGGGAATGACGGGGGAATAACGGGGAAAATAACGGGAAATAACGGGGGAATGACGGGGAGTAACGGGGGAATAATGGTGGGAATGACAGGGGAATAANGGAGAATAACGGGTGAAAAGGACGAAGGAGGAGCCCAGGGCCCTAGTGCAGGGTGGCACCCAGCAGCTCCCATCCCCACCGAGCTGCGGGGAGTTTGTGGCCACGGTGGAGAGCCAGGGAAATGGGGTTTGGTATCAGCCAGCCCACCCGAGTCAGCCCCAACGAGAGTTCCACAGGGCTACAGAATATCCCGAGCTGGAAGGGACCCACAGGGATCATCCAGGCCAGCTCCTGGCCCTGCACAGACACCTGGGGAACCTGGCCAGTGCCCCACCACCCTCTGGGGGAAGAACCTCTCCCTGGTATCCAGCCAAACCCGCCCAACACAGCTCCGTGCCAGTTTGGGGGACAGGATGTCACCTCTGCTGCAGATCAGTGGCTGTTCCCCTTCAGACCCTTTCCGAAAGGTTTTCAACCCTTCACCTTGTTTCCCCTTTGAAAAGTCCTTTAGCTGCATGCTCTTCCAGACCTGCACCCTCGACACAGAGCAGCTCTGCAAGGCCGAGCTGTCGGCCTGAGCGATGCCACTCACCCGCTCACTCTGTGAATGGCCAAAGAGCAGGGGCAAAACTGGAGCACTCAGCTTTTTTCTGCCTTCTGAGGTGTTGATCCAAAGTGAGGAAGAACATCTTTCATTTCCCCACAGGAGGGAAAAACCCGTTTGTGACCCTACCTGCTCCTCAGAAGGGAAAGATTGGTGCCCCTTGGCAGGGGTGGCCCTGGATGGGCTTTCATGTCCCTTCCAACACAAATCACTCTGTAATTCCATGGGATGCTGTGCAGGCAGGCTGGTGGAGCAGAGTCCACCTCCAACCCCCCAAAACCCCAAAAAGCAGAAGCACCTGAGTTATTCTGATTTTTATTTCATTGCTTCTTAGTCCACACAGTCGGTATAAAATCAGGAAAGCAAAGCAAAAAAAAAAAAATAGTAGAACCCCAAAAAACCCCAAAATTAACCAAAACCAGCAACAGTGTCTGGAGTCCTCAGAGGCAGCCTGGGGTCTGTGCTGGTGCCTGTTCCATTCATGGCCAGACTCGTTGCTGACAGACAGAGGACTCACATCTCGCTCTGGTGCCGGAGCCCCACGGGCCCCAGCCGGAGCTGCTTCTGTTCCTCTGCACCACGGAGGGGAAAAAGGAATCTTGGTTATAAATGCTTTATTAAAAATAATAGTAAGAGCAAATCTAAGTACAAAAGCAGTTATAGCTCATTTATATTACACAGAATTATTTCTCATTTCTAGCTTGGTTGTTTACCTCAAGGTCGTTAACTGAATTTCCAGTGACTAAGGTTAAATGGCTTAGCAGGGTAAGGAATGGTAAATAGATAGCACCATTTCATACATCTGGTATCGGATTTCAGGGATGGGCTGGGCTGGCTTCCTTCTCGGGGCAGTTGAGCTCCACGGCAAGGACAGAGCCCGTCCCGGGCTGGGAGCAGCAGGTCCCAGGGCTCGGCACAGCCCAGCCCCGCAGCCCGAGCGAGGGAGGACGGCCCGGGCTGGATTGCAGCGCGACCTAAGTGATTTAGAAGCCCAGATTCCCAGCGGGTGTGGTGGCAAGGCAATGGGACTTAGGCACGTAAGTCATTTAGGCACTTGGGGCAATCAAAGCCTTTGCTCCGAAATCCTTCAAACCTTTTGGAAGCATCTCCCGTCAGATCTGGACGTGCCCTTTGGATCACAGCATGTGGCAGGAGCAGGGCCCAGCCCTCCGGCTGCGGAACCAGGCGTGACTCTGATCCACGCCAGCCTCAAACCAGCCAGGGCTGGGGGTTCTGACGGCTCAACACGGGCTGGGACAGGGCAGGAGAGTTCAGCTCAGAGAGGATTTTGCGTGAGAGAAAAATCACTGCGCTCTTGTTACACTGTTAGGAGTGAGAGCTCCTTAGGCACTTGCTTTAGGCTTTAAAACAGCGCATGGTCAACAAAAGCAAACGAGACTATGTACATATATGTAAAAAGTGTTATAAATAGGTTTTTTAAACCATAGATACTATATACACCTTCAATTAACAAGGGACCCTCTGAGTGTTTCCTCTGGGGGTCGGTTGGGTTTGGTTTGGGTGGGAAGGTTTATTCCTTTTTTTTTTTTTTGGTTTTTTGGTTAATTTTCTTTTCCGTTTTCTCGTCTACTCTCCCCCGCCTCCATCTCCCGTGAGGACGTCACGAGTGCCCCTGCCACGCCAGGCCACGTCCCGCGGCGTCACTCGCGCTTCCGTAGGATGACGTAGATGATGCCGCTGGCCAGGGCCAGGGGGAAGGCCAGCCATGCCAGGATGTAGGCGAAGCCGTAGGAGGTGTTTTCCGAGGCTTGGTGCCAGTCCGTGTGCCTCACTGTGAAGATGGCAGCGCCACTCATCACGCACAGCCCTGCAGGGAAGCACAGGGACGCGTTGGCGAGGCCGCGCACGGACCTTCCCTGCTGGGAACCCGGAGCCACGCGGGACAGCAGCCAGTGTCAGCACGGGAACTGGCTTTGTTATTGCCCCTTGGATCCTGGCTCCTGGAAAACTGGGAGTCTCCTGATTTGGGGAGGGGATGCTGTGGGCTCTGGCCTGGCTGAGGGTGAGCAGGGATTTCTGCTCAGGGCTGCTGCTCCACACCAATCCCGCTCCCCTGGTGCCCTGCCTAAAACCTGGGCCTGAGCCACCTCCCTGCAGTGCTGCAGGAGGTCAGAGCTGGGCTTTCAAAGCAAGAACGTTTCTGTATCACCTCTGCAGGTGACAAAACCCACAAACACATCTGGGCCTGAGGATGCTCTGGCTGTGATCCCTCATCCTGCACAGCTGCACCAGGAGCTCAGCTGCAAGCCCCATTCCCAGCAAACCCTGTTCCTTGAAAACTCCATTCCTTGAAAACCCTGCTCTCTGAAAACCCCATTCCTTGAAAACCCAGCTCCCTGCAAACCCTTCCGTGCCCATGGCTCATCCCTCTCCCCTGGCTCCTGGCACCCCCTGACCAGCCAGGCCCGTGGGGGTCCCGGGGGTGTCCGGCCAGGCCCAGCCCCGGTGGGCAGCGTTCAAGCTTTGTTGCAAACCCCCCATTAGGGGTGGGCGCCGCCCCGGGCTCTCACAAAGCCACCTCTATTCCTGCCCCAAACAAGCTCTTTCAGTCAATCCAGCAGTTTTATTATACAGTCGTGGGGCTGTTGTTGGAGCCGAGTTCCAAATCCCCTGCCCGGACCTCAGGACCACCTACATCTCAGCACCGTGATATTTGAGCTGTAATTCCACTTGACACTGCTCCTTTTGTTCGGGGAAAGTGCACAAGTGGGAATTGGCTTCATTAAGGCGCCGCTGGAGCAGTTTCCATTCTCCAGGCACGGGAGCCAACTCCCACTGCCCGGCCCTGCACAGAGAGCACAGCCATTGTCCGGGGGGCAGGGGACAGGCGTGTGGCCACCCAGTCACCTACGGAGCGCGGGATACAGCGGCGATTGTCCGCGGCAGGGCTGCGGCCAGAGGCTGCGGCTGCGCCCGTGGGGCAGTGCCCGGCCCGGGGCCGGGAGCAGGGGCAGGGAGGGGGCCCAGCTGCAGGCAGCTGTGAGCAGCAACGCCTCCCCCTGTGCAGCCGGGCCTTGGGAACGCGCTCCGGTCCTGCTTTGGCAGTCGGGGGGCAAACGCTTCCTGAACTTCCTTCCCAGGGTTTGCCCCTGCCGGAGCCGCCCCGGCCCTGCGCAGGAACCCGGCCGGGGCTGTCCAGGGCAGCTCTCCAAGGCAGGGGTTGGCAAACAGCTGGGGGACGTGGGCAGGCACAGCCCTCGAGGCTGAGCCCACCCTCTGCACCCCACGGGGCAGCAGCTCTGGGGTGAGAGGGAAGGGAGAGAAGGGATGGAAGCGATGGTGAGGGCGAGAGGGGGATGCCAAAGTTGGGTCAGACCCCGAGCGGCCCAAACCAACATCTCTGCTCTGCTGGGCTACGAGGAGTTACCCATGGACGTGAGAGACCCACCAAGGATGGAGGGGAGCCTTTGAGGGCCTTTTGATGCCCTTGATCCCATCAGGACAAGTCCAGCCAGGCTCTGGGGGTGATTCCAAGCTGTGTGGAGAAGGTGCTGGGGATGATCCCGCCTGGCTGCTGCCTCACACTTCCCTTCCTGCCCTTCCCTCCGGTGTCCCCGAGCCGAGGCTGCAGTGGGGACCAGCCCCTGCCCTCCTCCCTGGCTCTCAGGGCAGCACTGCCCAGCTCTGCCGCCCACCAGAGCCCAGTGCTCCTGCCCTGGGCTTCCCACAAGCAGCTGCGAGGAGCCCAGAACAAGCTCAGCTCCTGTGAGCAAAGCTGTCCCTGCCTCCAGGTGGGCTCTCCGGGCAGTGCTGGCACAGCTCTGTCCTGTTTCCTACCAAGAGCCCTGAGATTTAGGGTCACAGAGATCAAAACTGACCTGAGCCTCCTCCTCCAGCCCTGGCCGGGGAGAGCAGCAAGGATGGCCACCAGTGCCCACCTCTGCATGGTCCACCTGGATCCAGACCTCTGCCTACAGGTCCCCCTGGCCACAGGGAAGCTTGATGGGATGAGGATCCCACCGGCTGGGCATGGCTTTGACCCACAGCTCGGGCTCAACAAGGAAAGAGACTGCAGGTCTGTGGCCGGACCCTGCATCCCCTCAGGTCACCCAGCACGGACAGAGGGCTGCAGTCCCATTTTCTCTTCCTCTGACAACGAGGGTTCACCAGCAATCACTCAGGAGAGAGAAGCCTTCTGCTCCCAGCTCTATTAGAGAGCTCTCAGGCAGGTAATTGCATTATTAATGCCCATTTCCCCTCCTTGGCTCCATGGCTCTAATGGGTTCCATCCATCTCTTCCTCCAGAGATGGGGAACTGATCTGATCTCCACCTGCACTGTGGCCAAGCAGATCCACTCACCATGGATCTCATGCCAATAAAGGTTAGGGAAGGCCAGTTGCTTAGAGGATGCCCAGAAAGTTTGTCTAAACTCAGTGAACGAGTTTTTCCACTGATAAAGTGGCAGGATCCCGGGTGGCTTCTAGTTTAACATCTAAAGCTCTGGGAAAGAATCAGTCTCCTTCCCAGACACTCTGTCCTGATGCAGCCAGGACCCCAAAGCACAATTACATTTTTTAGCCTGAATGCTTGAAAATCCTCTCTGCTGGTTTCATGCATGGAAACATAAACAGAGCCAGTGCCTTTACAGCATCAGTACTTGGGGAACTGCAGCGCAGGACGTGAACTGTGGCTCCTTTCCAGCGCTGGGTTCTCAAAGAGTTAAAAATAGCAGCTGGCAGTCCAGGTCAGAGCTCACCCTGCAGCTCCAGGGCTCTGTGCTCATGGGGAAAGCACCAGGCCCCCTCACGGCAAGTTTATAAATAATCACCGAGTCCTCCTTTGCCAAAACAGGATCGTCAGGACTTTCCCCACCCTGCCAGCAGCTGTGGAAGCCTCACCCAGCCCAGTGAAGGTGGGTGCCAGAGCCAGCACAGCACCCTGGACACCCAACATCCCACCCCGAGCCCTGGGGAACAGGCAGAGCTCTCGTTCCAGCAGCCTCTGGGATCTGCTGCCCCCCGCTCTGCCCCAGCTCTGCCCCAGCTCTGCCCCAGCTCTGCCCCAGTGGCTCTGGCCCTGTCTCTCCAGGGCCTCCCTGGCTGGGGTACAAACCCTGGTGCTCCTTCCCTGTGCAAGGGCAGAAGAGCCTGGATGCACAGCGGCGTGTGAGACCTCAGCCCCCCGAATTACCCCTTCCCTTCCCTTCCCTTCCCTTCCCGGGCCGGCAGCAGCCCCACGGCGCTGGGATCTGCCCCAGGAGCTGCTCGCCCCCCTGCCCTGCCCGGCCCGGGGCAGGGCCGCCCCTCTCCTCGCTCACCCGCCAGGATCTGGAAGACGCCGGTGATGTAGAACCTGCCGCCCTTGGTGAGCGTGAAGAGCTGGCAGAAGAACAGGAACAGGGACAGGACGCTGAAGATGACGGAGAGGATCATCATGGCTTGGACAGACTGCAGCCATTCTGGGGACAGACAGACAGACGGACACCTCAGTGTGGGCACCGTGGAGCCCCTGCTGTGCCCACGGCCTTGCCACCAGCCCCGGGCCACCACCACCCCCCGGCTCCCACGGGGTTTGGGAGCTGCCGGGGTCACATCCAGGGCTGCCCCGGCTGCTGGGATCCCCGGCAGGGGCGCGGCGCTGCCGGGTCTCGGTGCCCCGGGGTCTCGGTGCCGCGGGGATGCCGTGGGCGTGGAGCAGAGCGATCACAGGGCCGGGCACGGCCTCGGGAGCACCGGCCGTGAAACGGAGCCGAGACATCAGCCCCGACCTCGCAGGCGGGCTGCGAACACCCCGGCCGTGTGCTGCAAGCTCCGCGACACCGCGCTGGCCGCGCTCCGAGGGCACAGAAACACTCGGGGAGCGAAAACTCCCTCTGCCCCTGCGGAGCTGAACCTTTGGGAAGAGCCTTCCCCAGCTGCCAGGCGCAGCTGCGTCCCGGAGCAGACCAGTTAAACCAGCCCGTGTGAGTCACTGCTCAGCTATTTCCAGCCTCAGTGGGTGTGTAACTCCCCACGTTAAAAAAAATATAAATAAACAAGCAAAATGCAGCTCCGTGCCATGAGCTGCTGCAGCCTGACAGAAAGGGGCAGTGCTCACAAATACCTTTGCCTGCCCCTTTCCTTATAAAGTTTGAAATCAAAATGCAGATTTGCAGCTTCCTTGAGAGGTTTTTGAGGACGCAACATCGATTAATTCACCAAGAAAGGCAGACAGGACTCGGTACAGGTAAACTGAGGCACAGACCACCCAGTGAAAGGCACAAAAATCGTGCTTGGGGCTGGATCCTCGGGTGGGATTAGGCAGCACTGAAGCCTCAGGCTCAGTCCCATGTTCCTGCCACGGTTTTATTCCCACCGAGTTCAGCCCCCTGCCTGCAGAATCGGCTTCCTGCAGCAAATGGCTGAAAGGGAGCAAAATGCCACACAACGCTGCCCTTCAGCTCTGCCGCCTCCCACCCTGGGGCAGCGACCGAGGCCACTGGGACCGTCCAGGGCAGCGTCTGCCCCAGAGAAGTGACCCCACGTCCCCACCGAGTCCCTGCGAGCCGCGCTCGGGGAGGGCAGAGCGGAGCTGGGAGCGGAGGGCGAGGCGCGGCCGGGCCGGCAGCGATGGTCCCGGGGCACTGCCCGCGAGCCCTCGGCCGCAGGGAGCACCCTGTGCCATCAAATGCTGCGTTCGGCTTTGCACCGGGATTCCTACCCCTCGTCTCTGCCTCTGGATGCTCAGGCACCAGAGCAGAGGCAGTCCCTGCTCCCAGAGCTCTGGAGCCGCCCAGAGCAGCCCCAGCTCCCCGCAGCCAGCCCGGCCCTTCCCCTCCTACCACCCTTCCCCTCCTGCCACCCTTCCCCTCCTGCCACCCTTCCCCTCCTGCCACCCTTCCCGTGCCAAGCTGCTCCCCAGCTTAGGGAGCTGCTGCCCTTCCCTCACTCCCGTGGCCCGGCTTCCCCCGCACCGGCTGCTGCCATTCCTTGGGAAGGAGCAGCTATTGCTGCTTCCAGGAAATCCCAGTGTGGATTCCACTACAATGTGCACACAGAATGTCCAAAACATTTCCCCAGTCTCAGGTCGCCGGGCAGGGAAAGCCCCCCTGCCTCAGCCCCAGCTGCCCCTGCAGCTCTGGCTGTGATCCACCAGTGGGAAATGGGATGGGGCAGCTCCAGCACCACTAAAATCATCACAAATCCTTGCTCAGATCAGAGCAGAGAAGTGGTTGGAGCATGTGCAGCTGCTGAACTGCATCTCCTGCCCTCCCTCAGCACAGACAGGGCTCCCATCCCAGCTCTGGGGAGCTGAGCTCTCCTCTCGCCCCTTCCCAAGCCCCGAAGCTGTGTCCAGCTCCGTGCACCGGCTGAGCCAAAGTCAAGCCCAGTTTCATCCAGGACGCAGAAAGCCAAGCCTTTTGTGACTGCAAAGGCCACGGGATCCGGCCCGAGAGGAGCCCTTTCTGCTGGGAGCTGGGTGCTCCCACTGCCGGTTATTTTAGGAGAAGGCTGTCTAGACGGAAAGCTGAGCTGAGCTGAGCCGAGCTGCCCTTTAATTGCATCCGCCTCCCCTGCCTGGTTTTTGGTTCTGAATGCAAATGATTTATAGGGGCTTTGCAAAATCCCATTGTCATAAAGAGCCGTGTCAGAGGGAGAGAAAGGCAGCGCTGGGGGGGGAGCCCACCGTGGCCGGAGGGTTTCGGCAGCCAGCCTGGGAGCAGGGAAATCGGGAGATGATCCCGCAGACCAGAGCTCTGAGCCTGCTCACATCCAGCCCGCTGCTGACTTTTGCTGGCCCCATTTGTGAAAACAAAGGGCAGGATCCCAGCCCAGGACTGGGACCCACAGGAGCGAGTTCCAGAACTCCATTAACTCCGAGCCAGCTGTCCACAGACTTTGGCTGTATTAGGACAGCTGATCTCCCTTAATACATTTTAAATCACCCCTATAACTGCAGATAGGGCTTTTACCTCCTCAGCCCCACGTGCCTTTAACCCCTTTGCTGTTGGTGCTGTGTCCAGCCCTCAGGATTTCCAAAACACAGCGAGTTTCCCGGAGGGAGGCCGGGCCGGAGCTGTAGCCGGGCTGTCAGCGCTGTTTACTCCAGGGCTGTTATTTGTGGTTTCCCCTGGGCAGAGAGCTGGTTATCCCGTTTTTCCCCTGCATCTCTTCAGCTCTGTGTTTATATCTTTGTTCTTCAGGAGGAAGAAGAAAAGGAAGCAGCGTGGAAAGGACAGATACCACCCTGCACGCCGCTTCCGGAGACGAGCCGGCGGGAGGGGGTTCAGAGCCCTCTCAGGCAGCCACAGACAAAGCAAGAAGTTTTTACAAAACTATTGTATTCCCCTTGAGTTCTGCAAGCCGTGATGTGCTCACAGCACTACTTACAACAGCAGGGAAAAGACTTCAGCCCTGGGATGATGAAGACCACATTTCACTGCCCTGAAATCCAGCACGAAAGAAAGAAACCCAGAGCAGAAATTGCAGTCGAATCTCCCAGAGAGGCAGCAGCCGAGCCAGCCCCTTCCAGCAGAGCCCCAGGCCTGTTGCAGGGAGGTTTTATGCCCAGACAGGACTGACAGGGCAGGGAAAACCTGCCCTTGGCCAGGAGCAGGGACCCTAAAGGACAGGCATTGCCTCCCCAGGGCTTAATTCACACCCCCCACACCCTCTTTGGACCCAGCCAAGCAGAAAAAACAAAGTGCACACTGAAGACACTTATTGGAGCACTCGGCTCATCCACTGCTGGAAGACATCCCTAAATTAGCGCTGTGCATTAAAAACCCCTCCGTGCTGGGATCTGCAGCTGGTGGGAATGTTTTGCAGGTGGAGTTTTCCCTTTGCCAAGTGTGTGCGCTCTGTACATTTAACAAACAACCACTCCTGGGGAGAACACATCCATTAAGGAGGTAACTGTGGCATAAATTACAGCCAAAGCTGGAGGGAGGGGAAGATCATGCCCACGACCTGCTGCTTCCATGCTGCAAGGTAAATCTCAGCAGGGTCAGGAACAGCACAGGCACAAAGGCACCAGCCCAGGGCTGCCAGGAAAAGCCACATTTTCTGAGCTGGGTTTTTCCAGAGCAGACCCTCAGGTGCCAAGGCCTGACCAAGAACCTGAGCCCAGCTCACATCCCCCCTCTGAAGCAGCCAGGTCGCAGCAAGGTGCTGGGACTTGCAGTGGTTTTGATATTCAGACACCCCAAAATGGGTTGGAAAGGGGTGAACTGGAGATGCAGGAACAGCAGCTCGGCTGCAGCACCCTCTGGGCTCCCCAGGCCAGAGAAGCTCAGGTGGTGCTGCTTGGCACAGCCCCGTCCCCCCACTGCCCCTGACAGCCCCAGGGCTGCAGGGAGCCCCTCTCCTGGGGGGACAACACCCTCTCAGTCTGTCCAGCTGAGCCACTGTGCTGGCCCAGGGAAGATCCAGGGAAAATCCAGCTCCACTGCAGCTTTCTCCTGCTGTGCCCCCAGCCTCCCACCGGCACCCAGTCAGACATTCCAGAGGTATTCCTGGAAATCCCACCGGGAAAGGGGGATTCTAAAGAGCTCCCAAGTGTTTGTGAGGGCCAGGGGATGAGCAGGAGGGAAACCCTGGGGCTGCAAGGAGGCAGTGACTGAACACAGCACTCCAGGTCCTGTCCAACACCTCCTGCTCCTCTTCTGCAGCTCCTTCAGACGGAGATGAACCCCTCAAACCCCATCTTCTCCTCTCCTCCTTCTCCTCTCGGCTCCTCCCCCTTTCCTTGTCCTTGAAGCTCCATCCAAGAAGTCCATGAGGCCAGGACATCCAGAGCTCTCCAGAGCTGCCACGCTCCAACATCCCGTTGGAGCTCACGTCCCTCAGGGGCGGCTCCTGACGCAGCTGAGGCAGCAGAAAGCTGCTGGCACCATGGAAAACTCCTTCCAGCAGCTCCACAAAGCCCGAGGCAGCTCCTTTCCCTGACCCTCGGCGTGGTGGCTCTGCCCTCCTGCTGGCCTGTGTCGAGGTGGCAGATCCATCACTCCAGATCCTCCCAAGGACTCCGGTACCAGCTCCCAGGGGTTTCCAGTCTGGGCAGCAGGAGCAGGGGGCAGTGGGGCCCTGGCCCACAGACCCGGTGCAGGGTCACTCAGCCTGTGCCCACAGGGACATCCCAGAGTCTCATCAAGGCCAAAACAATGTTGGTTGAAGGTTTTCCAGCACTGCACTCTGCAGGGGACTTCCCCCCCCTTTCTTGGGGTTTGACAGTCAGCGTTTGCCCACACGTTGCCATCTTCCATTCCTCTCTGGGCCAGAGCACAAATGTGGCAGGGAAGGTTCTCTGACCCCACCTCTCACAGGAAAAATGGGAGCCAAAGACACCTGGAGCAGCTGAGAAAAAACCAGCGCCAGTTCCTGACCTCTCCTTATCGGATGCTCTTTATAAGAAGAACAAGCAACAAAAAAAAAAATGCTTTTAAGCAGAGGAAATCCCTTTCCTATTGAAGGGAAGAAAGTTATGGGACAAACTGACCTGAAATATAAAATATTCTCTTGGAATAGGAGATTTTTAGATGTTAAGAATAAATTCTTTACTCAGAGGATGGGGAGGCCCTGGCACAGGGTGCCCAGAGCAGCTGTGGCTGCCCCTGGATCCCTGGCAGTGTCCAAGGCCAAGCTGGATGTGGCTTGGAGCAACCTGGGACGATGGAAGGTGTCCCTGCCCATGGCAGGGGTGGCACTGGATGGGCTTTAAGGTCCCTCCCAACCAGGCAGAAAAGTCTTCTTGCCTGCATGAAAAATTCAGTTGCGGAAAGAAAAGGCCATTTTTGGTGGAAAAAATATCCCTGTCTGGAAATTTGGGATGGGATCTCCTTGAGAGCACTTGCTGGGCCCGGGCGCGTGCCCCGAGCCGGCCGCGGGGCCGCAGAGCCGGGGCTGGCACACGGCCCTGCCGACCCACAGCCCTGCGATTCAGAGCTGAATTCCTGAGATAAGTCCTTTCCAGGAATGTCTGACAGCGCAAACGAAGCAAAGATTGCAACATTTTTTCCATAGTTCTCGGCCTCTTGAAGAAAAAAACGCATTATCTAACAGCGAATGCAACAATCACAGCAACAACAGGCGGTTGTGCATGGACAAGGAGTGGGAATGTGCCCCCAGCTCCCGCCGGGATGGATCAGCCCTCGCACTGCCAAGAGGAGTTTGGGAGGTGGGAGCTCAGCCCATCGAGGCCAAGCCTGTACCCAGGGCCTGCTGATGTCCTGGGAATCCTCACCTAGGCAGGGCTGAGCTCATTCCTGGCGCTGCTTTGCTGCCCGGTCCATCCCCATGGGATGCTCTGTAGGGCGAGGAGCCCAGCCCAGGACCTGCCTTGGAGTGAACGAGAGCAAATCCCGCTGGCAGCTGGATTTAAGAGTTCAGCCTCTCGCTGGGCATCCACACAAAGGTCACCTGCGCAGAGGGTCCTGTGCGACAGGACAGGGCAGGCTCAGCTGGCACCAGGGAGGCATCGCAGCACCAGCACTCCCCGAAGGCCCCATCCGTGAGGAACACAGGTGACCCAGCACCATCTGATTCCCAAACTCCACTCACTGAGCCCCACTGCATTTTGGAAAGAGAAGAAGAAATAACCCCACCCCAGAGGCCACCGTGATGGCCAGAACAAAACCTGCCCCTGCGTAGAGACTGAAAATTCTGCCAAAATTCCCAGCGAGGATTCCTTGCTCCTTCCCCAGAGCACTGTGGCACTCCAGGATTAACCACTCAGTACCACCCCTGGCACAGGGAAATGAATTTTTCTGGCTGTGTGGAGCCCACTGCAGCACAGCCTCTGTTCTGGGAGCTGTCACCGAGGCTGCCTTGTGGTATTTGCATGGGACCATTCCTAATTTTGAAAATAAGCAAATGCCTAGGAAAGGGATGCGAGGATGAGGCAGGAGACAAGCGTGAGCCTCGAGGTGGCTCTGCCACAGCATCCTTGCACCGGGAGCTCACTACTGCCCCAAAGAGTGGCCAACAGCAGCCCCCTGCAGCGGTGCCAGGGCAGGGGGGGAGCAGGGCCCGCTGGAAATGTGGCGTTTTTGGTGTTCGTAGAAGCAGACCTGAAAAGCCTTACGTAAGCCCAGGAAACATCCTTTGATTTTGTGTTCCTACAGCCGTGGTGGGCTCTGGACCCTGCATCCAGGGTCCCACAAGAGGAAGACAGGTCCTCAGCAGCACCGCTCCCACACCCCTGCCACGGGGTGGGTGGGGCACAAGCTTTTGTCCAAGCAAAGCCCCTTCTGGTGCCAGAGCAGCGCCTTGGATGAGGGAGAGCTGTCAGGGAGCTGTTTAAGCCTTGAGCACGATGAACTTCCACTCAAAGAGCAGCTCACTGGGGCACTTTGTCCTGGAATCCCAGGATGGTTTGGGTTGGAAGGGACCTTAAAGATCATCCCACTCCACCCACCTGCCATGGGCAGGGGCCCCTTCCACCGAATCAGGGCTATCAGCCCCGCTCAGCTGCATTTTCAACAGGCTCTTCTTGACTGTGGTCCCCCTAATGAGGAAAACCAGCACTGGAGAGGCTCCAGCAGCTCTGGGAACAGGCACTGGACACTCCCACACGCTCAGGACCGTCGGACACCACCCAGCCAGTGTGGACGAGCCCCTCTCACACTGACAGCCCCGACAGAGCACCCTGTAAACATCCAGAAAAAGCGGTGCAGGTTTGAAAAGCAAAAGCTTTGGGGAGGCTTTAGAGCCCGCGGCTCTGGGACGGCGGGGGGCCGGCGCTGCCTTTCATCGCAAAGCGGAGGCTCAGCACTTTGGGAGCTCGCATGACTGGCCCCGAAGCGGGGCTGCCTACGCTGCAATAGCCGGCCCAGGCTGCTGCTGCTGAGGGACAAGGCTCCAGAAGGCTCCCGGGCCGGGAGGGGATCCAGCCGCTCCCCGGACACCACCAGGCGTCAGCAGAGACCGGCGCTGGGAGCGTCACTCCCGGCGGGGAAAGGCGAGCGGGTGGCTCCCGAGGCTGGGGGTTCTGATCGGAATCGCCAAAAGCCCTCGCACAGCCTCCCTTCCCTGAGGGACCCTCCGGGAGCATTCAGTGCTCTCGGTGTGACTGTCCCCCCTCCGGGGCCGCGTGGCACCGGTGGCTCCTGCCCAGGCCCGCGATTCCGGCACGGGGTGGCTGTCCCGGTGACAGCCGTGTGAGTCCCGGCTGGTGGCACTGCGGGGCACACCGGGGGAATCTGTTTCCACAGGAAAGTAAGAGCCAGGCTAACAAAACAAACGCCGGCCACAGCACCGCTGGCACCAGCTCTGCCTTCCAGGGAAACTGAGGCACGGGCTTGCCCCGCTCTCTGAGCACGGATTTTGTGTTCCTGTGCCACCGGTCACCCTGGAAACGGCGTGTCACGGTGTCTCAGCACGCCCCGCTCCCCTGCTGACCTCGGCAAACAGCTCAGGGGTGATGTCACCCCGTGTGACATCAGCCCTCCCCCCTCGGTCCCGCGGGGGCTGCTGAGCCCCCAGGCGCGCGGGTGCCGCGGGATGAGGGGCCCGAGCACCAGCACAGCCCCGCGCTGCTCCACAGCGAACCCCGGGGCTGTGCCCGAAAACGCAGCCTGTCCCAGCAGCAAAACGCAGGACAGATTCCTAGTTGGGGACAGGCGTCTTCTGGGGACAGAGCGTCCTCAGGGCCCCTGGGCATCTTTCAGACCCTTCACAAGCAGAGCGAGAGGGAGCTGTGCCCAAAAGAGCCCCTCAGCTCCCAGCAGGGTGACAGGCGCCCGGCGGCCCTGCCCCAAGGACCACCTCGTGTTTGTACATCCAGGTGGAAAAATGTGCTAAGAACAGGAGACCCCCCAAAACGGCTCGAGCCGTCACCTCCAGTGCAGCTGAGGGTGCCACCCTGCCCTGGGGCTGCCAGGAGCTGCCCGTCAGCCCGAGGGCAGCCGGGCAGAGCGGTGAGCAGCGGGTCTGGTTCTCCTGCTAAGCCCCATCACAGCCTCAGGGACCGGGAGGGGAGGGGGCAGCAGTCCCCCACTGCCGGGCCAGCCCCGTATCCCCACACCCGCACACAGCACAGCCGTGCTCCTCCAGCCGGGGACAGAGCAGAGGAGGCGAGGGGATGGGGCGGGAGGGAACAGCTCCGGGATGCAGGAAAATCCAAGAAGGAATCCCAAATAACCCGCCCAGGCAAATCCCCCTCGATCCCATCGGTCCGGGAGGAGAACGCGAGCGGCGGGCGGGAGCAGCCCTGGTCCCGGGGGCACTCACCGTTGGAGGAGGACGCCAGGCAGTGGAAGATGGTTCCGGAGGTGCAGTTCTGCCACAGGTCTGCCGTGTGCTCGCCGTTCACCAGCCATTGCTGCGGGACAGACACAGCCCGTGAGCGGGGCCGGGGGGAGCAGCCACAGGAGTGTCCCTGTCCCTGTCCGTGTCCCTGCCCGAGTCCCTGCCCGAGTCCCTGTCCCCGTCCCCCCCGGGCTGCGGCACCGAGCAGCCCCAGCCCCGCACGTCCCGGCCCGGCCGGGCGCTCCAGGGACGCACTTTTCCTTAGAGAGGGGTTTGGAAAGCAAATCCCGAGATTTGCTTTCGACTGCGCTCGCCCCAGCGGCACGAACACAGGAGCTCTTTATGCTCTTTAAACACGGAGCGAGTCCCGCGGGGCCGCGCTTCCCTCCCCTCGCCGGCCTCGCCCGCTGCCTGGCCGGGATATTTGAATGCTTCCACGTGATTCCTAACGGCTCGGAAGATTTTTGTAACGTTTTCCACTACTATTACCACAAAAAAAAAAAAAAAATTAAAAAAAGAAAAAAAGAAAAAGAAAAACCGGGAAAGAAGCCCCTGGTGAGGCAAGCTTGGAAGTCACCAGCTCCACAGAACAGCTGCCTCCAAGCCAACTCAAACCTCTCCCCGGGCAGCTGACGTGTTCACTCGGCTGCAGCCCCAGGACAGTGCTGGGAAGCCTCTGTGCTGCATCCAGCCCTCGGGCTTGCCACTGCTCACAAAGATCCGGCCTTGGAAGCTGGGTTAGGAAAAAGAGGCTGTGCCTTATTCCCAGCCCCAGAGGAGGAGAGCTGGGGAGCAGAACTGCCGTGCTGGGGGGTCACTGCCCAGCCAGTCCCGTTTCAGGGGCTTTGCTCAGACTGGCTCTTCTGGTCCTGAGCCTGAAGCCCAAGAGCAGGTGGAGCTCCTTATGAAAGGGGAGAGCAGCATCACCCCAAAGGAGGGGATTTTGGGTGCTCCGAGGCTGCTCCTTGGTGTGAACCAGCCTGGGAGCGTGAGGAGATGGTTTCCAACAGCCCTTGTGTCTCTGTACCAACGGGGGAGCCCTGAGCACCCGGCACAATCCCGAGCCACGTGTCCCACCAGCTTCACCTGACAGCAGCACAGACTCCCAAATTCCAAAATCCCACTGTTAGTGAGGCCAGCACCCAGCCAGTGAAGGCTCCCTGCTAAAGGCCAGGCTGTAAAATCAGCCACAAATAAAAATAACGCCTTCTGCCACGTCCGTGCCCCCTGGAGCCCCGGAGCGGGGAAAAGCCGTACTCACACTGACGATGGTGGAGACGAAGAGCAGCACCAGCACGGTGACGTGCAGCACAATGATCCCCAGCAGCAACAGCAGCATCTTGGCGGTGGTGAAGGGCAGAGCTGCAGCGGGACAGGGATGATGCTGAGTGTGTCTGTCTGGCTGTCCGTGCGTCTGTCCGGGGGCAGCTGGAACGCTCCGCTCCGCCCCGCCCGGCTCGGGGGATGCTGCTGGGGCAGTGCCCTGCGCCCGGGCTCTCCTCCTCGGGCCCCGCCGACAGAGAGGGGGCCGAGCCCTCCGCCCGCTCCCCGATATCCCCCGGGGGTCCCCCGAGCCTGTTCTCCCTCTCCCACCGAGGGGCCTCCTCTCAGTCCCCTCCCCGGGGACCTCCAAAGGGGGGCGGTTCCCCAAGGAGGCTCCCCCAGCCCCTCTCCCCGAGGGGTTCCGATCCCCTCTCCCAAGGGAATCTGTTCCTCGCCCCGGCCCCCGGCTCGATCCCGGCGCATCGCACCCGGCCCCACTCCGCAGGGAAAGGGGGAGGGGGTCCCTCGCCCACCCACCCATGGGAGCGGTGTGGGTGATTCTGCCGGCCGCCACCGCAGGGGGAATTTTCCCGGCCTCATCTGCCCTGGCGACCCCCGGGGACAGGGCAGGGGGCGGGGAGCGGGGGGGCGTCAGCCGCTGCCCCTTTCAGCCCAGCGGGCGACCTCGGCCTCTCTTCTCCGGGGGTGCCCTCAGCCCATCTCCCCTCGGCTCCCCCGGCAGAGGCTCTCCTGGACCCTCTCCCGAACCCTCTCCCGAGTTGGGGGGGACTTTCCCCAGCCCACCTCCCCCCTCGGGGAAGAGGGGAGGGGGCTGCCCTGACCCCTCTGCCCGGAGGGCGCTCAGGGCGGTGTGTCCGGCCCGTACTCACATCGCGGCGGAGCGGAGCGCGCTGGCGGTGGAGCGGGCGCGGAGCGGAGCGGGCGGCGGCGCTGTCAAGTTTCCCCTTTAACCGGGGCCACCGCCCCGTTTGCGTCTGCGGCTCGGGGAGGGCTCAGCCGCCGCCCACCGCCCTCCTATAAACGGGGCAGCGCCGGCCCGGCCCCGGCCCCGCCGCCTCCCCCCGGCCCGCGGCTCCGCCCGGCAGCGAGGAGATTTGAGGGGGGACAGGAGACGGCCACCCCCGTTCTCCTGAGCCCCCGCTGCCCAGGCAGCCCTGGAGGAGGGCGGGGGAGAGGTGGCCGTGCAGCCCCCCGTGGGTGGGGGTGTCCCGGAGCGCGGGCGCTGCAGCCCCGGCGTGTCCGAGCAGGACCGGCCGGTGTCCGGAGAGGACAGAGCTCCCCACATCGGGGGTCCTCTCACCCCGGCCCAGGGGGTTTCTGCAGCCCTGGACAGGATCCGAGACACAGGATTTGGGAAATGAGCATCTGGCTGAGCTGAAGGGATTCCAGCGCTTGGAGTCGATCTTTTTAGCACTTGAGAGCCAAATTGGGTGGAACTGAGCAACTTTTCACTAAATGGAGGGTGCAATTTTCCACAGCTCGGGAGGACACTCAGAGGGTTAGGGCTGTTCTGCTGGAGAAGGCTCTGGGGAGAGCTTAGAGCCCTTCCAGTGCCTAAAGGGGCTCCAGGAGAGCTGGAGAGGGACTTGGGACAAGTCTGGATTGACAGGACACAGGGAGTGGCTTCCCAGTGCCAGAGGGCAGGAATCCTTCCCTGGGAGGGTGGGGAGGCCCTGGCACAGGTGCCCAGAGCAGCTGTGGCTGCCCCTGGATCCCTGGCAGTGTCCAAAGCCAGGCTGGACGGGGCTTGGAGCAGCCTGGGACAGTGGGAGGTGTCCCTGCCCCGGGCAGGGGTGGCACTGGATGGGCTTTTTATGGTCCTTTCCAACCCAAACCATTGTGGCATCCCCTGACTCAGGTGCTCGGGAAGGAAGGGGTGGCTGCGCTGCCGCCCTCGCTCATTCCTCAAGCACAGCCAGTCTGTTCAAACAACCCCCCCCACACAGAGTCCATCCCCAGCCCCCAAATCATCCCGCCAG
>VWZW01005073.1:0-47930 GCA_013397115.1 Edolisoma coerulescens | reverse complement strand
ACACTGCTGGGAGTGCTGAGCACTAACACCAATCCCCATCACCTCCCCTCCCCACGCACCAGCTCCAGACTCGTCCCGCACTGCTGCACGAACGAGGGAATTCGGCATCCAGCCACCGGGACTGCAAATCTTGGGAGAAAAGAGGTCGGGAAGCGTGCTTGGCTCCTCTCTGCTGGCAAGCAGAGGCGTGTTCCTGCAGCACGGGCTCCTCGCACTCACGTAAGGGGTCCCGGCACAGACATCGGCCGGAGAGTGGGAGTGGAGCTGAGAGCAGCCGGGGGGGTCGGGGGAGAAAGGCCAGCGGCTGAAACGGGATTCCAAAGGATGCAATTTCCCTTCCCCTCCAAAAAATCCCGCCGATTCCTCTGCTGCTACCGTCCCTCCGCACCCTGTGGCGCCCGTCAGTGCCAGCACTGCAAACCCCGGAGGGCTGAGACATCTGCGCCCCCATCGGAACATTCCTGGCTAATGAGGCTGATTGGGGCTGTCCTGCCGCAGGGGCCGGGGGCCTGAAGGAGCCCCCACGCCCGGGGCTGACAGAGAAAGGTCTTGTCCCCAAGGGCTGTGATCCAGGGTCTGGTAGAGAGCATTCCCTGGTTTGGGTTTGCAGGTCTGAGATCTCGGCTGCTGTTCCTGGATAAAATATCCAGCCTGGAGCAGAGCGAGATGCACGGGGGGGGAAGGCACCGGGACGTGTGGGGGTCACAGACAGCTCCCGAGCCCCTCCGGGAGGGTGGGACAGCAAAACCGCCCCAGCTGCGGTGCTGAAAAAGGTGCCAAAAGCAGCTTTTTAAGCACGGGAGAAATATCAGAAACTCAAAAGGAGGGAAAAGAGCGGTCTGTGGGTAACAAAGCCCGTTTGGCTGAGAGCCGTGGATTGGAAACGGTGCGGAAAGCCCAGAGAGAAGAGCGCAGCACCGCCGGGATCCTTGGACACCCCTCTGGGAAAGGTGACAGAGCTCCGGTGCCGGCGCTGGGGCAAAGCTCCTCTCGGCGCCTTCCGCCAGCCGGAGATGCCGGAGGGAGCCTGGCCAGGGAGGCGAGGATGGTCACAGCAGAGCCCCGGGGTTCTGCCGGAGACGCCGTCACTGCCCAGCACGGGCTGAGGCGCTCCCGGCGCTGCCCCCGCTCCGGCTCGGGGTGAGGGGCGCTGGCAGTGCCGCCCCCGCCCGAATCAAAGCAGGCGCCACAACAAATTGGAAAAATGTTCTGTGTACAAACAAGATTCGCCAGAGGCTGTGCTGGCAATACTGGAAGATTGACGAGTTGTAGAAACCCTGGGTAAAGAAGTGGATTTCTCACTTTGAATCTGATCCATGGGGCTACTTAGAATATGATGCCTCCGCTTGAAATTCTAGAATAAAATGATGAGAATCCAAGAGGGAAAGTGGATTACTTTACGGGGCTCAGGTGCTAATCTGGCGAGGCAGGGATGGACTGAAAGAGATCTCAGGGTCATTTAACTGTGTGGCATCAATGAACCAGCACATCAGGGCTCTGCTCATCCCTTCCCTCGGGCCAGGTGAACGAAACCCCTCTTAAACCTTTTCCAACTACACAAAAAGACATTTCCTTTCCATGTCTTTGTGAGGATGAACATTTTTAACCCCACGTTTTGCTCTCTCATCAACAATTTTAGGGACTCGCTTCCTGTTCCCTACCCTGGCGATCGAGACCATTGGCGAGGAGGGTTTGAAATGCAAAGGGCAGGGGCCGAAATCTGCGCTGCCATCAGCAAACCCCTCCTGCCGCTCACTGGGGGCTGGGAAGGGAACTGGGCGGGGAAAATCCTGTTTTCAAACAACTGTGCCACTAGGAAAAGGAGGAGAGCGGGATGCGGTTTGGCTGCACTTTGTGGAGGATCCATAGTGCTCCCTCAAGGAACACACATGCAGATATACAGATATCTATATCTATGTGTGTAGATATATATATATATAAATATATAAATACATTTACACTGCTGGAAGGGGTATCAGAAAAAATATTTCAACCAGAAAAAAACAGGAGACTTTATATTCAGCAAACTTCAGTAAAAAAAAGTCTAATGTATCTTGGAGGCATTGACTTATTTTTCCCCATTTGTTTTCTACCACTGCAAGAAGAATTTATAAAACACTTTAGTCCTGTCTGCATTCGTGCCCCCAAACCAACTTTTTACTTTCCACTCCAAGCCAGTTGTCAGCACTGATAGAGCCAGGCTGAAATCACTGGAGAAAATCCCACTGACTTCAGGGAAAACAAAATTTACCCACTGACCCCAAAACCCTCAAAAAAATCACCTGATCTTCCCAGCTGGGACTCTGAACAGCCTCAGACCCTTTCTGAGCGGCTGGTTCGTGCTCATCTCCTGCCAGCACGGAACAGACCCTACAGAGGCACAGCTCTGAACCAGCTTTCAGCCACATTTTTGCCCAAACTATTGGGTTTTACACTTCTGGCTCCAGCAGGGCCAGGTCGGGCCCCTTTTTCAGTCCCCCCCGGGTCCCCAAGCGGCCGCTGCTGCTCGGAGCGCGCGGATGCTCCGTGCCCCGCCGATCCCTGCTGAGGGACACAGCACGGGCTCCACGAGCAACTGGAACAAGAGCATGTGAAACAAATCCGTTGGGGGATATTAAATCCAAGGACAGCCCTGTCAGCTCAGGAAGTCCTTGGGATACTAATTGCTGGAAGCTGGGAAAGTGGACTGGGAGAATCTCACAGAGTTCCTGCCGCCTTCTGGTGCTTTCATCTCAGCATCTCCCGTTGGCCCTGGCAGAGGCTGCCCCAGAGGCTGCACTTTGCTCTGAGCCAGCACAAGCATTTCTGTGATCCTACACTGCCCACATTTTCCTTTAGCATTTTGCTAAAGTTTTCTCCCTTTTTTTCCATAATAGCAATGAGTTTAGGGGTTGTTTTTTTTTCTGACTGCTGATGCTGTTTGGGGAATTCTCTCTCCCTTGAGCACGATAATCTGCACTAGTTATGCAATGCATTGCTAACATGGGTTTTGGCAAGCTTTGATTTCACCCAAATTCGTATCAGAGCCTTCCAGGACATTCAGTGACTTTTGTTTTCTTAAACAACAGAACCTCCTTTCTGAGAAGTTTCTTGCTAGCCCTGCTTGGGGTGTTCACCTGGATCCTGGACTGACACGAAGCAACGGCGTCCTGGGTTTATTAATTTACTGTCTTTCCTCCAGTCAGTAAACGATTAATTTACACTGCAGGAGTGATGCAGAAGGGATGATGCAAAAGGGTGGGAAGATGGCTGTAAGATGCAAAGGAATTTCCACCAAGGAACTTTCTCAGCAACTTGGCTGACAGAGGCAGCAATAAACCAGCAGTAAATAGCAATAAAAGCAGACACACCATTCCTCAGAGTGGAGAAAGGAGACATCCCATCCGTGCAGAAAGGTGGATGATGGGCCTGGGCTGTGATTTAGAAGTGATCTCTGAAAGGAAATCATTTAATGGCACGGCAGCAAAGGCATCCCAGCCATCAGCAGGAGGAGGCAGGGCTGTTGTTTCGTCTCCTGGAAGGCATCAAAGGCTGCTCAAATCCCAAACCCAGCCCTGTGGGGATTAAATGGAGCAGCTTCACTCAGCAGCAGCTCTGTCATGGAAAGCAAATCCATCCCTGTGCGGGAGACCCAGCCATGAGCCCCGTGTTCACTGGAATTGCACCCAAACCCTGTACCTGGAGACCCATGGCCCAGGAGTCTGTGCAGGGCAGTTCCCCTCGGGGAACCAAGGGACTCACACTGAAGCACACGGGGGATGCCCCGATCAAAGTGTCTGGGGCAGTGGGGGATATCAGCTGCCAAAAGTAACATCAGTACTGTCAACTTATGGAAAACTGGCGTGGAGAGAACGAAACCCCAGAGGGAGCTGGGAATTCTCTAACGTCTGGGAAATTGCTGCAGGAAAGTGGAAAGTATTTGTGAAAGAAATTAGAGGAGCTGAAACCGAAATTCCTCTGGTCATGGCTCAAACAGAGGAGAGAAACTCTCTGGCAGTGTTGTGGAGAGGAGCATCGAGAGAGGACAGCGAGAGAAAATGGAGCTGGGTGACTGCAGCACCACGTAAATGCTGGCAGCCAGGAGAGAGCCCTAAAGGAGCTGGGCCAGTGGAAGAGATCAGTGTTCGGGGAGCTCTGAAAGCAAAACTGGAGAAAAGCGGAGACTGATCCTGGTGTGCCCTCATAAAACAGAGCCCAGATATTTCTGACATGACTCAAAACCGAAGGTGGAAGTGAAACGAAGGCGAAGCTGTCGCTGGTGCCAGGACTTGGCTCTGGGTGCTCAAAGGCCGGAGCCTTTCAGGAAGGGGCTGTGGGTGCCTCTGCTGCCCCACGCTCAGCGGGGCACAAACCCCTGGGGCCCGAAAGCCTGAAAACATCTGGAGTGGGGCCGCAGACGAGCGGAGCAGCCAAAATCCCCAGGGGCCAGGAGAGGCTTCGGGCAGAGAACAGCCCAGGGCAGCCCGAGGGGGCCCTTCGGGGGGCAGGGAGGGGGAGAAAGGGAAGGTGTGATCAGCTGGGCACCTTTTCCTGCTCGCCGTTGTCCCTTCCTTTGGAAAGGGTGGCTGCTGTCTCTGACGGACTCCGGCCCCAAGACACACACAAAGCAGAGGAAATCTATTTTTAGTCTTGACAGAAGTGCTAGTAAAGAAAAAAAAAAGGTTAGAAAGACAATTGCTTCCTGTTTAGGGCTGGTGCTGGGAGGGAGATCCTGCTGAGACGCTGAGGAGGGTGGGGAGGGCAGAGGGGTCTGTGGGATGAGAGGTCAGCTGGGGACAGGGGACAAGGAAAGGCACTCCCAGCTCCTGTGAGCCCCCACGCTGGGCTGGTGGTCCCTGCCCTGGATCCCCGAGGGAGGGGGAGGGACTCGAGCTTCTGCTCCTTTGGGATTCCTGGTGCCCACCCGCTTTAGGCTGAGGTTAAAAGACTCAAGGGACACGTTGAGTCTAAGGAGAAAAACTGCAAAGTGACTTTCACACTCAGCCTCAGACTGGCTGAAGACTTACTCCTCTGAAAATTCCAATACTTGGTAAAATCAGTCAAATTTACAGCAAGAGAAGGTTCCGTGGCCAGAGGGGCTTAAACACCGATTAATCTCTTTATCTTCAAAGTGCTTTGGTGCTCCCACCAACAAACCACACGTGAGAGGTTAAATTAGGAACCCAAAATTAAACCCACAGCATTTTCTTCAATGAACTTTCTTCGAGTGGAATCTACTTCCTCTTTTTAAGACCCCAGCACTGACAAATTTTGATGGCATTTAACATTTTTCACAAGTAAGACAATTATCATTAGAAATCAGCTTAAAATGCACATTTTTCTATTTTAGGAACAGCACAAACTGCAACTCTTTCCGGGACAGCTTGTGTTTCTTCTGCTGCACCATTAAAAATCCATCACGGATGTCAGCAGCTCATTTTTCTGACAAGTGGCTTTACTTCCCCTTGTGCCTTTTCCACATCACACACGCTCAAAAGGAGGAAGATGCGACAGTTTTTCTCCTGAAAACACAGACTGGAAGGGCAGGGATGGGTCCCCGTGGGTGGGTTTGGTGACATACAGGATATTTGCAGCTCCTTCCTGGCACACGGTGAAAGAGAAAATACAAAGGAAAAAAATTATCCTGGTAACCCAACAAACAAAACCCTCCTCTAATTTCTGCCCGGAGTTTACACCAGGAAATGAAATCCGAACGCGTTTGTGAAACTGCAACAATGTATTGGCAAAGAAGCCGAGGAGAAGCGGGAGCGAGCCCGGCGGCGCTGCTCAGGTGAGCCCTGCCGAGACGTAGCCCAGGATCTGCACCGTGCTGGGGTAGCTCCTGCGCATCCCCATGCAGCGCTCCTGGTCGATGAACAGGGAGTTGTTCTTGACCACCAGGTCGTGCTCCAGGACCCCCTTGGAGCGCACCAGCATCTGCAGCATGTCCTCGGAGGCCCGCAGGCACTGGTGCAGGATCCGCAGCGTCTCGTTGATCTCGTTGACCTCTTGGACGAGGCTGGAAAACAGCGGGGCCCCGTTAGAGCCCCACTGCGGGGTGGTGTGCAGCCAGATGGGCCCTCTGGGCACAGGATTCCCCCCATCAGCACAGCCAGGCTGATTCCAATGCCCCATTCCTGGTACGGGACAATCAAGGGCAGAGCTCCTCCCGACCTCTGTGGGGAGGAACGGAGAAGTTTGTTCCGAAGCTCTGGATATGTTCAGCCACGTCTGCCAGAGCAGCTCGTGCCACCAGAACGGGGATGAGCAGCTGTGGTTTCCCGTTTCTGTTTGGGTTTGTGGCTTTGTTGGTTCACCCTCCTGGGTTTCCCCGTGCAGGGGTCCTGCACAGGATGCACATGCAGCAAGTAAGGGGCTTATCCTTCAAAACCGAGCACATCCAGCTGCCTGGATGAGGCAGGGGAGAAGATGAGGTTTACCCAAGTGGGAAAATTCCAGCCCCCCGTGGGGTGGGATCAGGCTGGACCCGGCCATGGTGTCCAGCCTCCGTCACGGGTGCGGAGCTCTCCCAGCACCCGGAGGCTGGGACACCTGTTCAGTGCTTTAGATTCTACCGGGGCACTCATGGAAGGAATATTTAGGGGAAAAAAGCAATTTTGTCGTGCACAGACGCTCCTGAGTGACTCCCCGAGCCCTGGCAGTCCTGCAGCCCGGCTGTACCAGATCTGGGCAGCGTCCCGGCACAGCTCCACGTTGGGTCTCCTCGTGCGCTCATCCAGCCGAGTCTGAGCCACCTTTAACTGAACCTCTTTGTCCCTTATGGTCTTCTGGATGACTTGGATCTTCGTCTCGATCTGGAAGATTTCCTGCCGTGTCTGGGGTGAAACAGAAACACAGGTATGGATGAAAAAATATCTTCTCAAGTGATCCCATCATTCCCTTTTCTGTTTGTGCAGGAAAACCCCAAGGTCAATAAACAGCCCCTGGGCTCAGGCCACCGTTGCTCTGACACATCAAGGCACAGATCCAACAGAGCTTTCAGGGAAAATCTCTTTGCTCTTGCTGTCACATCAGAGGAGATTTAGGAGCAGAGGAGGTTTAGGAGCAGGGATGGATCTATTGAATTACCAGCTTCCCAAAAGTGCTGCTTGCAAGAGCTGATCATCCATCAGCTAATACAGGGCAAGGTTTCAATGGCTCCTCCTTTAAGGATGTGGCATCAGCCCCAGTGCTGCAAACTTAACCAGCCTGAGCCTTTCCAGGGAGCTTCCCGTGAGTCCCGCTGGTCGGAGCCAGGTCCCGTCACCGATCTGGCAGAGCGGGGCAGGGAGCCCCCGGATAACGGAGCATCCCTGGGGAGGAAGGGGCAGCGGCAGGGCGGGGTCGGGTACCTTGGCCAGGTGTGTCTGGATCTTGCTCTTGGCGTTGGCGGTCTCGGTGATGCGGCTGCTGAAGGCGTCGTTGACCTTGCAGAACTGGCGCCACATCTCGTCGGCCGTGCCCATCAGGAGGCTCTCGGTGCTCGCGCGCAGCTTGGCCGAGGCGGCGCGCGCGCTCTGCGAGCGGAAGATGTTGTTGTCCGTGAACCTGGCCCACGTCTCCGGCACCGAGACCCTGCGGGGGAGAGGACAGGCCCTTGGCAAACCTGCGCTGCTGAGCCTGGGTGGAGACTGATGCACATCAAATCTGTGCTCCTAATTAAATTACGTGGAAGTGAAACAGCTGGACCCCGTCTGTTTGATGGTATTTATCAAATGAGGGCATGTTCACCAAGGCAGCTTGGGAAAACTCCGACAAACAAAAGATTCTCCCATAAAAACCAGAGATTCCAGTCAGAGCTCCTATTTACACCTTTGAGGCACGAAGTGCCAAGGAGTTCCCAGCCTCAAGAGGACACGCAGGTCACAATTCAGTCAATTCCTTTTGCTCACAGCCCATCTCAGTCTCCCACTAAACCGAACGAGCTTTAGATCCCACTCCATTCCCTGTCTGTGCATTCGGGATGAAGTTCCTGCCTGTGCAGTAGTCCAGAACAAGGTCAACAAAAGACTTAAATACCACATAAGCTCCATTTAAAACCTGCTGATTCTCGGCACATTTTACCCCCCTCTGAATTTGAGCCTCAATCCTTTGCAATCCATTTGCCTGTCTAAATATGTCTGAGCTCTACTGTGAATAATTATTCAAACTATTAGAAAAATTGTATCAATCTGTGTCTCTCCATAAACACCATGGGTGTGTGTGAGCAGATTTATTCTCTCAGCCCTTTGCCACTTAGGGCATCTCTCTGTGAGTGCTGGGTTAGGTCACTGTTCATTTACTGCACAGCTAAAGCCGAATTCCTGGCACCCAAAAGCAGCTGAATCCTGTCCCAGCACCACGCTCCCATTTCTTTATTTTCTGGGTCATTTCGGCTCCCTGTCAGGCCCTCTCCATGCAGGGGTGAGCCCCCAGACTTTCCATCAGTGAGGAGCACTCAGGCAAGCACTGACACATCTTTGAAAAAATGCACGAACTTAATGAGCTGTGCAGAGGTGCTGGGCTGAATTCGTTTGCAGGCTGAGCTCTGAGCCCTGATCTAATGTTTAATTAGCTCGGGCTCGCTTTCACCCACCAGGTGTTCGGCATCCAGATGAAAGCAGAGCGTTCTTCTCCCCCAGGAGAGACCAGAGAGAAAGGACCCCTGGAGGTGGGTGTCTCCAGGAGGGCTGGACGTGCTTTCAGAGAGGGCCGGGCAATCCCAGGTCCCTGCCCGGGACAGGCTCTGTGCCCGCCAGGGCCCCCAGCACTCACGTGGCATCGACCCTCTCCACGCCTTTGGAGTAGTGGATGCCTCTGGAGGTGTTCTTCAGCTGGTAGCACTTGCTGTCGATGTGGTGGCCCATCTGCTTGTCAGCCAGGTCCTTCTCCAGCTCCTGCCGGGCCTCCTTGTTGCACCTGCAACACACAAAGGGCGGGCCTTGGTGGGGATGGAGGCGTGGGATGGTTTTCTGCCCATCCCGCTCCCCTGCAGCTCCCGGGGCGTCCCTGCCTGCCTCCCGTGGGGCTTCAGCCCGCAGGGAGCGGGGGCAGCAGGGACCTGCTGGGGCCCAGCACTGCTGCACCTCGGCCCTGCAGCCCAGAGCCCTCCTTACACGAGCTGGCAGTTCACCGTGCCCAGGCACTGCTGCAGCCTCTCCCGGCAGGACCGGATGGTCTTCATCTCCTGGGCAAGGCAGAACAGAGCCCGTCAGCCTCGCTGCCCGGGCACCCCGGGCACTCCTCCCCTTGCCCAGCCAGGGCTGCCTTGTCCCCCCAGCACAGAGGGGCTGCAGGAAGGGCCCCCAGCCCCAGGGCACCCACCTGTGCAGCTGAGCGAGCCACGGCCAGGGGCCAGGAGGGGCCAGGAGGGGGCTGTGGCCACAGCCAGGGACAGGGAGGGGACAGGAGGGGGCTGTGTCCACTGCCAGGGACAGGGAGGGGACAGGAGGGGGCTGTGGCCATGGCCAGGGCCTCTGAAATCACTTTCAGGGGGGTTCCCAAGTTTTTCATCTTGACATCAATGGCCAGGGCTGCTTGGTTCCATCACAGGGGGACAGGGCTGGATCCTGGCCCGATGTGAACAGGCACAGCAGTGCCACACATCCCCATCCCCAGTCCCAGGGCATTTTCCTCCCCACAAGAAATCCCATCCATATGGGACAGGAGGACTTTGGTGTAAATCCCCGGTCAGTTCCAGGCAGGGTGCAGCTCCCCTGGAGGAAGCTCCTGCTGCTCTCGGCTCCCTTGACCCCAGCACAAGCCTATTGGCCCCGTGGAGGTTTCCAGAGGCAGGTGATCAGTGCTCCAAACCCAGGGATTTTCAATCCCTCCTGTCTGCAGCAGGAGCCAGCTGAAAGCACAGCCTAAATGCATCCCAAACACTTAAAAACCCAAATGGCATTATGGAGATACCAGCTCTGATAATGTTCCTAAACCCTCATGACTTTTAAACTAATAATTTAATTTCTCAAGGCCTGACTCATAACAAAAAATCTTCTAAGAGAGCAGTGGCTTCACAGGCCCAGGGGCTGCAATTTCCTTCCCAGTTTTGTGAGGCTTCTGCAGTAATTCTATTTCACTGTACCCTGCATTAGGATCCCACTTCCTGTGCCAGCTCTCCTCATGTTTGCTTTTAATGCATGATTTAAAGCAGCCTGGATAAAGGCAGGCAGGAGTGCAGGTTCTTGTGATTTCTATCAAATCCATTGCCTGAGCACACAGAGCAGCAGTCCTGCTGCAGCCACACTGCCCTGAGCAAAGCAGAGCTGGGGGCAGTGGAATTAATATCTTTTATTGGTGCAGCCAGTGCAGCCGGGGAAGGCAGACAGGCTGTCGGGCACACCCTGCCCTCTCCATCTCTGTGTGTGTGTGTGTAATACACAGAACGTGCTGCAGATAGAGACAGATCAGATAAACACAGGCAGGCAGGACTCTGAAAGGCAGGACCATCTCACAGACCCCTCGAAGAGGGACAGAGGACCCTGATTTGCCACACAAACCTGGCTGGTTTCCAGCTCTTCCTTCCTCTCCCGTGGACACGCTGCTGGGTGGGAGCACCAGCAGGTTTGGAGAGTTTAGAAGAATTTAGCACCTCACCAGCGCTGAAAAGCCAGTGAGGGAACAGGGCTGCCAGACTTGTTTAGGGGAGCTCAGGTAAAAATAACTTTGGCACGTGACGTGTGCTGTCACACGTACCGTGATGAGCTGCTTCTCCACATCGTCGTTGACCAGGTCGATGCCCATCCTCTTCTCCCGGTTGAGCAAACACTTGTGAGCGACCTGGTGGGGACATGTCGTGACATCAGTGCTGCAGGGGCAGGGCTCCCTGCAGGGACAGTGCCCGTGTCAGGGAATGCAGGAAAACAAAACAGAGGTGGGCACAGGGGTGGCAGCCTGGCAGGAGCTGCCAACAGCAGCCGGGTGCAGCACCAGCACGGCATCAGCGGGAGGGAGCCCGCGTGGCCCTGGGCCACCACGGCTGAGTGCAGGGACCCACGTCAGGCTGGTGTTGACCTCCCCAGAGCCTCGTAGTGAGACGTGGGCTTTTGTGTCCCAAACTGGGCTTTTGGACAGAGAAATATTTGGTTAAACAAACGCTGCAGTGATGTGCTCAGCATGTGCTGGAGGGGCACGCAGCAGATGCAGAGGATTTGTTTATCACTGACTCAACTAATGGGCTCCTCAGGAAAACGTTCCAGTGCTACAGAGCCGGGATGAACTTTATGGGAGGTTTGAGTGGCTGCAGATGTTTGGGCTGGGGGCTGCAGGGTCCCTACCTGGAAGGGGCCCTCGGTGTCGGCCAAGGCTCTCTCCAGCCGTTTCTGCATGTCCGTCAGGGAATTGGTCTCCCTGATCACGGCATCCAGCTCGATGCAGAGCTCGGATTTCCAGTACTCTATGTCATTGACGCGCTCTCCCAGGTTCTTGGTGCTCTCCCCTTGGGTCCTCTTGGCCTGCTGGTACACGTCCTTGATGGTGCGGGTCAGGTCGGCGCGCAGGCGCTCGGCCTTGCGCCGCGCGGTCTCCGACTCCTTGTAGTTGGTCATGTTGGACCTGTGCCAGTCATCCAGCGAGTGCCGCCTGAAGACGCCGTTGGGTCTCTCGGAAATGAAAGGAACTATCCTGGTGGGGGGAAGCCCCGGGAAGCTCTCGGTGAGGGGAGACAAGGTGGGGTTGAGGGCGGCTGCTTTGTAGTAGGAGTCGGGCATCCATGGCATGCTGAAGCTCTCGGGGTGATAGGGAATGCGGTTCTTGTAGCTGGCTGTCACAGTGCTGGTGGCCGGCAGGACCTTGGGAGGGGGTGGCCGTGGCTGGTTAAACTTGGCTTTTAAGGGATAGCCGTAGAGTTCCATCCCGGAATGCTGCTGGTGCAGGTCCTACACGAAGGAGGCAAACCTCGCTCAGAGAGTTCCCGTCCTTGTGGCACCTCTTACAGCAACACCCAGCTTGTGACGGGACCAGCCCTGCCCGGGGCACCCACACAGCCCCTAAATCTCCTGAATGTAAATCCCCTCCCACAGGATCCCAGGCATTTGGACAGGGTGGGATTTGATACCAACTTTGCTCTTGGTATCTTGTGTCAGGTCTTTAAATGAGGAGAGAAACAAATCATGGCTGCTGAAGAGGACGACAGATCTTATACCTTCGTTTTCCTTATCCCTTAATTCCTTATTTCCTATTATTCCTTCATTTTCCCTGTCAATCCAATGACCTCCCCTGTGAGGGTGGGCAGGCCCTGGCACAGGGTGCCCAGAGCAGCTGTGGCTGCCCCTGGATCCCTGGCAGTGCCCAAGGCCAGGCTGGACATTGGGGCTTGGAGCAGCCTGGGACAGTGGGAGGTGTCCCTGCCCATGGCAGGGGTGGTCCCTGCCAACCCAGGCCAGTGAGTCTCATCCCAGGGTCCAGCCCAGCCAAAGCCTTTGGGGTGGGCAGTGGGACACTCCCAACCTCAAATCCAGCACGGAAGCTTTCACAGGTGGGACTGGCTCAGGTTGGCAGAACCGAGGATGAGACGTCTCCAGTGAACCCCCGCGAGCGCTGCTCCCACAGAGCCGCCACTGCAGCCGCCTGTCCCTGCTGGGGACCGGCCACTGCCCTTCCCTGCCCCCATGCCACTGAGGGACACCCAGGGAACAGCGTCCGGAGAGTGGGAGATGCTTTCCCTGGCTCCCACCCCTGCAAATAAACCCTTCCCCGTGAGACACTGGCAGACAAGTGTTTGAGAGAGGAAAAGCCTTGGGAATGGACTGGGTTACTTTTCCACGCATTTCCAGCTGCAATGAATGCCCTGGGGTGAGCCATGCCAGGATGAGTTTCCACCGCCCTGGACAGGGGCACACCCCGGGAGCTGCTGACGGCCCAGGCTGTCTGGGGACAGAGGAGGGTTTGGGGCTGAGGATGGTACCCGCTGTGCTGGTCTTCCCCCCGTGGGGCACAGCCCCCCCGGCTGCGAGCGTAGGGTGAGCTCAGGGCTGGGGGCGCCTGGGGGTGCTGCTGCTCATCACTGGGTGCTGTGGTGGTGCTGGCACTGCCCGGCCCCGGCTGGCACCACCGGCACAGGGCCCCGTCGCTATGGACGGGGGGTTCCGTGGCCAGTGACCGCGTTCTGGGGGTTCTGTGACAGTGCCCGGGCTCTGTGACCCGCCCTGGCCATTGACCCGCCCTGCAATGGCCACAGCAACGGCTGTTGGGCAACACAGGGTGCTGGGTGGGCAACCTGGGGCCAGCAGACACCTCCCACGGCCCAGGCGTTCCTGCCCTGAACCTCCTGCCCTGCTGGGCAGCTTTGTGCAGCCCCTGGGCCACCAGGGGCAGCTGTTGTGTGGCTGCATAACACTCGTGGCCACCTGATGTAGGTGCAGGTTGACCAGCAAGGAGCAGGATCCTTATGGGTCCCTTCCAGCCTGGGATATTTTATGGTCCTGTGAACTCAGTGGACAGCCCAGTGCCCCCCTGGGTGACCCAGTGTCCTCACTGGAGCTCCTGGGCCAGCCAGAGCCTCGCTGGGTGGGTGGGTGCCCCAGGGTGGGGGTGCTGGCACCCCAGTGAGACGTCCCCAGGAGCCCCTCCCAGCACCAGGGGGACAAGCAGCCGTCACCCAGTGACACTGGGAATACTGGGAATGCTTTCCTGGTTACCTCTGGCTCCAGCCTGGGAACGGGCAGGCGGGAGGAGCTGGGGAGGGATGTTGGGGGTGAGCCCAGCTCATCCAAGGGGTCTCTCCCCAGCTTTTGGGAACACATCCAGCTCTGCTGTGGCAGCTTCCAGGTCTCGCTTTATCCAGAGGAATATTTTCACTTCCCTCATTTCCCAGCTGTGTCCACAGCTCATGGAGTACCCAGGCTGGTGTTTCTGCCCTCTCACAGCCTCAGTTTCTCCTGATTCTCCCAACTCCTGCAGCTGCAGACTGGGACTGCACTGAGGGGTTTCCCAGGTCCTGGTGATGCAGTGACCCCCTGGCCACCCCTCCTGGGCTGGGCTCCTGGGGCAGCTCTGCCAAGGAGGGACAGAAAACAGAACCCAAAGTGCTTCGTGGACACAGAGTGCAGCACATCTTCCTTCCACACGTCCTGCTTCAGCCGGGGGAGGAACCAGCTTCATCCACCTGAAACAAAACATTTCAGCACCTAAGTTGGATTTCCTACAGCTAATCCAGATAAGTAATTGCAGCTGAGACCAGCCAAGCTCTGTCCCCCAGCAGGACACCTGCCCGCCCTGGGACCAGCCGCGCTCTCCGCTCCCGGCACGCCCCAGCCCCAGCTCGGCTCTCACGCCCTGCCCGTGGCTAATCCTGCCCAGATGAATCCTGCCTGGCGAGGGACACCACTGGTGCGGGAGGCACCCACAGGGTTTTTGAAGTATTTGCAAAACCAGGCAATGATAATTCAATAACGCTGGAAATGGCCCATGGGTGCTCTGTGAAGCCCAGGCAGGACCTTCCGGGGCAGTGCCACAAGCAGAGGGACAGTGGGGACATCAAAGTGGGCCAGGCTTTGGTCCCACCAGAATCACAGAATATCCTGAGCTGGAAGGGACCCACAGGGATCCCCCAGTCCCACCCCTGGCCCTGCCCAGGCCCCCCAACACCCCCACCCTGGGCATCCCTGGCAGCGCTGTCCAAACGCTCCTGGAGCTCTGGCAGCCTCGGGGCCGTGCCCATTCCCTGGGGAGCCTGGGCAGTGCCCAGCACCCTCTGCGGGGAGAACCTTTCCCTAAAATCCAACCTAGATCTCCTCTCACACATCCTAAAAGCTGCAAAGATGAGGAGGAGAACTGGCACAGGTAAAACAGTCAAATACCACAAGTGACTCTCAAGTAGCTGCCAAGTGCACACAGTCTGTGACCCCAAAATCCCAGATCTCTGAGCACCCCAGCGAATTAAAGAGGCTCTTGACACCACCACCATTTATTCGAGTAATTAAATCTGGTTCCTTAATTCTGACTACAACTCCAACAGCTGCAACATCACTAAAATTACAAACTGTCCCCACCCAGTTGTGCTGGGGCACATCCAGTTTGGGTGGACACGTGAGGACACAGCTTGTGCTGAAGCCTCAACCAGTTTAGCTCAGAATAAAAGAACAAACCCAGGGTGGGCCCGTGAAGCTGATGGGAAGCAGAGGTGCCAGTTCTCAGCACGGCAGCCCAGGCTGGCCAAACTGGAATTTCAAGGGATACATTTGGATATCTGAGTACAAAATCTACTGCCAGGAGCTGTCAATCTTTGTGTCACAGCTCTGCATTCTGGCTGTCTATTAATACAGCATTACACTGGGCCAGGAGCTGCCCTGCTGAAAATACCCAGATCCAGATCCTTTACAGCATCCCCTGTGAGCCTGCACGTACCCAGAACAGCCCAGCCACACTTCCACTCACGTTTGAATATTCCTCTGTCTCCCATAAACGCTGCACCTGCCTGAAAGGGATCAACTGTTTATTCATAGAACCACAGAACCCCAGCCTGGGCTGGGCTGGAAGGGAGCTCGGAGCAGCCTGGGACAGGGGAAGGTGTCCCTGCCCACGGCAGGGGGGGATGAGATGGGCTTTAGGTTTCCTCCCAGCCCAAACCATTCCATGATTCTCTGAGATGATCTTCACCTCTGAACATGAGGCTCTTAACAGAGAGAGAAAGCAATAAAGAGATCAAAAGTAAACCAAAAGTAGACCAAAAGTAGACTGTCAGCTGAATTATTCAGTCTAACCAGAGTAGCATTTGACTGAGCTTTCCAAACAATAAATGTGGCATGAATAAATCATCACAAATCCCTCCCCGAGCTCTCGTGATGAGTCACAGCCACCAAACCACAGATGCTCAGGGCAGGCTCTGCTCATCCCCAAGGTTAAGCCTGGGATCACTCCTGTAATTACAGCACTGGTGACCTCAGAAAATGCCATCATTTACTGCTGATGTTCTCAGCAGGACCCAGGAACCATCAGAAATAAAAAACTGAGTTCAGGGAGAGCCTCCCTGCAGCCTCTTCAGTCCCCCCTGGGCTGGGGGAGCTCTGGGCTTTGCTCTCTGCCCTGGTGCCACTGCACAGTCCAGTGCTCTGAACTGCATCCAACAAGCCAAGGGGCTCCCACACCCTAAAATGTCCCAGCTGCACACACCAGCGGGTGTGGGAGCAGGAGGAGAGGGCTCCATGCAGCCCGGCCTCACAGCCACACAAAGGTGCAGGCGTTGGCCCGAGAGCTGAACACGAGCCCAGAGCAGCGGGTGCAGAGCACCCACCACAGCTCTGCCCCTGGGATCTCACAGGAGCCCGGGGGAGTTTGGCCCTTCCAGCCAAGCTCACACGAGGTCACAGTTTGGGGTCACCTCCCTGGCACACAGAAAAGGCCTCCTGAAACCATCCCCAGCTTTTTCCCTTTGCAGGTCCCACCTTGCTGCAGCCCTCGACCACCAGCTCTTCCACCCTCCCTGGGGCTGACTCCTTCCCAAGGGCAGGCAGAAACTGCTCTAAGACCTGATGGAAGAGAAAAAGGGAAATGAACCCAGATTCTCTACGTTTACCTTGAGATACCCCACCTGTGAAAGCGTTTAACCACGTGCTGTTTATTAACGTCGGCCCCTTTACTGCAGGGCAGTTTCAACACAGAATTTAAGAGTGAGCCCCAGCATCTGAGCTCTCTGAGTCGCAGTGGATGGCTCTGGTGACTGATGCTGCACACATGCTTTTGTGCTCAGCTGCAGTGAGTTATTGGTGGCCTCTCCTTGCCTTCCACACTCCTCCTTTCAGAGCCAGATGTGAAAGCAATTAACACACTAAGAGGGCTCTCTCTAAGTCTGTGGGGCTTTTTATAGGTTACTGTTTATTTCTGGACCTCCTTTCTTGAGGTGAATTTTGGCAGACAGCCCCAGGGCTGGTTTATGTCATGACTGGCCATTGTTTAAGGTTTTTTATTGCTTTGGCAAAGGGCTTGCATTGGAAAAGGGAGGCAGAGTTACTCTATTTTTTTTCCCTGTCATCGTACCCAGGCTGGGATTCCGCAGACAGCAAAAGGATCAAAATGTCTGCAGAGCTGATAGGAACAACCTCAGCCCCTGCTCCTCAGGAAATAGTGAGGGCTGAACACAGTCCTGGTGTGGAAGGGCCCAGAAAGCTCCTCTGGAAAAAAACCTAAACCAGCATTCATGGAAATTGCTTTAAAAAGAAAGAAAAAAAACAATCACAAAATGGTTTGTGTTGGAAGGGACCTTAAAGATCCTCTAGTCCCAACCCCCAAAATCTCTCCCCTCACTTTTCAGCTCCCCCTGAGCACTGCCAAGGTGCTCCCTCCACGGTGATCCCAACAGCCCTCCCCAGGCAGGGGATTTGGGGAGGGGCATGTGCCCTGCGCTGTCCCCTGGCACAAGCAGGGATGTTCCACATCCTTTTGGTGCCACTCAGGACATGCATCCCATGGCAGGGGCTGGCACTGGGTGAGCCTTGAGGTCCCTCCCAACCCAAGCCCTTCTGTGATTCTGTGATGTGCCCGGGGGACCTCAGAGGCTGCAGCCAAAACACAACAATTTAAATTCCAGCTGCTTTTATTTCAACTTCCCAAAATCCAGGTGGCCTGGGGTGGTTTGTCCCTCACAGCAAACCAAGTGCTGGTTTAAAGCCCCACCCAGGCTGTGCTTGCCTGATGTGAACCCCTCTGCAGAGGGATCCCCTCCAGAGCTACTGCTGCTACCAATGAGGCAATAACTCCCCATTTCAGTATCGCTCATCATTTGGGATCATTTGAGGGATTGTCAAACTCCAGACAACATTTCCTTTGATCAGATTTGGCCCTGAGAGCTCTGATAAGCCCAAAGTCTGTGTATTTAAGAGATGTTTTGATTTGTGTTAAGAAAAACCCCCACTACCCTGAGGTGCTGAACAAGGACAACAAAGCAGCCGGGCTCACCTGGCCCAAGATTCGGCTGGAATGAGAGCCTGGATCCCAACTGTCCTTTCCTTTCGGAGAATTTGCTTTTCTTCCCACACTGGTGCCTGGCCCCCGTGACTGCCCCAGCCCCAGCCAGGATGCCAGGCTGGATCCTCTGTGGAAATGGGGCTGGATCCACCATGGAAATTGGGCTGGATCTACCATGGAAATGGGGCTGGACCCTCCATGGAAATGGGGCTGGATGCTCCATGGAAATGGGGCTGGATCCACCATGGAAATGGGGCTGGATGCTCCATGGAAATGGGGCTGGATGCTCCGTGGAAATGGGGCTCTCTCTGCTCCCAGCCCAGCCCCGAGCTTGCCCTGGGGCTTGGGCCAGGGGCTCTCTCTGCTTCCTGAGCTGCAGCCACCACCGGGCCAGGGAGCACGGAGGATGTTTATCCTCCAAAACAAAGGGAAACCATTCCCGTGCCGAGCTGAAAAATAATTAAGCCAGCTGCGATCAGATCGGGTCCTGCAAATGGCTGGGTATCGTCTGTCAGGTTTTTGCTAGAAAGGGCAGATCAGATTTCCCAGTAAGGGCCCCCTCTCCTCCCCCTGCTGTTCCCAGGCATCTGTCCCTGCCTGGGACACTCCAGCGGCAGGAGAGGCTCTGCCCTGCCCTGCCCTGCCCTGCCACAGACCTTTAGAAGGATCGCTGACATTTCATTACATAAATATTTTGCCGATGCTTTCTCTCATATTACACGACATTTTTATCCCCGGAGCCCCGTGCCCACCTGGCCAGATGGAGCACGTGGTGCCTGCTCACGGAAATGGAAAGCAGGGATCAAGCCACGGGCTTCTTCCCCTGGAAGTGACAAATATTTTTAAGGAGTCTAAGCAAATGATGTTTTCTGGTTGTATCCTGAGCTGCCTGCAGGAAAAGGTTAATCCTGGCATGTTTTGGAGAGATGGAGGTCACTCAGACTAACAGGAAAGGATGAAAATCCTTGGGATTTCTCCTTCATAAAGGTTTGTTCCATTTCCGAGGTTTGAGCCGGGATTTTCACCTGCATCCCCAAAAGTGATGTGCCGGCCTCTCAGTTTTTCTCCAAATCCCAGGGTTTCTTCCTAAATCTTGCCTTACACAATCGTAATCCCAGGCACAGACACTGCCCCAGTGACACAGGGAGCACCGGGCTGGGCTTTCCCAGGGTCACCCACAGGCCCGGCAAAGGAGCTGGACAGGGGTGTCCTGCACCCAGAAATTCATCAGACAAAGGAGCCTGAGGGAGGGCAGGGGGCCTGGAACGTGATCCACCTTCAGCCATCAGTGCACAGGGCACAAGAAACCACCCCGACTGCCCCTTGGAACAATGAGAGCAGATAACACCAGATAAAGGCAGTGCAGCAAATAATGACCAGAAGATGTTTGCAATATATCACAAAAGCAGGAAAAGCACACCAGGAAATCTGCGCTTTCCCACAGTTTTCGGAGAAATTATTTCATTATCTGCTTGCCCTGATCATCTTCAATCACCAACAATTCTGGAATCATGGAATGGTTTGGGTTGGAAGGGACCTTAAAGCTCATCTCATTCCACCCCTGCCATGGGCAGGGACACCTCCCGCTGTCCCAGGCTGCTCCCAGCCCCGTCCAGCCTGGCCTTGGGCACTGCCAGGGATCCAGGGGCAGCCACAGCTGCTCTGGGCACCTGTGCCAGGGCCTCCCCACCCTCCCAGGGAACAATTCCTTCCCAATATCCCATCCAGCCCTGCCCTCTGGCAGTGGGAAGCCGTTCCCTGTGTCCTGTCCCTCCAGCCCTTGTCCCCAGTCCCTCTCCAGCTCTCCTGGAGCCCCTTCAGGCACTGGAAGGGCTCAGCACACGGCGTGGGCTCACAGAGGTGTGTTTGAATCCTTATCCCATGGGAAGAGTTTTTCCTTGTGTCTCTGTGCAGGGTTTATCCCTCAGAAAGGGCAAGAAGCAGGAAGGAGCCAACTGGGCTGGCCCAGCCCTTCCCACGCCGCAGTTCTGGCCTGGGCTCCCCCCTTGGCCTGGTTTGCCACAAGCAGGCACCAGAAGGGCTCAGGTTTGCAGCCTGGTGGAGCTCACATTTCTCCACCTGATCATTTTCCCCTCTTTCTGGAGCGTGAGGTTCAGCTCCCCGGGGCTGCTCAGGGGCTGGCTGAGGCATCTTTTCCATCTGGGGGTTCGTGGTTTCCTTACACCCACCTGGAGTTTCATTTGAGAGGGGCCCAAAGCACAAAGTGAGTAATTGGCCAAACCCAGTGGGTTTTGCCTGGTTTTAGACCAACATTTTCAACCCACCTAATACATAAATCATCTCAGTTGTAAAGCTGGGCTACAAAGCAGAGCCAGCTCATTCACTTGCTTATACATTTAATACCATCATGGCAGGGAAGGATTCTGACCCCAAATTTCCTCTTTCTGCCCCCTGAGAGCTGAGGGAATCACCACAGCCAGCTCCCCTGGGGACACTTCCCCTATGAACATGAACTGGGACAAATGCCACCCTCCACCAGGCACATGCAGCCCTCAAAACGCTGTTTTCAAACGTAAGATGCAATTTGGTAAAGCCAAAACCAGGATATTTGAGGTCTGGCACACGCTCATGAAAACCTTGGGATGATGTTGTTTAGTACTGAGCATCTCCAGAGCCCAGTTACAGATTTCTGGGGAAAGCTCACCCCAAATGTGACACCAAAGCTGCACAGGAAAGGCTCCCAAAAGCCCTGGGAGGGATGCACCAGGAACAGGCACAAGCTGTAGGAGCTGGGAAGGTGCAGCTGGAACCTCCAGGAGATGCTCAGCTCTGTCTTCTGAGGATGTTTCTAACTTGGGGAATTGCAGTTCCACTGCCAGCTCTTACGGGAAGGAAACGGGGCGGAAGGAGCTGCCTGCGCTGTCAGGTTTCATTGTGTCATCGGGACTTCCATGGAAATTCCTGGTTTTCTTAAAGCCACGACTCTGGGGTCAGGGCGCTGTTAGAGAAACTCATCTCTCATGCCCAGATTCCTCTCTGAAGCTCCCATCTGCACAGAAAAGGTGACCCCAAAAGGGGAATATCCGAGTCAAAAGTGTTCAAATGGTGCAAAACGGAACTTTCTAGGGAAAAGGGGTGGGAACGCAGACTCCATCCCTCCAACTTCTTGCTGAACTTCATGGAGCCTGAGGTGCTCCAGCACTGTGCTTTTCAAACTGGAAGAGATGGGAATAAGAGATTCCCCACCCAGACAAATCCCTCCAGCCCGGCAGCTCCGGACCCAGGATAACTCCCCTGGAAGAGAGGTCACGCTGCCCAACCTCGCTGTTCCCAAGGGATGCCTCTGCTTCTCTCCAGGGGCACACGGAGCCTGGCTGGAGCATCGCCTCCCTGCCTGGAGCACGGCTGGGCTGGGCTGGGCTGGCACGGAGGGAAGGACAGCAGTGACCTCCACGGAACAGCTCCAGCCAGCCCAGGAGCCCCCGGCCCAAGGAGCAGCTCCGAGCCAGCTCCGTGGGGTTGGATGCTCCAGGGCCACCCACCCCCGGCCAAAGCTCAACCCCATCACTTCCCAACTCCAGCCTGTTCAGGGAAAGCACTCCTTGTTTCCCCCAACCCCTTTTCCTCCTGGCAGCATCCTGCCCTGCCACGGGGAAGGGCTATTCTTAGGGACGTCTATTTTGGGTTGGAATGCTGGAATTAAGATCCTTCCTTCCTTTACAGAAAATACGCCCGATGATATTTGAAAGCTTCACCCCAGCTCCGAGGCTCAGCTCCGGCTGCTGAGTGAGGCAGATTTATTTGTTAGTTTAACATTTACCGGAGGCTGGGATGATCCCAGCTCCACCAGGACCACCCAAACACCCTCCAGAGGCTCTGGGAAGGCTGGGATATTCCCTGTAATGTGCCGAGGAGCAGCCTCACGGGCTTTACTCATTCCCTCTTTTTTGGCACGGCTTTGAATCAGTTGCAAACAGATTTAGTAAAATATTTTCCATCAAACCCCTTTTTGACAGAAAATGGCTTTTGGACACAATGGAAACTTTTGTGGAGAAGAAAAATGAAAATAAAGCCTGCTCAGCTGACGCTGGAGGCCTTTATTAGAAACAGAAAGTTGTTTTCCTCCTTGAAAAGTTTTTGGGAAGGTGCTGCTGCCGCTGCTCTTTTGAGGTGAACATGAGTTTGTCACGGAATTGTCAGAAAAGTTCTCGTGCCCTTGTCACTCCCGGAGCAGGGATCACAACCATCCCAGTCCTGGGCTCCTCCCCAGGATCCATCCCCGGGATCGGAGCATCCCCCGGCCCCTGCTCCCGGGCGGGGTGAATGGCTCAAGGCAGGGGCGTTATCCCGGCTGCCCTCCGAGTTATCTCCTGCTACATCGGACTCCAGGGGATAATTAACACAGACTACATCCTGGCGGGGAGCTGCAACTTCCCTTGCCTGGGAAATCCTGACGTGGAGGGAGAGATTGATTCTGATTCTGCACAAAAACCTGGAATTCTTGTGCTTGCCGAGGAACATTTCCTCCCACCAGCAGTTTAGGGCCATCAGAGTGTTTCACTTCAGCGACTCTTCCCCTTATTCCTGTCCCTCCCGTGCCCTTCCCAAATCCCACTGCACGTGTGTGGAGTGATGCAGTCTAGAAAGACAATAACATATTAAAGTTTATGCTCTACATTACATGAAATTAATTTAATGACAGAACAGAAACATTCTGCTTCTGCTGCAGTTTCTATACTGTCCAAACAAAATATTTCCACTTTTTTTTTTTTCCTGCTGGAAAACGTTGCTGGAATCAGCACATTTCTGCTGCGTGGCTCAGGTTCAATTAACCTGCTGGTTCATATGGAAAGTTATCCTGAGTGTAATTTTTTAGTGGCTTTAACATCTGAGATCCTCCCATCCTACTCATCCCCACAACACTCCCACCCACCTTTTATCTGCTGCAGTTAAAATTCTGTGCCACAGGTGAGCAGCAAAGGCAGAAATTGAGACCGTGTTTTTCCAACCTCGTATTCCTGAAAGTTGGCACAAAAAAGGGCTCAGGGAAGTTCCATCCCCCTTTGCTCCTCCAGGGGCTCCTCGGGATTCAATAACCAACTTCTGCCAGGTCTGATGGGCCAAATCTCCATTTCTCTATAGCAACAAAACACAGATTTGGCCTTTTGTGTGGCCTGACTGACGGCGCTGGATGTACGGGATGGGAGACGGGGATGTGTGGATACAGAGACACGCCTCAGGGTCTGTGGAACACTTGGATTTCACCAGGAGACCTGGAGGCCATTTCCCAACAACAAAAACGCTTTTTTCCCAGCAGTGCTGCCCCAAGCAGTGGTGCTGGGGGATCCCAACAGGCTCCGTGGGGAGGTCAGAGCTCCCGGCTGAGGGATGCCCGAGCCGTCCCTCGGGTCCCTCGGCTGCTGTCACCGGCTGTGACTGACCCCGGCGCTGCAGAGCAGGGAGGAGCGGCTCAGGGACCTGCCCAGATGTGCTGGCACGGAGATAAGGGAGCCGTGCTGCCTCAGCAAAAATCCCCGATAAAAAAAGGAAGAGCAGGAATACTGCTGACTCAGCAGGCACCAGGGAGCCCGGCAAACCCGACAGCAGCACAGGGCTGGCGAGCCTGGCTCAGGAAAACCTCCGGGAATTCCAGTGCCATCACTCAAGGCAGACCCCAGCTAGAGCTCCGTGCTTGGACGGAGGAGGAGGAAATGCTTTTCCCAGGCGAGAACAGGAGGAAAGATAAATGTGAGCCCCTGGCAAATCTGCAGGGGCTGTGCAGGGCACGTGGCAGGACCAGGAGCATCCCAGGGGCTGGGGAGGAGTTATTGCCCCGTTTAGGAAAAAAATTAAACTGCCCTTACATAAAATAGTGGTCTGTGATGGCCACAGCCCTTTTTGCACCCTCCTTTGTCAGGAAGGTTCCTGGGAGCTCACAGAAAGGGGCTCGGCACCCACAGCACAGCCTGAGGATGCGGGCTGGCATCCAGAGCTAATCAGCTCTAATTACACCATCCGTTTGATTTAATTATGCTCTTGCTCTCCCTAATTCACTTCCACTCCCCCCTGCCATCCCCGGCAGGGCTGGGATTGCTGCAGGATCTCAATCCACGCCACTCGGAGCTGCCTGAGGGGGCTGGACAGAGAGATTTGTGTGCAAGGCCTTTCCCACCGACTGAAAGGCAAATGGGGTAAAGAGGAGTCAGGAGCAAGAGGAACCCAGTCCCAAAACCAAGGGGATTTTTCAGCATTGTGTTTAGCCCCAGGATTATCAGTGAGCATCAGGCCAGGTCTCATGGAGGGGAGGGGGCTCCAGCAGGAATGGCAGAGGTGCCTCAGGCCCAGCCTTGCTCCACCAGAGCCTGGGCTTGGGTTTCCAGCTGCTGGCACCAGGGGTTTCTGGGGGGCCTTCATGCAACACTCTGAAAACACCTTTAAAAAAACCTCCATAGATAAATAAGCAGGAAAAAATCCCCTACAGAGATAAAGTAAGAAAAATGTGAGCTTTCTTCTGACTTGACTTTACTTCTCTTCATCTGCCTCCAAATCACTTTCATTAAAACAGTTTCTAATGGAATAATATCCACATTTAACTAGCTCTGATTTTTCTGTAATTAATAATGCTGTTCTGAGAGGCTGAATCAAACCGCAGCAATCCCACCCGCCCAGCACACAGCACCCCTGGGACCAGTGCCCAGAGCCAGGAGATTTCCCCCAGACAGGACGGGGGGGCAGGAACTGCAGTCTTATCTACTGTTATCAGCCTGGCACAAGTGATTCATTGGCATAATCAAAGCTGGCGCCTGGCCATGAGTCCCAGCCCCTCCCGTGTCACCAGGACAGCGCTGCCGGGGTGGTGACACTCCTGGCACAGTGGCACTCCCGGTGCAGTGACAATCCTGGTGCAGTGACAATCCCGACATGGTGGCACTCCTGGCACAGTGACAATCCCGGCATGGTGGGACTCCTGGCACAGTGACAATCCTGGTACGGTGGCACTCCTGGCCAAGCCAAGGGCAGGGCTCGGGTGGCACCGAGGGCACTGCCATTCCCCAGGGAGCTCTCCCGCACTGGGATCGGTGATTCCATCCCCGTCACTCCCAGCCAGGACCAGCCCACGGAGCCGCCCTCCACCCTCCGGGCACCCAGACCGGGAGGGAGCCTCTCCGGGCTGTGCCTGCAGCTCTGCTGTGTCTGCAGCCCTAAACCGCTGTCCTGAGGTGCTGGCAGCTTCCCCCGAGCCTGAGTCACCCCGGGGAGCCGCCCAGCTCCTCCCGACAGGTCCCTGCTGCTGGAAACCCGGGTGAGCTGTCCCGGCCATCCCAGCCCTGGTGCTGCAGGGCAGGAGCTCGGGAGATCACGGAACTCCAGAATGGTTTGGGGTGGAAGGGACCTTAAAGCCCATCCCATCCCACACCTCCCACTGTTCCTCACCTCCTCGCTCCCAGCCCAGCACCGCTGCTCCAGACACGGCATCCCACCCCCACACAGATGCTGCAGATGTTCTAATCCTACAGGAACAAAATTCCTAGGAAGATGTACAAGCCTTTGGCCATAAAAAAGCCCTTAACATCTCCAGTCTGGAAAAAAACATCTTGGAAATGTTAATTATCTCATCTGAAAGGCAGTACCTCCCCCTAGCTCCATGCTGAGGAACTGGTTCAGCACTGGCTCCCAAAACTTCTGTCCCTTGGGGCATGTGGATGTGGCACACACAGTCCCCANATCCCTGCAGTGCCACACAGTCCCCTCAGTGCCACACAGTCCTGGCAGTGCCACACAGTCCCCTCAGTGCCACACATCCCGCTCCTCGTGCTCCGCTCCGTTTGGAAAGGAGAAGGAACACCCCACGGGCAGAGCCCGGAGCTGCGCTGTGGTTTGGGTTTCACTACAGGCTTTTTATAGCTCGCAGGGACACAAAGCTCTGCAACGTGAGAAGGTCGGGGTGAGGCTGCCAGGGCCACAGCAAACGCTGCCCCTGAGAGCACAGAAACACAGCCCTGCCACCACCAGCCACGGTGACACCGTCCCCAGCAGCCCCGGCGTGACACAGAGCCATCGCCCCCGGGAAGGACGCTTGCTCCCACTTACTCCTCATCCCTGTTCCAGGGAGGGGTCACCCTCGCTCATGTGCCCAGTCACAAGGAGCCCCCACGCCCCGTTCTGGTGTCCGGCAGTGTCAGACCAGGCACTGCAGGGGCTCCCAAGTGCCAGGACAGGACTCGGGGGCTGCTCCTCCATTTCCACACCACAAAGCTCTTGGAAGGAGCTGCTGGCTCCGCAGCTCTTTACCTTGGATTGCAGAGAGCATATTTGTGCTTGAGTCAATATCAAACTGATTGTTTGGGCAAGGAAGGAATTCAGACCCCAGATTCTGTTCCCCTCAATGCGAGGAAACTTTGGGGGGAAAAAAGCCTGGAAAAAAATTTTTATCCAAGTTGGCTGGAATCTGCAAGAAAAACGTGGAGGCACAAGAGCAGAACCCAAAGAGAGACACGAACTGGATGGATCCTCTGAGCTGTTTGGGAGCGGCCTGGGGTGGGGACGGTGAGGGGGCTGCAGTGGGGGATCCAGGGATGTGTGTGCAGCCCACCCGGCCCTCCCTCCCTCCCTTTCCAAAGTGCTCATTCCCAAATCCTGCCCCAAGTGCACCAAGCGCTCCAGGAAGCCTCAAAGGGAAACAGGAAAAGCAGCGAGGGCCGAGCGGAGCCGCGCTCCGGCAGCACCTCCCGCTCACCCTCCGGGATGTTTCCGGAGCACCGCGGGATCCCGGATAACCCAGCGGGGCTCCGCTGGCTCTGACACGGCCGTGCCACAGCAGAGCCTCGTTCATCACACACTGCTGACGAGTTTTCCACGAGCAAAACCCCGGGATGCTCTCAGGGACAGCTCCTGAGACACAGCCTGGGTGTGGAGCCAAAATTGTCTCCTGTGTTTCAGATCAGATTTAATAAAAAAAACACCAGAAAAACCACCAAAAAAACCCCACTGAAAGACAATACCCAAGTGGGACACAGCCCCTGCCCTGCCCCTCCCAAAGACCAGGCATTTTCCCTATCTCAGAGCAAAGGCACCGGCTCTGCCTCTCTCCAGAGCCACCCAGGACTTGGGGATAGCCACGGAAAAGGAAGAGAAGGTTCCCCACCAGCCATGCCCCAGCATGCCACAAAACCCCAGTTATCTGCCGGGACCTGGGGCAGGGCCTGACTCCCTGGGACTGTTTTCCTGCCCATTTTTAGCCCCTGTATGATGAGAGCTGAATCGCCCCACCGAGAGCAGGGTGTGGAGCTAGCAGAGGGTCCCACAGCCCCGAGGAGACCCCTGCCCCAAAAGCTGTGTCAGCACTGGGAGGGACGGGGAGGGGACGGGAGGGGAGGTGGCTCGCCTGGAATTCAGGCAATGTGGCCACTAGAACTGGAGAACTGCGCTGCTCCAGGGAGGGGGAGGAAGAGTTTTCCAGGGCAAAAGCGCTTATTCATCACCAGAACTCTTCTGGAAATTGTCCAGAACGTGGCTGTTTGCAGAAGTGAAACCTCTCCTCAGCACGGCCCTCCTGTGACACGGCTCTGGGAGAGGATTCCCTCCCTGCAGGAGGTGGGAGCGGGGCAGAGGCTCTCCCTGGGAATGTCCCTCCCGGGCTGGGCTCACTCCTGGCTCTGCCGGTCCCGTCTGGCTGCGGGAAGAGCAGCTGAGCTGCTGGGAGAAATCTCTTCCTCCAGGCCCTGTCCTGGGCTGCGGAGCCCGGGGACACAGCACAGCACGGGGACAGCTCAGAACTGGCACCAGGGTGTCCCCAGCCCTCCAGGAACTCAGCACAGCGTGGGCAAGGCTCGGGTGGGATGGAGGGATCTGCATGAAAACAGGCAGAGGAAGGCTTTCATCCCAGAGGGAGTCCGCGCGTGGAGCACACCCGCTGGGATGTTTTCCAGCAAACTGAGGGGCTGGAACAAAGCCAGGGCAGCCAGGAAGGCAATTTCCACTTTCTCTTTCACAGTAATTGATCTGCCTCATTTGCAGTGCTGGAAGCAAAGGGCCTGGCCAAGATCTGCAGAGAAGTTCACTTCTGTGTGAAGCCTCACTCTGCCTCCTTCAAAATCCCACCTCTCCAGCCCAGGCTGGAGAAACAGCTGGGACCTCTGCTCTGGGAGCAGAGCAGGGGCTGGATCTGACCATGGTGGGTCCTCAAAGCTCGGAAAATGGAGCAGTTTAAGGTTAAAGTCAGCACAAAGTCAACTGAGACCCAGAGCTGCTCTGCACAGCCAAGCTGAGCGTGACCACACTGGGAACGTCCCCAGAGGAGTCCTGGCCCTGTGTGGGGAGCAGTGTCCCACTGAACTTTGGCTTTACTTATTCTGATTTATTTCTCCCTCATAAAACAGAGATTTAAGTCAGAAGCAGTGCCTGGTTGGGTGTTCTGCTCCAGTTCCACTCCAAATCCCTGAGGAAGGAGGAGGGATGGAAAAGCTCCCCCAGGCTGGGACCAAGGCCCTGGGGGACCTGGAGGTGTTGCAGGGAACCCTAGCCTGACCTTCCCAGGAGGCACCAACCCTTTGTGCCTGCCCATGCCCAGCCCGGCTGGCACCGGGGACAGCCCCAGTGCCACTGACCCCGCGGGTTCTGTGTCCCCGGCAGGTTCTCATCCCCCCCGAGGGCTCCCGGCGGCCCCGGCTCTCGGCACAGCCGCTTCCAGCTCCCAGGGATCGATGCTGATTTAATTGCTGGAGCATCTTCCAGGAAATGTGCTGCTGGATCCACGTGTGGGTGGAAAGCAAGCCGACGGGCGACCTGGTGAGCATCAGAGCAGGGCTGGGCTTGGCTGCCATCCTGCCGTAAAACCCCAAATTCAGGCTCAAACTCTTGCAGGGGAAAGAAGAGTGGCCAGGAGACCAAGGAGGGGATTCTGCCCCTCTGCCCTTGTGCTCAGCTCACCAGCAGAGCTGCCCCAGCCCCGGGGCCCAGCACAGGAGGGACCTGGAGCTGCTGGAGAGAGCCCAGAGGAGGCACCAGGAGGATCCGAGGGATGGAGCAGCTCTGCTGGGAGGAAAGGCTGGGAGAGCTGGGGCTGCTCAGCCTGGAGAGGAGAAGTTTCGGGGTGACCTCAGTGTGGCCTTGCAGAGCCTGAAGGGGCCAACAGGAGACACAGAGAGAGACTCTTCACAGGGGCCTGGAGTGCCAGGACAAGGGGGAATGGTTCCCAGTGCCAGAGAGCAGGGATGGATGGGATACTGGGAACAAATCCTTCCCTGTGAGGGTGGGCAGGCCCTGGCACAGGGTGCCCAGAGCAGCTGTGGCTGCCCCTGGATCCCTGGCAGTGCCCAAGGCCAGGCTGGACATTGGGGCTTGGAGCAGCCTGGGACAGTGGGAGGTGTCCTGCCGTGGCAGGGCTGGAATTGATGTTCTCGAAGGTCCCTCCCAACCCAACCCAACCCTTCTGTGTTTCTCTGGCTCTTTGAGCTGCACGTTCCAAAGGAAGAGTTACTGATTTTCAGGGCTGTTGTTCCTAAACTTGACCTTTGTGGATTTTGCCAGTGCAGGGGAGGAATCCAAATGCCAGTGCTGAGGCAGCAGAGGCTGCGGGAGCAGGGAGGGCTCGGAGCCCGCAGCCAGCGTGGGGAGCCTGAGGAGCTGGCACAAAGCTGGGCTCTGTGGGCCACGCCAGAGCAGTGGGGGCATTGTCCCGCTCCAGCAGCCTGGGGAACATGCCAGAGGTCAGCCCGAGGCTTGAGGAAAAGCACTTTGAGGTGAAATGGAGATTTCTGGCCACATTTTGGAGGCTCCCCCTCGGAGCTGCAGGGCACAGCAAGCCAGGCTTTAACCCACTGCTCACCAGGACTGTTCTTCCTGCCTTTAGGGTGCAAGAGTTAAATCCCCCTGGATCCCAGACAAGTGACCCTGCAGGGCCCTGGATCCACCTGCAGAGCCTCCCAGGCATTATCAGCCCCACCTTCCTGCCCACAAGGCTTTTTCCCATCACAAAGGTCTGGGAGTTCTGCCCCCACACGAGTCAGGGTTATCTCTCCATTAGTTGCTCTCCAACGTGTCCCAAAATCCATAAATCCAATCTTCCAAACGAGCCCCTCTGAGCAGCACCACAGAGCAAAGCCCTGCAGGGCGCCAGCCCTGCCAGAAGCACCCACACCTCTGGCCAGGGGCAGCACAGCCTCATGGAAAGTTAAAAAAGCTGCCACAGGCTTTGGAGAGCCACTCCTGACCTTTGGAACCTCCTCACCTGCCACCCACATCCAGCTCCCCCTCCTGCCGAGGCAGGCAGAGAACAGGACCTGGAGAGCTTTAACTCCTGAGAACAGCCCCAAAGCTCCTGCAGGCAGGGGCAGACCTTGAGAGGTGCTTCAGGTGAAACAACACCCTGAGAAGGTCTCAGAGCACTGCAAAACTGTGAGGTGAAGCCCTTTTCCCAAATTCCACAGATGGGAGAAGAGGTGAAGTGAAGTGCAGTGATTTGGGCCTTTCCCGTGCAGCAAGGAGTGCCCTGAGGACACCCCTGGTCACCACCCTCACCATCCTCCAGAGTCAATCCCAAAACGCAGGCTCAGCCCCCAGCTCCTGGAGGGAGCCAGGGCAGTTTGCAGCACGGGACCCCTGGGGCACCCCAAGATCCCTGCGGGTGCTTCCTGCCTGGATTGGGAGCACTTCCAGCAGCTCCAGGCGCTGGGGCTGCCCCTGCCAGGGGCTCCGAGCTGCCTGCCCACATCCTGAGGGTCTGGGGGGATGAGATGAGTTGCAATTGGAAGCAGATGCACAAAGAGAGCTGTGTTCAGGCACCGAGCTATAAATATTCCTTTTTGAAAAGGCATAACTGGAAAAATGTCTAAATGTCTATTTTTGCCTCCTCTGCTTCACCCACTCGAAACATTGACATCATACCAAGCTCCTACTGAGGCAGAGCCGCTCCGAGAGCTGGAGCAGCACAGCTGGGACAGGAAAAAAGCACCTTTGTGTCTTGGGAGGATGGAGCAGTGCCTGGGGAGGGGAATTCTTGCACGGAAATGGCAGCTTTGCCCCTGCTCTGTGATCCCGATAGAAATGACTCAGCACAGCCGAGGTCAGGCTTTGCCCTGGCTCAGCTGAGGGCCAGGACTCCTCCAGCAGCCCAGGCCCAGCCTCAGCAGCCAAACGTGAAGTGGTTTTCTGCAACAGAATCATGGAATTCTGTGGGTCGCTTAAGGGGGTTCAGCCTGGAACACAGAGCTCACCCACGTGATGAGTGCTCTGGGTACCCCCCGTGCCCTCAGACCCCCTCCGTGCCAGCCCTGGCACCTCGGGGCTCCCAAACATCAGTGAATGCTTCAGCCGGGGCTGAGCAGGGCCCTCAGGGAATTTCAGTGCTGTACAGACGGCGTGAGCGGAACAGAATCACCACGCTGGGGTCTGCAGGTCTGGGGAGGTCCCTTTTATCCTCAGCGACAGCACAAAAGTCAACATTTCCCATCAAGTGAAGTTACTGAAAAACTCATTTTAAGAACTACCAAAGCCAGCATGCCTGGGGTTTGTTGGTGGTTTTGGGTTTTTTTTTTTCTCTTTTGCTTTCATTGTGGGTCTTCCCCCTTTTTTCCCACAAGTGCTTTTCAGAACGCTTGGTTTCGCCTGTTTCCATTTTACTCTAATTTGTCCTGGAGAAGCAACACTTCAACCTTCACTAAAGACGTGATGCATTTCCAACTACTTTTTAATGATAAAATCCCTCACTGCCTTGAAACTTTCAGAGCCCTGGCCTGCTGCTGCAGGAAGCTGCACTGCCAGAACGTTTCCAAGGCAGCTTCAAGATCCCTGAACTCCGGGCACGATCCAACTGCATCGAACTGACCGTGCTGACCAAAATCAGCTCGTGTGAGGAAAAGGAGAGCAAAGAGCAGTCCTTGGCACCTCCATCAGTCCTGGAGCTGGCCAGGGACAGGCTTCCCCCCCTGCAGGGACACGGGCAGGGATGTCCTGGGACACAGAGCCCCAGCACATGTGCAAACACTCCCACACGCAAGAGAAAAACGGGAATGTTTTCTCAGCCACCTCAGCTACCGTTCCTGGCTCTCCAGGGATGATTCCAACCTTTTCCTGCACCATTTCCTGCCACAGAGCTGCCTGTAAATAGCTCTGGCCGTCCACCTGAGGAGTGGGGAGGCCATTCCCGGAGGAGGAGGAGGAGGTGTGATGTGGAAATGGTTTAGCACAGAACCAGATCCCAGCCCTGGAAAAGCCTCGGTGCACGCAGGAGAGGGAAGGGGGTGTTTGCCTTCTCCCCCATCCCTGAGCAAGCACAAACAGCTCCCAGCTGCTCCAGCAGCCTCTGCACAGGCAGGGATGGCTGACAGCAGCCCTGGAGGGAACTCGGTGCCTTCCCAGTGCCCTGGGAGCGTGGGATTGAACAGCAAACCCCCGAGCCTGGGGGGCTCAGAGCCCCCCAGCCGTGCACAGCCCTGCCCTGCCCTGGCTGCCCTCAGCCCCGCAGGGGTGGTGCCCCCACACCCCCCACACCAGAGCTTTGTCCCCAGGAGGGGCAGGGGACTGTCCCCTGTCACAGTCGGGGGGACGCAGCCCCCCTGGGCCCCGCAGCAGGGAGGCAGCACTTGGCTGTGTCCCCTTCCAGGATCCCCCAAACAGAGCCCCAGGGAGGAGCTGGGGCTTTATTTATTTACTCACTGATTTATTTATTGCCCGTTCTGTGGCTCTGACCAGCACTGAGGGGTGGCAGGGCCGCTCCGAGCACGGGGCTCGTGATGTGCTGCAGGCACAGGGGAGAGCTACCAGGCTCAAAATAGGGCAGGGAACAAATTTATGTATCCAGCCCCAGAATGTGGTAGTTTCTCTTTTTTTGTCACATTTTCTCATTCTTCACATTTTTTTCCCTGCAGGAGCCAAACACCTTTCCCAAAGCACTCAGCAGCCAAGTGGCACCAGTCCCACAGCAGCCAAAATCCCAGGAGCTGCACAGCAGGAACCACACTCTGGATGCAGCAGAAAATACTCCTGATTATCAGAGAAGCTGTTTGTAACTCCAGCAGAGTTTTCCAGGACAAACGGCTTCCTTGAGCAAATTTCATTTTGACAGCAAAAAAAAATGGTCAATTTCTTTTCCCACCATCACAAGTTAAATATTCTATTTCACGTGCAGAGGTTGTGGTTCGCTCCAGCCCTGAGAGCAGAGAACAGGATGCATTTCCACCTCCTTCTGCTTTCATTCCAATGGCCCTTTTAGGAAAAGACTCCAAGAGTTAAATGCTGTTTGCAGGGGAAGTTTAATGGAGTCTGGAAACACTCAGGAGCATCTTCCTGCTGTGCTGTGCTTCCAGCTCAGCCAGGTCATTCCCTCTTGCTGGAGCAGGCCAGGTTGCTCCGGGGCAGCACAGTCCAGGAAGGTTTTCTTGCAAAAACGACCCTGTAGCAAACATCTGGTGATGTCAAACCGCTCCTGTCCTTGGGAATTCCCTTGGAATCCTCCTTGGCGCCGGCGGTGCCTCCCCTGCCCCGCGCCAGGGGCTGCCCCTGGGCCATGCGGGGCTGGGGCTCTGCGGGGGGACCCCTCCCCAGCCGGTCCTGCTGGAGCAGCACCCGCACCGCGGGCCCCGTGTGGGTCACGTAGGCGGCCCGGGGGGGCTGCCGGGGCACCAGGGGGCTGGGCAGCCCCACGTTGGCCGTGGGCAGCACATCCTCTGGAACGCAAAAACAGAGCGTGAGAGCACAGCCAGGCGCTCAGTCAACAGACATTGGGTCACTCTGGTCCCCTTCTGTCCCAGGCCAGGCTGGACGGGGCTTGGAACACCCTATGGAAGGTGTCCCTGCCCAGGGCAGGGGGGACACAGCGAGCTTTAAGGTCCCTTCCAACCCAAACCAGTCTGAGATTCTCCGATCCAGTGCAAAAACGGAATCAAAAAGCCTCCTCTGTGCACCACGAGCTGCCCCCTGCACCCAGCTGTGGCTCAGCAGCAGCCAGGGCAGGCTCAGGGCTCCCTGAGGCCGCTCCCCTGCCTGGCAGCAGGAGCCCCAGCTCAGCCCAGCCAGGCTGTAAATCAGGCTCGGGGTGTTGGGACACCACAGGAGCCCCTTGGAGAGCAGAGTGTAAAACACCCCGTGCTCAAACAATGACCCTTTTGTGACGCTGAAAATGGGCAAACCCAGAATTTTATCGTTCATTACAGAATTACGATTTCTGGGAGAGTTGGGGGCACACGTGGCCTGCTTGAAATCCAAATTAATGCTGCTGAGCTTCAAGACACTGACAAAGGCCCAGGTTTTTCTAAATCCATCCAAAATCACCACCAAAGGCAGAATACAGATACACAGAACATCATCACACAGAGAACACAGCTTCTCCTCAGCAGCCAGAGCTTAAAGCACACGCCGAGATCTGCCCAGGCTTCCCCCAATTTCCAGATGTAATTATCAATTCACCTCAGCAGCAGGCTGTGCTGTATCCCTGCCATTGTGTGAGGCTTCATCTGGCTCATTTTCTTTACCTTTCCATGATGAGAATAAAACAAAACCCGAGACAAAGCCCTGGTGCTAAAGCCTCGGCCAGTGAAGCTGTGCGGGAGCGGAGCAGGGCTGCACGGAGGGATTCGGTTCCACCCCTGCAGCTGCAGCACAAGAGATGCTGGGGAACGCAAGGGAAAGCTCTGCCCCGAGGAAGGAGGGAGGGCGGCTTTTCTGAGAGCCATCTGAGCCACGGAGCACCCAGCACTTCGCCTCACGAGTTTAATCCTCAGAGCTGCTGGCAGCGGGACAGGTTTCACACTCTTCTATTTAGAAAGCCTCGCCTGACAAACAGCCAAAGCTGTCGCCTGTAAATCAGGGGGTTCTGACAGGGCCCAGAGCAGGCACTAAAAGCAAATGGGGGAAATGAAGTTACAGGCTGCAGAGGGACCTCTGGGAAAGAACAGGCTTTTATTTTCTGTTTCTAAAGTTCACGATCATTAGAAATATCTCTCGCTCTGTTCTTTCATTTGTTTTTAAGCCAGTCCTGCTGTCAGGCTGTGGGCCCCCCCAGCTTCCCACTCACTCAGCCTTGGCCGTGTGGTTCCCACATCCCCGGCCGGGGTGCCCTGGCCGGTGGGAGCGGACAGAGCCCAGGGCTGGGGAGATGCCACCCGGGGCTCCCTGCGGCCAGGGGAAGCAGGAGCGGGGCACTCACACATCCCTGCAGCCCACGGGACTCCAGGCCTGGGGACAGGGTCCTGCCTGGGAGGGGGCTCACAGGGAACGGGGCCTTGGGGTGCAGGTGGCAGTGAGCGACTCACGCTGGAGTCAGCCTTAAGGGCCTTTTCCAGCACTAAGGGCTCCACAATCCTCCCCTGACACGGGGTTTTCATTCACACTGAAATATCTCCTTTTCCTACGACCAAAGGGAAGCACAGAAAACTCCTGGAGTGCCCTTGGGAAGAAGCAGCAGCTGCTGCCCCTCCTGCCCCACAGCCTGGGGAGCCAAGGCTGACAAGCACTGCTGGGCACCTCTTAATGCTGCATTTTGCCTGCTTAGCCTGCGTGCCTGGGGGGCCCTCAGGACAGAGCCTCCCTGCCTCCAAGGCTCCCATCCAAGGGCTTCCCAACCTCTCAGCTTAAGCAAAATGAGGAGAACCAAGTGCTCCTCTGACAGAAGCGAAATTCAGACCTTCCCTGTTCTGTACAACTCCACGGCAGCTGCTCCCAACTCCAGCAGGATTTTAATTTGACCCTCAGCACAAAGATGGAACAGCAACTGCAAAATCAACTGCTGGGAAGCAAATCAAGCTGATGAAAGGATAAGAGCAACAAAAATCCCCTTTATTCATTCATCTGATTGTACTGTTTGAAGTTCTCCACGAGCTGCTCCCAGGCCAAGCTCCTCCCTGTGTGTGTGAACTGGGGGCTGTGTGATGAAGATGGAAAGAGAAGATCATAGGCTCTGAAACGGGAGGAGCAGGAACAGATCAACAGAAGAGGCAGCACAGCAGATTTGGGAAGCCAGGATCCCGTGACAGATTCCAGGGAAGGTGAAAAACCTTGTCTAGGTGTGAGGGCTGCAGTGAAAAGCCAACAGAAGGAACAAATAGCTCAACAAGTATTTCATTCCTGTTTACTCCAGGATGGGCTCAGTCCAACATCAGGGGGAGTGGACAATGCCCATCCCCTGCCTTCAGGGGGCTTTGGATTCCCTGGGAATTGAGCCATGGGCTAACTGGGATGGCTGATCCTGCCCCAGGCCAGGGGGTACCACGCTCTCAAATATTTCCAAACAGGTGCTGAGGTGGGAATGAATCCCTGTGGATCACATCCCTCTCCAGAGTGATCACTGCCCTCACCAGCCCCAGGAGCCGCGTTCAGATCCCGGGACCACCCCCAAACAGCCCCGAGTCTGGAAAGTGCCAGAGGAAGAGGAGGAAAGAGCGTGAGGGTGTCCCCAGCAGCGGGAATGCTCAGGCACTGCCCCCCCGGGCTCCCTGGGACACTCCCGACAGCGCTGCCGGGGACAGAGCGGGAACAGGGAGCAAAAACCACAGGAGCGCTGCTGCCTCTGGCTTCCAGTGCAGCTCTGCCCTTCGCAGGCAGAGCACCAGTCCTTCCTGCACCTCTGGCTTTTCTCTTTATAAAGGGGAGGAGAACAGGCACACAGAAAAAGGGAAGGGGGGCTCAAGACAGAAATGGCTGGTGCTGCACCCGGGACGCTCCAGTGCTCACGCAAACAAGCCCAGAACAGCAGGGGCGGCTCCTCAGCTGCTGCTGCTCCTTTGACAGGCACCTACAGCAGGGGAACAGCCGAGCCCAGGGCAGGAGGGGGATGCCCCAGCAGGAGCAGGAGCAGATCCTGGGCCAGGCTGGTGTAAAGAGGGGATTCCCCAGGCTGCTGCTGCTCCAGCCAGCCCAGAGCAGTAAGAGCTCCTCCCTGCTCTCAGACAAGCAGCAGAGTCTCCAATTCAAGGCTGCCCAAGCTGCTCACCTCTCCCCAAGCCCAGCTTCAGTCACCTTTCCTGTGCTCCCCCTGCCCTGCATCCCCCAGCCACCCCAGCACCTCTGCACGGGCCCACCCTGGCTGGAACATGGAGCAGGGACATGTCCATCCCATGAGAGCCACCGAACGGGGAACGCCGCGCTGGGGGAGCAGCCAGAGCACAGAAACTCGGGAGAAAGTGCTTGTTTATGTGAAAGCACGAGGAGGCAAAGAGTTGACATTAAGCTTTTGGGGAGGCTGTGGGACTGGGCTGTTCCTTTCAGCCCTCACACAAAGGGCCCCTCTTTGTCTCGCTGTAAAACAGAAACGATATTGAAGGGTCTGTGGAATTTCTGGGCATTTTTTCCCCTGGGAGACGCAGTGCCCTGCAGTGCAGTGCAGATGAAGCAGGATGCAAAGGGCAAGATGTTCATAAGTGGCTCCACGTCCGCCTCCTGCCCCACTGCTGCCACAGCCCCCCCAAAATCCTGCCCCCCAAAGACCTCAGTGCTTCCAGCACGCACAGGGGCAGGGCCTGGAGGTGCCCCCAGGGAGCAGGGCTCACACAGCTCCCACACCTAGAGATGCTGCAGGGAGCCAGTGCCGAGCCCACCCCGCCTTGGGATCCCACAGCAGCCCCGCAGAGCATCCCCAGTCTGGCCCCGGATCCTGCTGATCCCAGACTGCCTCGGACTCATCACCCACACAAGGCTTCCAATGTCCCCAGGAGTGACAAGCTCCCCCAAGCCCACCCACAGCAGCTTCCAGGCCTGCCCAGCTCCCTGTCCGTGCACATCCCTGTCCCAGCAGGGACCAGGCTGTGCCTGCTGCTCCGTCAGTGCTGAGGGTCCCTCCCTGCTTGTTCTGGTTATTCCACACACCACAGTTCTGCCCCCAAGGCTTCCTGCCCCACAGGACTTGGGCCAGCCCAGGAACAACAGCCAAGCACAGCCAGCTGTCGGCAGGCACCTCTGGGGCACACAGCACTTACTCCAGCTCCTCCTGGAAATGCAGGGATTTCTCCAGGCCCACAGAGGTCCCTGGATGTACCTGGGTGACCCTCCAGGAACGCCTGCCACCTCAGAGGCTGAACTGGGCACAGAGCCCAGCACTGCCCAGCCCGGAGCTCCTCACACCCCTGAGGCACCTTCTGCCCGTGTGTGACGGGAAGAGCTCGTCCTCCACAGGCTCTGCCCTGGGAACGCAGCCGGGACAGGGCTGAGGGCTGACATCCAGCAGGTGCCTCCGTGGAGTGAAATGAGAGAAGTCCAGCCCTGACACAGCAGCCACAGCTTCACAGAGCCCCAGAACGGTTTGGGTTGGAAGGGACCTCAAAGCCCATCCAGTGCCCCCCCTGCCATGGCAGGGACACCTTCCACTGTCCCAGGCTGCTCCCAGCCCCGTCCAGCCTGGCCTTGGGCACTGCCAGGGGTCCAGGGGCAGCCACAGCTTCTCTGGGCACCCTGTGCCAGGGCCTGCCCACCCTCACAGGGAAGGATTCCTGGCTAAAGAAGTTTATAGGATCAAAGTCCCATTAACACTAGGGCTGCAGCTGCTGCTGTTTGCAGACAGTTCCCCTCCTCACCGCTCAGCACCAAGGGGAGAAACAGCGAGTTCCACTCCCTCTGGAGCTCCATCACCTTTCCCGTGCCCAGCACACGGCCAGGGCAGGGAGGTCGCCCTGGGACAGCCCCGGCCCAGGGGCACTGACTCGGGGAACAAAGCCCCCACTGTGCTGCCGTGCGACCCCCGCGGGCAGCAGGAGCGTCCTGCCCGGGGAGGGAGCGCAGGGAAACCCAGAGCACAGCCACAGCCCCACCTGATGGAAACCTTCTGGAGAACAGCCGCTCCCAGCCCTGCTGGGGCCGAGCACCGGGAACAGCCCCTGCCACCCACCCGCAGCAGCGTTTCACTGGAAATCACAGAATCAGGGAATATCCCGAGCTGGGACCCACAGGGATCACCCAGTGCAGCTCCGGGCCCTGCACAGACACCCCAACACCCCCACCCCGGGCATCCCTGGCAGCGCTGGCCCAACGCTCCTGGAGCTCTGGCAGCCTCGGGGCCGGGACCATTCCCTGGGCAGTGCCCACCAGGTTTTTAATAACAGAATGGAGACTCTTCTGCTTTACATTTTTTTCTGCTTTTGCTAAAATCCCACTCTCTAATAATGTGAAAAGGATTTCTGTGTGAAGGCACTCACATGAGGAGACATCCAACCCCAACAGCTAAAATGAGTTGAGCTGGCTGGGAGTTGGGAGGAAAGCTCCAGCCTGAAAGTATTTTGCTGGAATAAATCTGCTTTTCAGAGCTGCTGACTTTTTGACAAGATGAAGAAGTGGAAAACATCCACTTTGCATCAAAAACCTGATCAGGCAGGAGAGAACAGAAAACCTCACTTTCCAGTGAAAACAATCCCTCCAAATGGAAAATTCGCACTGTTTGTTTTGATTCTGCCATGAAATTCCCCTCAGCACAGGAAAATGTTCCCAGCCAGCCCCAGCAGCTCGTGGGCTGAGAGGAGAAGTGACAGAGGTGACACCGTGCCCCAGGCACGACATTCTGGCCTCGGCTGTTCCTGCTCTGGGCTCGGCTGTCCCCGCTCATCCTGACTGCCTCTGCTCCTGCTGGGGTCTCAGATGTTCCCAGACCGGCTCCTGCCGATCTGAGCTCCCCTCTGGCTGCAGACCCCCGAGAGATGTCACTGCCCAAACACCCCCCGAGCTCCGAGCCAGCAGCGCCGCTCCGGCACAGAATTCCCAGCTCCAGGCTCTTGGCTTTGCTGCACTCAGTGTTTCAAACCCCAGCCCTGCCCGAGCAACCCGACCCTCTGCAATCACAGAGCCATGGAATCGTTTAGGGTGGAAATGCCCTCCAAGATCACCAAGTCCAGCCATTCCCTCAGCACTGCCAAGGCCACCACTAAACCCTGTCCCCAAGTGTCACATCCACAGCTTTTAAATCCCGAGGGATGGGGACTCCACGTCTGGCCTGGGTAGGCTGCTCACGGCGCAGGAGAGGACGGACAAGGTCACGTCACCCCCCAGCTGCCCTCCCCGTGCACATCACGAGCACCCAGCACACAGCCCTGACCCACCCCACATTCCCGGGAGGGGCCCTGGGACACGAACTGTCCTGGACACAGCAGGAGCAGGGCTGGGACAGCGGCTGTTTTTAGCAGGAGGATGCTGCAGGGCTGTGACACCTCCCTGCCACGCCAGAAATGTGAGACAGGAACATTCAGTGTCCAACCAGACCCGTCTCAGTCTGTACAATTCACCTTCCACGGGAGGGGAGCCTCCCCCTGCCCATCCCCAGGAAACCCAGGGCGGGCTCCCCAGTCCCTCATTCCTGGACAACAAACAAGAGAACAGACACGAGGGCAGAAAAGGAAACCCTGCCTGGACCCACCACCAAATATAACCCGGGCAGGGCCGGGGCTGAGGAGCAGCGAGACCCGTCCTGCACACGGATCATCCCCGGGCACTGTCACCGTCACTGACCCCCAGGCCTTCCCGGAGTGCTTCAGCTCCTTCCCGGTGTGCGTCCCCCCTGCACCCAGCACAGATCCCCCCGGGGTCTCCAGAGCTTCTGCCGGAGCAGCAGCAGCACAAGGGGATAAAAATAAAATTTACACACCCAGGGAATAAATTCCCTGCAGGAGTTGTGGTTGCTGAGTTCTGGTGGGGGCTGCGTGTTTCTGGGAGCCTCCTGGAACACCCTGGGTGATTTGAGGTCACTTGAAGCAGCTTCTGGGTGACTTCATTTTCCTCCTCATGAGCAGATCCCTGGTGGGTGCCACACACCCCAGACCCATTTATCTCAGCAAAAGCCAGGCCTGGACTCCATCAGGAATGTCACAAACCCAGCAGAGCCCTCTCCCAAGGGAGCTGGGCTCTGTGCCTGAGCTGCCCTTCCCCGACCAAACCTCTCCCCTACAAGCCAGAGCTGGGAATCACTTCTGACAACTGAAGCTGAGAACAGCTTTGTCATCGGGGAAGCACTCGGAGCACTCGTGTCACCACTCTGTCACCACTCCTGTGACCCTGTCTGTATCTGCCACCAGCAGCAGCTTTCTCTCAGCCCCCAGCCCCACTCAGCACAGGAAATTCTCCCCGTTTTCAGACCACACCTCACCAGAAGGGAAAGCAGCATTCCCAAACCCTGCAGACAGGCCATGGAAAACCAAACCAAATTATTTCCCAGGACACAGGGGCTGCTCGTGCTCCTTGCCTTCGGCTTGGGGACAGCTCACGAAGCTGCAGGAACCTGGTGAGTTCCCACAAAGACATCCCTGCTGCCCTGGAACCCCTGATCCAGCTGGCAGAGTCTGGCTGAGTCTGAGCCTTGCTTGGAGCCAGCTCTGAGGTCCAGCCTTCACAGCTCTGACCCCCAGAACAAACCCAAAGCACAGCTGGAACTGAGCTTTAGACTAAAGGAGGGTCCGTTTAGATTGGACAGAAGGAAGAAGTTCTTTTACCATGAGGGTGGGCAGGCCCTGGCACAGGGTGCCCAGAGCAGCTGTGGCTGCCCCCGGATCCCTGGCAGTGCCCAAGGCCAGGCTGGACGGGGCTGGGAGCAGCCTGGGACAGTGGGAGGTGTCCCTGCCCATGGCAGGGGTGGCACTGGACGGGCTTTAAGGCCTTTCCAACCCAAACCAGTCTGGATTTTATGATTTCACTGCCCCAGGTCCGTGCAGGAACGTGAACCGGGACAGGCTCGGTGCTCAGCACCTCCCCAGCCCCGCAGCTGCAGAGCCTCCTCCTGCGCCCTTTAGATGGCAGCAGCTTTCTGAAAGCTGTGGGAACACAGGGAAAGGGAAAGAGGATGTCAAGCTGGGGGTCAGGAGATGAATGTGGGTGAGCAGGTGGCCAGGGACAGAGCTCAGAGTGCCCAGACACACGCACAGGCTGGAGGGAGCACGACTGGGGCTGGCCAGCAACACCAAGTGAATACAAGGAGCACATCCAGAACAACCTGAGGAGCTCTGTAGGGATTTCTGGAGGAACTGTTCATCCTGCCTGTCCTGTGCACAGGCTACTCCATCAGCAGGGCTCAGCCCCGGACACGCCAGGGGTGACAGAGGCCACCAGGAGCTGCTCAGGGGGACAGAGGGGCCAGCAGGACACCTGATGTCACACTGAAACCCTCAGGTCAGCCACCCACAGTGAAAACTTGGCTCTGCTTTCCTGCAAGGGTCCCCAGGGGCTTCACTTGGGGTTTCCTCTATCCCTCACACATTCCTGCATGGAAGCACTGGATGTGATTTCCAAGAGACACCAACGGAGCCTGCACACCAGGAGCACAAGTGTCCCCAGCAATGGGAGTGTCCACCACAGAACTGATCACGTGCAGCGCTGTTCGTCCTGAGCTGTGCTCCAGAAAACCTCACAGTGAATTCCTACCTGGCTGTCCCTGGAGAACAGCTCAGCTCTCCCAGGCTCAGCTCTCCAGCCCCATCTCCAGGGCATGGGACATGGAAGTGGAGATCAGAACGATCTTCCCAGGGGTGCAAGGAAGGGAAAAGCCAACAACAGCCACGTGCCCCCTCCCCACCCTGCCCTTCCCCTGAGCTGGTAGGAAAGGGATATCTCAGATTAACACTCCATAAAGTGCTTGAATCCTAAAAACAGAGAAACCCTCAAATGAAAGCACAGACCACTGTGTCCGAGAGCATCCAGAGATTGTTCTTGCCAGCAGTGACACACCCTTGGCTGGAGTTGCCTCAGCCAGAGGTTAATCCCCTCCGAGGTGCTGGTTTTCCAGAGAAAAGTCCTGTCCAGGCCATCAGCCACATCCAGGCCCTCACCTGTGGGACTCAGTCCCCACACAAGAGGCATTTAACACCTCAGATCCCCCACTGGAGCCCAGATACTCCGTATCCAGAGGAGCCAGATCCGGGCATTTGGATCCAATTAGTTTCCCTAATCTGCCCTGAGAGTCAGCCAGGGCTGGGGCTGCTCCAGCTGCACACACGGCCTGGAGCAGGAAAGGACGAGTCCCTCCGAGCACCCTCTGCAGCGCCGATTTCCCAACAGCGCTGCTCCTCACTCCAAGAGCAAAATCACTGCGCTGAAGTTTTCCTGCTCAGCAAAACTGATCCCTCCTCCCTGCAGCAGCCTTTGTCTCCCCTCTCCAGCCCCGAACCACCAAACCCCTTTGGGAATTCGCAGCAGAGCCTATGGGCGAGATGGAATAAAACTCCTGCAGAAAGGCCTCCAGCTGCCCCAGACACCTCCTGTGCTACAGGAACTGCTCCTCTGCCACATCTGAGCTGCAGCCAGGAGCCAGGGCCGGCAGGAACAGGAATGTCTGCTGAATTAGGATCCTTTTTCATGGTCCAGATCGATCCCCTACGGCTCAGCCCTGGTGTCTGGTGAGCAAGCGTGAGGTGACAGAGTAAAGGACACAGGGGAAGTGAGAGAATTCCCGTTCCTTGGCTTGTGGAAGTCAGGGAAGTTTGTGGAGCCCAGCCAGGATCTCACCACTGGGGGCTTTCTTTGGGAAGTTCAAATGGATGTGAAGATCTGGCCCCAGTGCACGTGGAGAGGGGCCCAGGTAACCAATGCCGGCCCCTAAAGGATGGGCAGGGCTGGCTCTGGGCAGGGCAGACTGAGGGGCACCCACACCCAGCTGCCCGCAGTGGCCACCGCGGGGTAACTCAGAGCAGCTCCAGGCTTGCTCAGGAACGGGGAAAAGCAGTGGGAGCACCTCAGTTTCCTGATCATGCTGCAGCTCCTGTGTAACGTGACTCCTGGCTGGTTTTCCACCCTCCAAACCCGGCAGGAGCAGACATTTCCGTGCAGCCGGAGCAGCCAGGGCTGCACCAAGCTCGCCTGAGCCCCGCAGAGCTCCCGACTCCAGCCCTGACCACAGAGGCACGGGAGGAAGCGCGGGCCCAGCGCTTCTCCAGCAGCTCCCGATCCAACATCTGCTTCCCATGTTCCCCTGGCAGGGCTCCGGGCGCACACAGCACATCTGTCTGTCTGTCTGTCCGCACACTGCGGGGCCCTCTGTCTGCTCCCAGCAAACCTGGGTGGGGGCACAGAGCAGCTCCTGGGGAACGCCCCTGATCCCCTGGGACCGAGGGAGGTGACAGAACGGAGCTGCAGGAAACCCAGGGGGATCCCTGCAGGAGGGATCCCTGCCCCCAGCCCGGGGCTGCAGAGCGGTTCAGCCCCAGCAGGCAAAACCCAGCAGAGGCACCCAGGGCGTTCCTGCAGCAGCCGGGGGGCACAGCCCTCCCACAGCGGGCACCTGCAGGGGCCGGGCAGGGCCGCAGGGAGCCAGGCCCCCCTTGCCGGTGCCCGGGACAGGGCTGCAGCCTGGCAGGGCGGTGGAAGGGCTCCTCCACCTGCCCCGAGGTGGCCACAGAGCCGGGCCAAGGCACATTCCCACCCCGGGCAGGGCCACAAGAGCAGAGCTGCACCAAATCCGTAACTGCCGGAGGGCAGGAAACGTGCAGGGAAATTCAAACCGCCCGGAATTAAATTACAGACTCCAGAACCACTTCATTATGCCGCAGACTCCACACTTGCTCCCCAAGCAGGAGTGAAGGCACCGCACAGCCCCGGGCCGGCTCTGGTGCCTCTGCAGAGGATGTTTCACTCACAAAACTCAAGGTTCGCCCGGCACGAACCACCCAGAAAATCATTTCGGTGTCCCCTGGTGCAAACACCAACTCCCTGCCCGAGCAGCCGAGACAAACGAGGCGCTAACGGCTGCAATTAGCCACTAATTAGCATCCATTAGCGCCGATCAGGGAGGGGAGAGGTACACTGGGGCAGCGAACTGCCACAAGAACGTAGAAGCGAGGTTCTCCTTCCTGCTGCACGAAACACAACCCGAGTATCTCCCGCTATCTCGGGGAATGCGCCCCACATTCACCAAAGAGGAAATCCTGGCCGCCCTGGGAGCCGCGCACGGCCAAGGGAAAGCGGAATTTTCACCCTCCCCTCGGCGCTGCAGAGCCCCGGGCTCCAGCACAAACCATCCCCCGCTGAGCTCCAGCCCAGGGGAGGTTTCAGATTAACAATAAAAAAGAGCCGGGGTTCTGCAGGACAGCAGCGCGCGGGAGGTGCCCCCGCTGGGGGCGCACGCTGTGGGAACCCTGCGCTGCCCCCCGCCCATCGCAGCCTCACCTGGGCACGGCCCCTCCACCATGCTGATACAGGGTCTGCCCGCCCACGTCAAGCGCTCAAACGCATCCTCCTCTGATGGCTCCAGGATTTTCTTTAAAAAACTCCCCATCTGTCTCACCGAATCTGTAGTGGGGGTACAAAACAGACAAAGGAGTGTTTGGCTGAGTGGCCACGAGGTTTTTTTCCTTTGCTCCCCCTGAGGGACAGGCCAGGAGTGTGCAGAAAATCACCTTGCGAAAAGCCGGAGCGCGTAAAGGAAGGGTCCCGCAGCTTCACGGGAGTAAAGGGAGAGGGTCCGCTGGGCCATACCCCCGTGGGGTCTCTCCCGAGGTTTTGGAGGGCGCAGCCTCCTTTCATCCCAAACTCCCGGCCGCGTGTTGCCCTCCTCCTTTCCCCCGGCTGAGGTACCAGGACGGCGCAGCCTTCCCGAGCCGCCTGCCCCTCATCCCCCCGAACACGCGTGGACATTTCCCCCAGAGCTGGGAAGTTCAGGCTGCCTGGGCTCGGCAGGACTCCGCAGGGCCCATTTGTCCATTCCCCGAAAGTTCAGGAGGTCAAACCCCCCGGGGCCTGTAACCAACCCCTGCGGCTCGGGGCCTTGAGAGACAGCGGGACCCATTTCAGAGACATTCACACCCATTTCTCCCAAAGAGCCCTCGGGCGCTCTGTGAGGAAGCAGCAGCCGCGTTCCCTGCGGGGAGCAGCCTGCCCGGAGCGGCTCTCGGAGCTCCTGCAGAGATGCTCGGTGCTCGCCCGCCCGGCTCCATCGGCTCGGGGGTGCGGGGGAGCCCGACTGAACGCTCTGGAATCTGCCTTGGAGCCCTGGATCCTGCACAAAGGCTTTGGAGGGCACAGACAGGTGGTAAAGGCACGGATTGTAAAGAAAAGCCAAGGTTCGAGCTGGTGACACATTTCAGCCCCATCCGCCACGCTGGGTGTGCCTCAAAGCCGGGTTCTTAAGGAAATTCCCTTGTCTGTCCATTCCCGAGCCGTCCTGGGAGTCACACTCACCCCAGGCACCGGGGTATGGAATGCTGCCGGGCACTGGGATAACTGGGCTGACTGGGAGCTGGGCAGAGGACACGGACCGGGGCTGCAGCCGCTCCCGGGATTTCCCTTCCCGTGCCCTCTCTCGCTGCTGCCCCAGACTCAGCTCCCCCCTCCCCTCTCCAGGGCCCTTCCGCTGCTTTCCCCTTCCCGTCCCATCCCCTCCCATCCCCATTTTCACCCCGCAGTACCTGGAGGCAGCGGCCAAGCTCGGAGTGGGGCAGCTCCTGCCGGAATTAAGGCCCGGGACACGCCCAGGAACGCAGCCCCCAGTGGGTGCCCGTGACGGCACAAAGCTCCCCCAGCCCGGGGAGGGGAGAGCTGGAGCTCGGCCTGGCTGCTGGAGGTGCTTTTATCCCCCAGGGCCGCCTCCTCAATCAGTGCCACCAGCTGAGCCCAACCTCCCCCGCACGCCCCTAAAAGGGGTTTTTAAGGTCTTGGGGAATTCCTCCTTTGTTGGGTTCCAGCTGGATCAGCCAGGGGGTTTGAAGGCTCCCTGGGCAGGGGTGCTCAGAGCTCATTTCTGTAGCAAACCAGCCTAAAATCAGTCTGGATGTGTCCTGATGTTCCTGTTGTCCTGTGCATGGCCCTTGTGCAGCCTCATCTGTCTCACCAGGTGTTTCTTTGTCCCCCTGGCTGTGCCTTTTCCTGGGCAGCTGACACCAATCCTACAGGAATCCCCACTGTGGCAGGGTAGGGACCACGTCCTCCTACCACACCAGCTCTTCAGGAACTCCAGATCTTGGCTACAAAAAGTCCTGCTGGTCCCTGTGGCCCTGCCCCACGTGCACCAAAATCGATTCCAAACGCCTCGAACAGCCTCTCCATCCCTGGTGCATTCATTGCACATTGACCCAGACAGCTCCTCCTGCAGTGCCACCGCGAGTTCCCATCTGAGGTGTGGGAAGGACACCCGTGGGCACCTGACCATCCCTCATCTCCATCACACACGGGTGTGGGAAACCCCTGCAACCAAGAGAGCTCCACACAGAAGCTAAGCTGACACAATTCCCTGCTTTGTTTGGGGCAAGACGAATCCTGTAGGCACAGGGAGCTGGTCCTGGGTGCTGTAAAAGCTGCTCTTAACCTTGGAATAACAGCTCAGGTGCTGCTGTTGCCTTGTCTTTGAGCCCCTGGGCAGGGGAGGTGTCCCTGCAGAGGGTGCAGAGCAGCACCAGCACAGCCACGGAGCGTTGCCGTGGATCAGCAAATCCATGGATCAGAGTGTTCATGGATCAGCGCTGTTTCTGTATCAGCTCACAGACCCTTCTAAAGGTTCTGCTTTTATCTCCATGTATTTTAAAAACCTCCAGCCCGGCCCCAGGAGCTGCTGGAGCAGGAGCTGGATCCAGGGCAGATCCCGCCTTACACAGAAGATCCACAGAGGGAAAGGTTTTGCAAGAGCAGGACTGCGGTGACCTCCCAGAGGCTTTCAGGGGAAGCTGTGACCCTCCCAGAGCTTCCAGGCTGTTCCTTATGACAAAGGGCAGGAGAAGAGGGGTCTGTGGGAGCAGCCCGGCCACCGGGGAATTCCGGGGGTTTCATCCTGGCCCCAACCCTCCTTCCCTGCCGCAGAGCGGGGCTGAGCATGCTCTGCCCAGAGCTGCTGTGCTCGGCCTCCCCGGTCCCTGCGGGGGGACAGGAGGGACGGGAGGGGACAGCAGGGGACAGGAGGGGACAGGAGGGGCCCCGTTCCCCTGCAGCCCCACACGGGCTGTGCTCGGTCCCCTGCGGGCACAGAGCAGAGATTCTCCAAGTGAAACGCGGAGCCCCCATGGAAGGAGCTGATTTTCACCTGCGGCAGGTGGGCGAGGGCTCCCTGAGGGACCCGGGCTGCGATTCCTGACCCGAGCGGGCAGGAGTGGGATGGGATTTGGACGCTCGCTGTGTCTGGATTGAGTCACGTCTCTGGCAGGAAGCGGCGAGTTTGGGAAGTGTGTAATGGAGCCTCCCGTGCCACGGGAGCCCCGGGGGATGCCTGGAGGGAGAGAGGGAGGGAGGGG